>CACVBS010000046.1:153018-346013 GCA_902728275.1 Cyclocybe aegerita | reverse complement strand
CACGCTTCCCCAGATTTTTCGCTCTATGCGATCGGACACGCTGCGGACTGGATCATGCCTTTCATTAGCAATCCAGCAAGTCCGCCTTCTTCGAGTGGTCCCTCCCGACGCGGTTGCGGTTCTGGCCACTGTGTGTGCAATGTTTGGCTCAGTTGGAAGACAGTACCCCACATGCGAAGGCTTGGGGTCGGGATTGCTTTATTCCTTGAACTTGGCTAATACCATTTCGTTGTTGGAGAAATGGGCAAAAGTGTCCAAGCGACTTCGCATTCAAAGCTGTTAATTGGACCTCATGGACTATAGTGGACGTCGACTTCGAAGACGCAAGATTACTGGACCACTCAAGATACTTCTCTTCGTCCACCAGTTTTCTGGCAACCCTCAAGTTCCGATGTCAAGGCTTGTCTTTTTTCTTTCTTGATGCCCTACCGTGCTCACATTGACTACTTAAGTTAACAGGCTGCAACTTCTTTCCACTGGAAGTCGGTCTTCCGAGCTGCTGCCTCACCCTGCCCCACCGTGTCCATGTCGCCACTTGCTCGCAATCTCGTTCGCCATTCAAAAGTTTTGGGGTTGGAGATCTTATCCTTATCTGACCCGTTATCTCGACAGTGCCCATCTTATCAGATGAGATAAGATCGCTGCCACGGTCCTGCGGCCCGCGAAGGCGTGTTGCGCATGTCATCTCTCGTTCCGCAACATCGACACACACCAGTGCGACGGCGACATACTTGGGGTGTATATCATCCTCTGACCGTTGATGCTTGTCGGACCAACGTCGGACTGTGGCTTATTTTCTGGGAATGACGCACAACTCAGGGCATCGCGTCATCATGATGTGTCGACAGTCGCGGCACCATCACCACTGTTCGGCGTTCACGCTCGTTGACATCAGTCAGAGGCTCAGGGACTCTGGGGAAGGGCTTCAAGGGCACGAATGGCAGCGAGGGAATTGTCCAGTTGCGGTTTGGGAGGAAGATACGAATACGAAGATAGGTGGTCTACTGCGGAGCATTGCCTTTGGACGAGTTACTGGTCAAAGGCGCCTCTTCTCCTTCAAGAGACCTTCGACACTCGAGCTTGAATCAGCTTTTGAGTTTCGCAAGGCACAGGCCCGGAGAGAGCTCGGCGCTAAGCAGTTGTTCGGTGTTCGGCTTTGTCAGACTGGCACGTATTATTATTGCACTTGCGCCGTCAACTGATGATTCTGCCGCATCATCATCATCATCATCAGTAGGCAATGTTTACGAATGGCACCAAGAGACTTACCATGGGGCGAACACGGACACGGACACGCAGACATGGACAAGGACATGAACACGGATACGGATACGGATACGCCGGCAATGACGCCGACCTCACCCGACCAACCGACCAACAACACACCAAGCGATGACACTGAGTGGCAACGCGAAGCGTGGGCGTGGCGCACTCTTTTTCTTTGGGGATCAAATAATCAATGAACGTGAACAGTGGATTGGGTAGGCTCCTTCCCTTTGCCTGAACCTTCTGCTGGGGAAAGGTTGCGGTTGCGGCGAATCTTGGCTGACAGGCGTCGTTATTGCGGCTTGCAGCCTGCAGGAGCGACGAATGTGTGTTGGACTCTTTCGTTGGCCGTTGGCAATCGGCTGGGGACTAGGCGTCTTGCTTCCACGTGTGCGTACGTGCGCCGCGGTGCGCTTTCTGAATGCTCGGAGATTACTGTCTGGCTGCTATACTTCTTGTAGTCCCCTCAGACCCTCAGACCCGGGGGTAAATACCTTTGGACCAGCATTACATTGTGCTGGTGTGCAATATGGTGTACAATATCACTGGGCGGAGAACGCACCGGAGTCAGATTCATTTGCTTTATTGTCTTCGCGCGTCACCAGTCTTGCACCAGTCCGACGCGGAGAGGCCCCTCGACGAACGAGAATAGAATATTAGGCTCCGTCCACATCAACGAGCGCCGTGACCACTATCCCCTCGTTTCATGTCCGGGACTGAATAGGCCTTGCATTCCAAATTCGTTCAGAGCAATATACTGGAATGAAGCGTTTGGAAGCCGTTTTTTATTGTTTTTGTTGTTGTAAGGACGTCTATGGAATACTATTCGCTGCTACGGTGGTCAAAGCTTGTCGTATGAATGAATGAACTAGGCCAAGACGAGCAGGAGAAGGGTTCGAAGGGATGCAGCCTCTACGACAGGGAGGAGACGGGTAGGGAAGCGGCGTTTTGGTGGGCGGGAGAAGGTTGGTATAGATGGGGAGAGGCTGCGGGGTATCTAGGAGCAAGCCTAACAGGTGTTCAATTGCGAAAGCGGGGTAATTAACTCAACAGACAGAAGGCCGGGAGACTGTATAGACAGTATTGTACAAGCTTGGGTTAAATGCAAAAGAGAAAAAAGTGCAAGAAGGAGAAGGGGAATAAGTAGTAGAAGTAACGTGTTGAAGCTCGTACTGACGGGGGCCATATATGCGGGACATGAACGGTAGTAGTGGGTGCAGGTGATAGAACATGGTTTGTTTTGCAGGCGTTCGTCGATTCGGTGGTCGCACAGGTGGTATTACATCTGAGGGAAGAGAGAGTCGCGTCGTGTCGTGCTGGTGATGTGGGGGGGAGGAACAGCGGACTACTGCCGACTGAACTCGGCTTGGGTGAGGTCGAGGACGAAGGTAGCCTTGAAGTTCTTTGGGGGCTCGATGAGCTTGACCGACCTCTGACCTCCGGGCGCATTGGCTTTTGTTGGGTGGAGGCCTAGGTGGGCGATGCCCGGGAACGGCCTGAGAGCGCGCGAGGGCGCGAAGGAGGGGTTACGCTTGGCTACGACGCGCTTGACGGCGGGGATGTTGCCCTGAGTAGAGTCTGCAAGGGGCGAAGAGACGACGGGGCGGGTGACGGTCATAGTCATGGTGGCTGAGCAGTGGGGAACAGTGACGGCGGTGAGCGGGACTGCTGGCAGTGCACAAGAGGTAGCGACCTACCCATTGTTCCAGCGAATGTTGCAGTACAAGTAGGTGTGTGGCGGTGAGACAGGAGGTGGGCGGGTTGAGAATTAGACTAGCGGGAGTATTTATACTGGTGAGCGTTTGGGGAGAGTGGAGGGCGAGGCCAAAGCTTGGGGATTCGGCAGCGCGCGCCGGCATCGTCGTCTCCAAATTAGGCCGGCTTCTCCTTATTGGCCGGCCGATTGAGACTCAGACAGACGCGTCTCTTCATCTCCAGTATGCATCTACCCGTCCACGTCCTACTCTATCAACGTCTCGCCCAGCCCCGTCGCCGTCTGAATCTACTCTGCCACCGGAAACAGCCACGATGCTACCAACCTCCTGGGTTGACACTCCCTGCTCTCACCCATCTCACGCACTCTCCCGGTATCCTCTTCCTCCCTCAGGCAAGAAGCTCAGCTCGCCCACACTCGGATACGCCGTGAGACGCGTCTTTCCTCCTAAACATGCATGTCAGCCTTGTCTATCTACGTCTTGTCTGACTGGGATAAGAGCATGTGGCGCGCACCGCCGCCTCCCTGCTTCTCCTTTATCAACGCACTCTTGTTGCTCAGATTGCGTTATTTTCCAAGACACCGCCAGAGCACTTTCTTACAAACCTGCCTGGTGACAGGAAGACGTGGAGACCCCCCAGTCTTCATCGTCCGGGTCCTCAAAATACTTACACTTCGCCTTGGCTGTCACTCAGCTCCATACCTAAAACCACGCGAATTCATACAACTCACACCCACCCCGCATTCTTGGGTTCACAGAGAGCATACACGGAACACGAAAATAGGCGACGAAAAGTCTCTTCAACCGCTCTTTCCCGTAAGTCACTCCTATCACTCCCTTTGCTTGATAATCCTAATAAACTCCTGCTCAATTCCTCCACCCCGTCCCAGCTTCCTACACGACACCCATCCATATCTGCTCGATCATCGCCCTAAGCACGCATGAAAGTCAAGACATTTTGACTGTACGCGGAGCACCTCATCAGCACTCGGTCGTGCTCCTCGTGTACGCACGGAATACACACCGACCCTCCGACGTAGACCTAACGCGTAAACCCTAAACCTCCACTCGCACGAGCAGGTGCCAGTTGGAATGCTCAAGAGTCAGCAGGCGACAGTCGCTTCCTACGGGATGTCATCCTGAAGCCTCTTTCGCCTTCTGTGCTCTTTCCTCCTCTATTTTTATGACCGTGCACGGGCTTGGCGCGTTTCGTGCGTGTGCCTTCTCTCGCGGGGCACAGCTGACTAGGGAAAGGCAGGTATGCGCAGAGGATGCCGCAGGAGAGTGCAAGGTGTCCGAGGAAAGGCGGAGGGGTTGGCTTGGCGTTCGCGCTCCTCTCTCCTGGAATAACTGGGTGTTTCTCAAGACTCGAGAGCTAGAGGTTCGTTGGATGACTGAGCGGGCGCATGACCTTCTTCGTGTGTGTTCTTTTCATGTTGTTGTGCATCGTGTTTTGTTGTTTTACTTTTCGTGGGGTTTATAAAAGAGGTAGCAGCATGCAGACGACCCTCATCTTGAGGCACTGAAGCCTGGTTGGTGTGTAGCCTTCAGCTTTCAAGCACGGGCACGAGCACCCAAGTTATTCTTTGAGTTCAAGCTCGTTTGCACCGGTGTTTGACGTTCCACGTTTAGTCGTGTTGAACGCGATTTTTGCCCACAGGCATGCGTCTCGTTCTCGTTCTCATTTTCATTTTCATGAAACCCGCGGACCTCTCAGCATGAGCGGTCAGTTGGACACTTTACGTCTTCTCGTTTCCCATTCAATATTCAACCTTCAACGTTATCCAACCTCCAATACTCACTATCGCTCGACTCTCGACTATCAGCTTTCTCGACCCTCCGGCCTCCTCCCTCCATCACTCCAAGACTCTATTCTATTCTTAATCACCCTTATCTTAAACGCAACCGTCCTCAAGTTAACCCGACCTCAGCCGTGCTTTCATTTACCTAATTCCCAACAGGTTCGTAGACTTCACGCCGGTGGCCAGCGTCTGCGTTCAACCTTCGATCTTCGTCCAGATTCCAACCACCCAAAGTCCATCCGACGTCTAACATCCACACCGGCAGAGGGCATTGGAGGGCACCGTAGATCTAACAACAGGACGTCCATGCCCTTCGGACGCGGCCTCGAGTTCTGGAATCCCGGTCCGCGAGCGCGGGGTGTGCTGTTTGTCATCATGACTTGCGTCAATTTCGCTGAAGCCCGAGCCTTGAGTTTGAAGTTAATAATAACTCATGGCACATATGGAGGGTGGTGTCAAGGCTACCCCAGAGCGAGGAAGCTCGAGCTCGGGGTAGGCTGGAGTAGGGTATGACGTCCGTCGAGGCTCAGGCATTACGCTGTTGGTGGCACTGACCGCTGGCATTACACCCCACAACTTTGTGGTACAGGTTGAATGTCAAAAATAGGTTCGGTGCTTGAGCTTGATCATTGGCTCGAGAGGAGGCTCTTCGGTCGGACAGAAGCTGCGCGTTACATGTTCAAAAATCAGTCATGTATTGCACATACGTACTCATACTTACTAGAGTACTTTACAAAACCCTTGTATCGGGACCGACTAACCTCAGAAATGCATGAGCGAGCCGCCCAAGAACCCACATGAGTCCGACTGACTGATATATAATCCTGATTCTGATTCTGATATTGTCATTGATATTCAGCGCACAAGGAACAGATAACGTCTACGAACGATGATAACTAATATAATACAAAGATTTTGAAGCCCAGAGTGGTGGTAAAAAGAGTAGGGAGGAGGGGAGTCAACACCAGAAGTAAGAGACGAAAGGAGGATGGAGGATGGGAAGAGGGTAGAGGAAAGCACAGCAGCCTGAGATTTGACGCAGCGCCGTGGATGGATGTGATGACTGAGCGAATATATAGATGACGAGGGGAGAGATGGGAAGGCAAATATGGAGGATATAATAAACACAGCACAAGATGGGAAGATGGTTCGCGCGCGCTTCCACCGAACAGAACATGAAGCGAACAAAGCGAGGGTTCTATATGCACTTGAAGAACGATTGTTCGTCGATGGAGATGCCGATGAAGATGAAGATATGAAGATAAATGAAGAGAGAAAGGGAAGGGCTTCCGAAAAGGGTGTATTACGGATAGGATGCAAAGACGGCTGCGGTACGATGCGATGCGAATATGAATGCGAACGTAAATCTGAATGGCTGGTGGCGACGGTGGTGGTGGTGGTCCTGGGAACATCAGCGACGAGATGAGAAGGTTGTGTGGAACTGGCCGTTGTATTTGTGGGAGGGAATAAGAATTAGCGGATAAGGCCGAGTCCTTGGCTGGTGCGCAGATGTTGTACAAAATGACGTTGAATCAAATCGATAACCGGAAATTGGGAAATGTCGCTCTTCTGCTCGTTCTCTTTCTTCTGGGTTATCTTCTTCTGTCTGCGTGATTTTCTTCCTCTCCTCCTGAGCTGTCACGCTGAATCGTCCTCCCATCTCCTACTCATAATTCCTAATGTACATTTGGGAATTGGAATTGAAGTTGAAGTTGAAGCTTTGAAGCTGCTGGAAGAGGCCTGGAATGAATGAGTCCGATGCAAATGTGTGAAGTTTGAAGAGCTGGATGAAGACGATTAAGGATCAAGCGTGATCAAGAGAGGTGATCAGAGAGCGGCCTGCCGGTGTCCTTGCCAGTGAATGTACTGTTACAGTGGTGGCTTCAAGTGCGTGTGCGTGAATGTATGCGGTTAGATTGAACTCAGATGCTTGGTGCTCGATGCTCGGCCCCGTTGGCGAGTAGAGGGTATGCGGAGACAGTCGCCAACGGATGGCCGAGCACCGACTCGGACTGGAGACGTTATGGAGGGCGACGGACGGACACCAGACAGACGACGGGCACGGCAGCGCAGGCAGGTTGACCTACTGCACGTCCACGAGCAGGTTCCGCTCGAGGATGTACTTGCCCTCTTTGTACTTCTGTGACGGCTCGTACGCCTTGTCCTACGTGATCGGAGGTTTGGTGAGTACTCTCATCTGCATGTCACAAAACTAGGGAGGGAATGTATTCTTGGAAGGCCCAAAGAAGGGGCGAGAGAGGGGAGGAAGACTCACGTATTTCCAGCCCAGCGTTGTGCCGCACTTTACGCAGTAGATGTCTCGCACGGTGTGGTTGCCCGTCGTCATTGGGCGGTCGTCGGGCTCGCCTTCGACGACGTTCACACTAGATCGAACAAAGGGACGAGGTCAGGAAGGTTGTAGGGATGCGGGCAGAGGGCTTACACGCCGTCGAAGAGGTAGGCCCGCCCGTGCTGCCCGTTGAACGCCTGTGCGGAGCATGGTGGGTTAGTGAGGGATCAATGGTGGCCCGCAGGGAGGTCTGCGGGGCGATACGTGAAAGGGGTGCTTACGCGGGACATCATTGAGTGGATGGTGGCGAGGTGGGTCTTGCAGGTCGAGCATCCGTAGATGCGCTCGCCCGAGAGGTAGCGGCGGAAGCTCATGCCCATCGTTGCAGACTATCTGGAGGGGGTTAGACGAGAGATTGGTTCAAAGGGAGGCTAATGCGCGAGGACAATGCTCTGATTCAGGCTGGGTGCTTAGCAAGGTGAGTGAGGGGAAGAGGGCGGTGAGGTCACACTGTCGGATTTTATAGCAGACAGAGTGGGCAGCCGAGAAATTGCCATAAACATGTCTCTCCCGTGCCGTCACGCCCACATTCTCCTCCTCCCCTCATGATCTATCGTACAACACCTGGTATCCACGCCCTTCCCCGTCGTTCCTGGGCCTCCAATGGTCCATGCGTCGCCCGTGTGGCAGGCTAGAGAATGCCCAAGCGAAACGTTGACACTAATTGACCCTTCTCATTATCTCTGGTTTATCTTTACATCGCGATTTTATCTTTCGCTTACTCTCAGGGCCGTCCTCTCGCGCTCTAACACCGTTCCGGCCTGCTTCTAACACCACACCCTCCCCCGGGGGTGCATTTTTCAACGGCATAATCTACTCTGAAGATATCACCTCCTTCCTTCAAAAAAGGCTGTGCTGGCCTCGGTCAGATGCCGCCCTTGCATCGGAAGATAGAATAGTGCAAGTGACTCTGGTGGCTGGTCTTGGGCGTTCTATTACAGGCTTTTTCTCTGTTCTCGCTGCTGCCACAGGCCACGACAGTTTCCTGCAGGTTCCCTGGGCCGACTGTGCCGCAGGACCATGTCCTACCCGTCCCACAGGCTTTGAGAAATCCCGATGGCATTACTTATCTCCCCTGCCGTATTTCTCCGATCCTGCTCTGGACCCGGGGTTGGTGTGTTTTCGTGCTCGTTGTCTACATTGTAAAGATACGCCATATTCAGGGTGATGACCTGTGTCAACAGACCTCGAACAATCGTTTGTTGCTGAGCTTGATGTCCATTCTCGCTCCATAGACAAGAAGCATCGTTGATCACTTCCACTTTTCCAAGAGAAAGACGCTGGCCATCTGCTTTGCTTCCTAAAAATAAACACATTCCTCAAAACTTATCCCTCGAGCTCGGCATTGAACCCAATGTATAGCGTGTATATACTACAAGTCCGTCAGAAAAAATAAGTCGCGGCCTGTCTATTCCATCCAACTATTCGTATAAAGATAAGGGCTATTTAAGAAGACAGAGTCAACAACTGCATCCTCAAAAGACTCGTTTGCTGGCTATCTGTTGACCGTGCGCTGCTTGTCCGTTTTCGTTCAATTCAACTACAAGAGACTACAAATTATATTTGAAGATAGAAAAAACAATACAACACTCTACCTGAACTCTGCATCTCGTTCTTTGTTACTCTCCTATTTGGCCAGTCCTCCTGCTTCTTCTGTTCACCAAATTCTCTCTTTGTTTCAGACAAATTCTCCTTAACTTTTGGACCAAAAAAGGCCAAAAAAAAACCTCTTCCGTGAGGGTCGAACTCACGACTGCAGGGGGTGTGCTAATTTCAAGTCGAAGTCTCGTACATTTTCTGCGATTTCTCGAGTTTTCCATAGCAAAACACATCTTTTCAACGCGAAACTCACCTTAATAGAGTAAAAACGGACAAAAATGCTCCCTGTGAGGGTCGAACTCACGACCTCAGGATTACGTAATCCAATGATTACTGATACTCAAAGTATGAGACCTGCGCTCTAACCAACTGAGCCAAGGAAGCATTGTAAACGGAGCAAGTTTAAGCCTCATGTGCCTTGGAAGATTTGTGACGTTATGTGGCGCTAACTAGTCACGCGACACATGTCACGTATACCGGATCAGGAAGGCCGGTCAGGGACATATGGCACAGCCACCAAGTCGAGGTGGTCCAACGTGTCATCACTGCGAACAAACCAGCGAAAAGTACGAATGCAAAATTAGACGAACCATCCCATTCTTTCTTTTCTTCTTATTCTAATGGCCCACCGGTGAGCATTTCCTCCATCCATATACCCTCTACTTATTACTGACCGACTTTTGACTATGCTAGAGCAAGAGCTGCACCTTCTCTCCGGGACCGTTCCGCGCTGCTGAGCAACACGACCACGACCACGACCACGACCACGACCACGAGAACGAGAACGAGCACTCCTCCCGCGTCGGGACGCTCGACACCCTTCGGCGGCAGTGTGTACCACCCGAACCCGAATGGGAACGGGAACGGGGGTGGGAGTGCGTACCAGCCGAATGGGCACCGGTATGCTGATGACCTCGAGGGGCAGAACGACGAGGCGCTGGAGGGCCTGAGTGCCAAGGTAAAGCTGCTGAAGGATGTGAGTGAGTTGTGAAGTTGGGTCTTTTGGTTCTGGCTAATGGCATCGTGTTGTGTTCCTTTCCGCCTTCGACGACTGTTGGATTAGATTACCATTGGCATTGGGAACGAGGTCCGGGAATCGACGATCCAGCTCAGCCAAATGGTGCGCCGCTACTCCGTCTCTTCCTCCCCAAACTCCGCACTGAACGCACTCCTATCCATCATAGAACGACGCATTCGCAGAGACAGGCGGGATCCTATCTGGCACGTTCAGGCGCATGAACAACATGGCTGCACGGCAGGGCTGTCGCTGGCTATGGTACATCGTCTTTCTCGTCATTGTGTTCTGGTTTTTCATGGTCGTATGGTGGTTTCGACGGTGACTTTTTGCCTTTGCTTCCTTTCTCCTTACCTCGCATGTTTTTCGTCACTATTATCTCATATCCATATTGTTCTTCACGCTATCCACGCACCGCTGCAAGCACGAACGTCGAAGGCATACCTTCCCAATAAGCACGCATCACCAACACTCAGTTCAACCAATGACTATCCTGCATCACATTATTCGAACAAGTCAGCGCGGTACTGACCGCAGAAAGTGAAAATTCAAAACGTCCCCACAACTACCCATATGAAAGTACGATAAAATACAGCACGATATACAAAAAAGCAGGCGAACAAAGCCAAAGGAACGCACGCTGCATCCCACTCTGAGATCCGAAATAGCGTTACGCATAAAACCCATCCCGGAGTTTGGCATTGCCAATCTCCCAGATCATCCGCCGCCGAAGGTACGGCATGTCCTTCTGCGCGAATGCGAACGACTCCTCTCCTCGAGAGAGGGCCTCCAAGAAATGGCAGGTGAATACACCACAGTCGTAGCCGTTCTCTTGCTGTGGCGTATCCTGTAGATTTGAAGTGAGTTAAGCTACGTAGAAGGGGTGAACGGACTAGGAACGTACCGCAGGTGCCCACGTTTGCCAACCTGTCCAATCGAAGGGTTTACTCTTCTTGTTGGCGTGTTCTGCATCCAGGTAGGCCCGGAGGTGCTAAGGAGGCCCAGTATCAGTACGCAGTGTAGGAACAGGGAAGAATGCTAACTTTGAACACTGCCTCCTTGGCCATGCCCATACTATCATAGGTCTCGAGTCTCCTTTTGCGGAAGTTAATCGCCGCAGTGGTCCAATGGGCATTGCCATGATTAACAGGAAATATGACCATATCCTTTGAGAAGATGTCGATCTAGCATGCACGCCCGTCAATACAAGTTAGCGTACTCATGAAGGCAGAGCATACCTTCTTCGTCCATTTAGCCAACCTGCCCTTATCGTACCCCTCCTTGACCAACTTCGCCCAGAAGAAGGAGCTAAAGTAGTGGATATTCCACGGTTCTTTACCCGGCTTCTTGCTGGAGTTGGGATTCTCCTTGCTGGCTTCGGACCGCGCCAGGATCATGGCTCCGTAGAAGTTGATAATCTCGTCGTTCAGCCATTGGCCTGGCCTGAGACGAGAGATGTCCTGGTCGGAGACTTGCTCTCGTGCGAATTTCGCAATGACGCCTCTCTTTTGCAGGAGTTTGTTCACGGCCATATCGTCATCTGGAGGAAGGCTGTCTGGGACAGCATGGCGACGGTCGAGGGCAGTTTGTTGTGCCTTGCGGGAAATCTGGAGCTGCTCAAGGCTCGGGATGTATGGTTGAGGCGGTTTAGGACTACCAACTGTCAGAATGGCAGAAGGGTAGGGAACTAGGAAGGCATACCTGTTCAATGTGGCTTTCGCATTGTTCAGCGCTCGTGACAGGAAAGTGTTTGCATCGTCGACATCCTATGCACACGGTTAGAGAAGATCAACGCATGGAGAAGTTTGACCACATACGTCTAACGACGCATCTCGTTGGCGGGCTTTCGCTAATGGAGTAGAAAATGACGATGACGGCCCTGCTAACAGCAATGAGCTACTGGTCCGTCAAGGGCAGTACAGAAAGACGAACGGTGAGGGCGTGGCGCATTCTCGAAATCAATATTTTGCAGCTGCCTCTGATAGTCCAGTAGCCCTGCAACAAGGTCAGATTTATGGAAATCCGAATATAATGAAAAGAGAGCGTGCCTCTGAAGTCAGATAGCCCTGATGTGAAGCCTGAAAAAGGATCAGGTCGTGGTCAAAGTCAATAGGAGGTTTGGCATACCACTCCGCCGCTTTATTTGATACAGCTGCATAACCATGCTTTCTCGTAACTCAAGTTTGGCTCGCTGTACATTAGCTTTGTGCTTTCCAAAAGGCAAGGAAGTTAGATAAGAGAATTAAATAGGGAGAATCAAACTCACCACTTTCGCAAATATATGCTCCCTGTTTCGATGACGCAGCGGATGTCTTTTCGATGTGTTGGACGCTCTTGACGAGGTACGAGTGTCGGACTGCAATGAGAACGGGGTCGAGTTCTTCGACAGCTGGGAAGAGTTGAGCGAACGATCTAGTCGGAGGTCCGCCATCGTGGGTACAACGGTGTTCCTCAGCATCCGATCTGCTGGCTCAGTCGACCTCGATGATGAAGCAGGGATTTTATCAGAACGCATAGACGTGCTATTCTGTGAGATTCCTGCTCTTGGGGTAGAATGGAAGTTCTCAACAGTGTCCAGTGATGTGTCGTCCAACAGGGCTAGTGTGTTGTCCTCCGACGCCGATGTTGTAGCTGACGGCGTGTTGGAAGTCGAGGTGCTGGCAACCGCATTCGAAACATTTCGACTAGAGCTGAAGGTACTCTGTCGAGTCGATAAGTATTGTTGAATTGAAGGGATTTTGGTCTCCGAGTGGGTTGGTAGATGGACGAAAGCCTGCGGTTTCTGAGACTTGACATCCCCTTGGGACCCATCGCTGTCGTTCGAGAAGACTTTGACATCAGGGGATGGTGTCTGCCGGGGAGTTGAAATTGAGGAGGAAGAGGAAACGGATGACCCGGAGGTGACCTCATCTTGAACGAAGGATTCGCTTTGTCCCGACATAGTTATTGTGGCTAGTCACGATGAGAAGGGTGGTAGCGGAAAAGCTTGAGCCCGCTCACCAGGCATCCAGTAGGCTACGGTGTCTGCGAGCAGCACGGCCGCGTCTTTTCCGATACGGCGATACCTAGCAAGTATTCCAACCTCTT
This sequence comes from Cyclocybe aegerita, assembly GCA_902728275.1. NCBI lineage: Eukaryota > Fungi > Basidiomycota > Agaricomycetes > Agaricales > Hemipholiotaceae > Cyclocybe > Cyclocybe aegerita. Next base: position 333,179 of record CACVBS010000046.1, on the reverse strand, counting down.
GAGATGGGCTCGGTGGGCCGCCGCCGTATCCCTTCAGTGTCCTACGCGGTTGTTTTGGATTGCGGAGGGGTAGGAGAGTTTCTGGGGCTTGTCGTTTGCGCGAAATCATGGAGGTCATGGATGGCGGAGGTGAAGTGTGGATCCACAGCTCAGAGGGTGTGTGGGGCGTTCGACCTGCTAGGAACCACGCTGACAATCACGACGCGTGTTAATGGGCAGTCCAAGTAGTGTGCACGACAGTCGAGCAGCAGCGCTGGGATGCAGTAGTGGTTGAGATGAACGGCTGTGGCTGGATAGTAGAGGGGAAGTGAAGGTGTGACATTGATTCAAAATACAATCGCCGTCTGTTGAAGATCGTGGGAATATTCCCAAACCGACATTGTGACCGTCACTCTCGCTCTGATTCAGCCTTTGACTTTCTGCCCCCTGCACCATGGATCGCATTACATAAACATGCTGGTTCGCGAATCGGTTCTGTCCCGCGCGTCTTCCAATCACTCTTTCCCTTCGACCATCATCTCTGCCGCCGCCATCGTTGTCCACCGCTGCCATATCCTTCACCGCCCACATCCCACATTGACGCCCCCCAACGCCCACCATTTTCCCCTCGTCCGGCTTGCGCCTTCGCCAGCGAGTCCCCCCTCTTCCATTACTGGCCACCATCGTCGTGGACGGGGCTCTTCGCCCAGGCCGCCTTTTCCTCGACCCCCTACATGGTGCCTCCACTGTGTTTCGTGCTCCCCTCCCAATCACGGGGTCTACATTCCCGACGACGTGCCTGTGCTACAAAGCCTCTCCTTGCTACGACGTGATTGATAAAATTTCGTATATTTTGTGCTACGTAACTTGAAATATATGCCATATAGCTCTTCATAAATTCCATTCTCAGTGGATGAGAGCCCCGAAGCAATGGATAGATTACACTCGGTTTTTTCGCTGTTTGACTGAGAAAATTTTGAAGTCCACTAAGCCACAAAGGGAACTTGTTCGCAAATTTGAGGGTGTTATGTAATGTAATCCATCACGTGCCGGGGACCCAACTCTTTGATTCCGCGGAGCGCGTCTCATTGTCGGCCCGTACTTATGTATCACCTCTCGAAAATGCACTTTTTCAGAAGCGAGGGCGAAGTTATATCAAATACAATCTATATCCTTGTGGATGAAAGAATAATGATGGTGTATGAAGAAACGAGTGAAAGTGGTTACATCTGGATCAACCGCCGTATACCACAAACGTAGTAAACACTGTAGAATATTTAGGGATAATAAAGTACGAAAGGTCGGGTAGGTGCGAGGGGGACAATGCGTGGTGCGTATTGGAAGAATGCATGCGTGGCAGAGGGGATGAAATGCTAGGTAGATGTGTAATGTCCGTTCTTCGCCTTCGTGATGTGTGGGCTGGCTATCAGTACAATGCTTGGAGTTCTTGTCGTCGAAGGCGCTTGTCTTTCATTCAATGCTCATGCGATTCAAGTTTGTGCTCGCTGCACGGCGGTGGACGGTTGGCCCTTGGGCTTTCCGCGCCACTGTCGGATAAATGTTAGCTTCACTCTGAGGCCATTTGAATGGTAACATGCGACTCACGAGCTTCCTTTAGACCCCGACCGAAATTCCGTAGCACAATCGCGGAATACACAAAAGTAGTAAACAAGAGGACGATGGCAATAACAGCTGATCCTCTGAGTCAGCCAGCGGCAAATTGTACCAAGAAAGATGACACACAGAATACAGTCAAAGATTTCCATACAAGCCTGTACTCGTCTCTGTTGTGGAAAATCAGCACTTTGATGAGCTAAAACAAAGTTAGTATTGTAAAAAAAGAGGTCAAGTCAGGCAGGTCTTGCCTTGTAGATAAAGTATATCATTGCTCCAACGCAACCTGACATGAAAGTCGCCATCATCCATTTGTTTTCGTGACGAGCAGCGAGGTGGCCTTCGATAAGAAGGACGATCGACAGAGGCAGGGCAGCACAGGTGACGTAGTACTCCCAATCCGTATCTTGCAGGACGAGCCAAATGAATTGAACCGAGAACCCCGCCCAGAAGAAGACGTCGAATTTAACCAGACACTCGTAGATCTGGTACGTCGCATACATCTTCTTGATTTGCCGATCAGCACCAAGAAATTTGTACACCTTCCATCCGAATTCGTGGTATATTTTCCAACCGAGGGCGATATAGGCAATTTCAGCGATAGAGATGACGATAGGGATAATAGTGGTGAGGACGTTGATAGGGATGGGGGAGACACCGCCGCCAGCAGAATTGGCCATTGCTTCTTGAACTTCCTTGATTTGGATGACAGCATAGAGAAGGAAGAGGGCATTGAAAATTCTAGAGCCGGATGCAGTGCGTCAGAAAAATTGGACGTCGCACGGAGAGGGGAGGATGCGCACGTCAGGGCTATGAATTGGAGAGTATTGCGGGCATAGACGGCGTCCACAGCCATAACAAATTGGAAGACGCTTGAATCATTACCACTCAGCCCGGAATCAGATAGAGTAACCCAACTGGCACTCACTGGGCAAGTGCGAATATACTGAGATACACTGGCATTCGAGATGGCTGAACGTTCCCATTTGACGCCAACGCGTCCGCCTTGTCCTTTTCCCGCACTCTCAAAAATAAATCTCCCTCGATGGCGAGGTCTACTGTCGTCTCTATGAGAACTGTCGCAACGTATAGCCGACATGCCAGAGATTCAGGCAGAATCTTGCGAGGCTGGCCTTGAACAACGCAAAGAAGACCAGCAGTAGGAGTAGAAACGCACCTTTTCCCAAAAGCTCCGTGTGTCAACCTCCTTCGAAGCTCCTACTGGGGGGTAGTTGTATGATGTCTCGTGCGTTTCGTCGGACTGCTTTGAGGAGAAGGCACCTTTACCAGAGAGCGTAATTGACGCCGTTCTACGGTGGGACTGCCCCGGGGTCCCTACGGTAAACGTCTGGTGTCCAGAGTTCGCAGCATAGGGCGTCGAATAGTCGTCTATTAGATCGTCATACGAGGCCTTGACGTCCTCCTCTGTTCTTCCAGGCTGCGGATCGAGATATGGGTGGTTTGGGGGTTGTTGGTCAGGATAGGCGGTGCGCTGAGCCGACATGGCGGCAGATAAGGAGGGTCGTCCTGCGAGAGGTAACGAATGTGGATGGTCGGGGCAAAGAGCGTGTTAACGAGAGTTAGTGATGTTGTGGTGTTGAGCCAACTTTCCCAGCCAAGACCAGGCGGTATCACATCCCCGTCACGCTGTTTGGCTCTGCTTTTATTCTTAGGCCTTCTCGACAAGTGGCACAATTAAACTGTACCGTGAGTACGCTACGAAAGCCATTCATACTTCATTTACATCGGTAAACGTACCATCCGACTTGAAGAATACGCCTTAATTACGCTGCCAGGAGGCTGATATTTGTAGGCAACTTGCAATGAAAAGGCAAGTTCATCACAGCCATCAACAGATCCAAAAAACGCGCGGCAGCTGCGGTGCACAATTGTCATGGCATTGGGGTCAAGAAAAGCCGCATAGTATGAGGATCGCACCCATCCCGGGTAACACTTCTCAACGAATGGCAGGCATGGTTCCGACTGAAACGAGAGGTTGGTTGGTTGGTTGGTGAGGAATGCAAGACAGATACCTTCAAGCTTCGAGCCTCAAGCTCAAGGCCTAAAGCAGTCGCAGTTTTCCGGTGATTTGGTTAACAAGCCGAGAGGGTCCTTCGTAACAGGTCTCAAGTCAACATTGAGTTGTGGGAGGTGTTCCGCGGCGCTAGACTCACCTGCTATACCGAGGACAGTCCTTGAGCCTGCCGCGATCTGTGTTCTTCCGCTGATCAAAGTGCATTAGAGATAAAGCGCAGTGGCAAACACTGACACGTACGCGTCCTGAATTGAACGCGCGCAAAGGTTCAGGCTTTGCGCCTGAGCTTGCATAAGAAGCAGCTCGTCTTCGCTGTCGCACCTTAGAGCAACCTTCGTTTGCCTGCCGAGGATGGTGAGTCAGATAACACCATTTATGAGGTCGGGAATTATTACCCTGCTCGTTCCCACTGTCGCAGCAGCTAAAAGCGAGGAGATAAGTTTGAGAAGATCGAGAGGCGACAAATCAAGCATACTGTTGGATTTTTCACCTGTAGCGTCTTGTAGCAAGCAAGGACGGCATGACTAGCTCCGATCAAACGACAGAAATAGAGGGCAGTCAAGACTCAAGACAGACTTACGAGCATCTTTTAAAACGTCAATAATGGCAGCAATTTGAGAGATCCGATATGTACTGACTGGGCAGCGATCTTGCCAGAAGTCATTCCTAGGTCTGTTCGAACAACGAGGACCTATCCAAATGGCGGAAACGTCTGGATGAATATCCGTAAACGTCTTTCGTTGGTCGGACCGTAACGTACCATCTTGCAGTGATCAGCCTCGCCCACGCTGAGAGACGAAATGTCTCCATCTGCGACCTCGCTCGAACTTTCATTGTCATCGCTTTCATCTCCGTCTGTTTCTTTCACAGAATTCTCCGAACCGCGGGAGAGCCGCGCCGGGCCTGCGGTAGGCTTGCTTCCGGTCCGATATGTTGACCTCCTGCCAGCCCAGAACCCCAGGGAAAGCGAGGCAGCTACTAAAACAGCATACCCGAATGACTGCAACGTGTGTCAAAGGGCTCACAGCTTGTGAGGTGACGGCGAAAACACACCATGATTTTGACCCATCTGGTTGCCGGAGCTCGAAGAAGAAAAAGAAGCAACGGTAAATTTGCTTTGATCAGGTTAGGCAGGAGGCAGGCAGGAGGGGCGTCGGGGCGTCGGGACACCGTTGTGGTCACGAGCAAAGACGCGTCCTCGGAGTGATGTGACCATTCGCGTTTACTCCTTCCGCATTTGGTCTCTTTCCACCACGACAACTTGAAGATGGTCCCAGATGGTCCCCACCAGTCCTCACCCCTCGGCAGCCATTCTTCTCGTTCGGTGTGCTTCATTATGTCCTCTTCGGCTTCCGGGTCCGACAGCATCATCACAATCCCGCCCAACAATATTTCTCGCCCTTCTGCCGACGACTACCGCAAGTCGCGATGACCATCTAGAGATGATTGTTACGTTTCGGACCTTCATCTGAGCACTGTCGATGCACTGTTTACGATAGGCTCAAGACGTAGACCGCGAAACGAGTTGCACAATCAAACCCCATGCAATGGAACCTCTCCAGAACCAAAGGTGCACAAGAATACGACAGACCTTGGGTTCCTTCGAATCCGGCGTCTTGTTACTTGTCTTTGAACATATGGCTCTCTCTGTATCTCTAGACTTTCCTCATGCACTGGCCATCTTATGGTTACGAATAGACAACGTTTTTACGTGGGCACGATGGCATCGATGAAAAATTTTGCCCTCAGACCTCGTTCCACCCTCCGGAACAATTATGCAGGGCAGCCTGTCTGGAGGCCGGCGGTACCCATACGCTTGGTATGTGCCATACCAAAACGCCCTCATGATCAAGCTGACCTTGTGGCACCCCTTGACCTAACAGAAAACATCTCAAATTAAATACCTCTGTCCGCCAATCCCTTATGGGCAAGCTTTGAGGTCAAGTTGTCCAGGTTCGAGGAAGATTTCCGTTTCTCCGCCCACCGCATCTACCGCATCTTCCTCCTTGTTTCTAAGGAAGTCGAGTCGCCGAAATGAATCACTCTCTGGTTTATAAGCATACGCTGGTCGAAAGAGTCGGTCGTAAAAATATTTCACCATGACATCTCTTCTGCGGCCTATCGCCCTCGAATCTTGCCAGACAACTCTGCGCGAGCGTCGTCGAAGCTCTATCCATCCCCTCGCTGCTGTTCCCCGACTTTTCTTAACTGGCCCTTCCTCATCGCAGGAAGAATGTGCTATTACGGATGACAACGACAAGTTCGACCCCAATGATTCGCCCGCCTTTGTTTCTCCGACTCTGGCGTCTTTGACGCACGCCCAGCTACCTGATCATGCTTCCAAAATCACCATCCTGCGTCACTTTGATTCTCCGCCTCCTACACCCTACGATCTGTGCACTCCATCCTCGAGCGCCCCGCCTACCGCCGTCCCCAGTCGCAAAGCCTCAGTTACCACACTCATTGAGGAGACGACGCCTGATTACTCCGAGATGGAGAGGCTCAAGTGGCGTCTAGCAAGCGGGTTCTTCGCTTATTTTCTGTGTGGATGGGGTGACTCTGGTTAGCATTCTTCCTCGTTTTCTGTAAAGCATATTTCCTAATCCATCCTTTCTTTTTCAGTGACGGGGACCATCCTACCGCGTGCGCTACATCAAACACTTTCCACCGTCTCCGTTGACGATTTCCCTTAGATTTCATGGCGGAGTTCCAAGTAAGCTATACGCTATCTTCATTATTGTACGCTGGAAGTACCACTGGGTAAATTCTCATTTGCCCCATGTATGCGCTCAAAACTCATCCTATTTCAGATATTTGTTCGGTACTTTCTTGGTGGAACTGATAATCAACTATCTCAGCCAGTTCAATCTGGCGAAGACCTGCTGGTCCTGGTTCCCTGCATCGATACTGTTCTCTCCGAAACACACCCAGAAGAAGCTGGGATTCTCGCCCTCCCAAGGTCGTCTCCTCACCCTCCTCTTCTCTAGCACCGTACATGCCATGTTCTTCGTGATGATGGGGTCTAAAAATGGATACTGGGTCCTTTTTTTTGCTTATGTCGTCGCCGCCTTTGCTAGGTCCATTTTAACCGGTATGTGCGCATCGATCTTCGCCAACATAACTTCCTTATCAACCTTCCTGGTCATCAATAGCGTCGCTGTACATTCCTTCGATCTTGAAGGTTGATACGTCATGCTGACGCTTCTGTAGAAACGCATATCTTGCCTCTGGGCCACAACAATCTCTAGGTTATGCGTATGGGCTCTGGAGTAGGTGGTTTCATTGCACAACGATGCTCAACTCTCACTTACGCTCGTTGTCTCCCTTTATGTCTAATGGTTCCGGTTAGGTCTTGGGGGTGTCGCGTCACCATTGGTCTGTCAAGTCTTGATCTCCAAAGGTGTCCCATGGAACCATTTCTACCTTGGCTCTCTCGTCCTCTCTGTAATGAACACCACTTTCCTTGTACTCACTTTCATGCCAACTGCGGCTGAATTTCTTCGTGACCGCACAACGGCCATTTTGGCTTCGAAGCCACCGTCATCAGGAAATACCACCTCCACACACTACACAGAACACAAGAGCCCCACCAAGGTCACCACGAAGGACGGAACAAGTGGGTTAACCTCTCATGAAGATGTCCTGTTTTCCGTTAAATGTCTTCCTAGCCCTTCGCATTGCTTTGACCCTGCCTTATCTATGGGCAATCTCTATTTTCTCTTTACTCTATTGCGGCTGGTCAGTCTTCCTTATTTCTTTTGCTTCTTTTGATGTTCAACGCTTTGACAATTCCTGCCAGTGAAACCTCCACACAAGCATTTGTACGCAGCCTCATTTGCAAGATTCTGACTTTTCGTTTGACCCTGTCTTCAGATGGTTTCATATCTTCGCGGAATACGAGTACGATTTACCTGATATGTCGAACCTTCATGTTGAGCTTACAAGATACCCTTTAGAACGCCAATCCAAAGACTGCCGGCTATGTGACTTCCGGTTTCTGGGGTGGAATTACGGTCGGCCGACTAGTTTGGGGCCATTACACACCGAAGTGCGTTTGGTCATCTATATTACTTGTTGAAGTGCCTACTCTCTCCGCCCATCTTTCTAGATTGACTTACACTCAACGGAAATGGGTTATTGAAGGTTGCATGTGAGTTACTAGTCTCCGTCGTTTCTTTACGCTTAACTGACACGTTCCTTCTAGTGGTAAGAAGGTTCTTCACCGTAGCCAAACCGCTTCTCACTTCTTCGTTGCAGTGATGGGTTTGATCATGCAAATCCTGATCTGGACCGTGAATTCGAATGTTCAGAATGCGTTCGCCACGGGTGTCATTGGCCTCGTCTTCGGCCCAGTCTTCCCAGCCATCCTCACCCTGGCGAACGACATTCTCCCGTCTGAGGTGCGAATGGTCAGCATGGCGTTAATGTGAGTAGTGGCTATTTTTTTTGCTCGCGTTCCTTAACAACATGAACAACCAGATCTGCCGCAGCGAGTTTCGGAGCAGGTATGTGCTCTACATCATTTTCGCGCTTTCTCTCCTGTTCTAAGAATGAGATTTCTGCAGCATTATTTCCTTTCTTCACTGGCTTGTTGTCGACCATGAAAGGTGTTCACACCCTTACATATATAACCGTACCTCTCGCAGGTGCCATTACCTTCCTCTGGGCTCTTTTCCCCTCCAGAGTACCCCGGAGAAAATCAGCTGCTTAGAATTTCCTTCTCAGCTTTTTGGCCTACGTTACATTGTCGATCCGAGGGGCATTCCGTAGAGTGGATATAGATACGGGCTTTCTCTTTCTCTTTCTTATGGGCTTGCTGGTTGGTTGTGTCAAATATGGAATCAAATACATAGACGATTTGTTGCAATCCAATTGCATTTTCTCTCCAGACCGCAAATATTGATGAAATGCCGCAACTCGCTCGCGTGTGTAGGCGTCTGGGAAGACAGTCCGCACTCGCGATACAGCGCCATGAAGATAGCTGTCTAGAACCATCCATCATCCACCAGGGCAGTACGCAAGGCACATGAACCGAATGTCCGAAGTGGCAGATGGTTCCCTAAGTAAACAGGGAAAATACAAAGATTTAATGGAGCCACCCATCCCCTTTGTGAGTTCCGGGACGAAAAGCCCACAAGTCGACGGAGTGTCGGCGATTCAATGAACCTGACTGGTCGGGTTGGTCGCGCAATCGACATCGCATTGTCCCATCCGAGAAACGCGTGCATAGACAAGGAAAGTCTGTACAAATAGGCGGAAGGCGTAACTAGATTGTGGTTATTTAGTACTGCAGTCAAGAATATCGACAAGTACGCATCGATCCTTCGGTTGCGCGTTAATGCGTGTTCGGTTTGGTCACTGGTGACCTCAGGGTCAGGGCCGAACGGCGTTATTTGTTTGGCCACTTGTGTGTCCAAAGGTCGCTTCCGAAATTGGTAAGCCCTGTTTTTCCCGAACCACCACTGACCGGTAGTCAGCTCCCAAACCAGCATTCCTACAGACACAGCAGGGTATACTTATCGCCAATATGACACGTCATAAACGTCCTCTGAGGCTCGTCCCCTGCGCTTTCTGGTAATCTCCTAGTCGGAAGCGTGTTAACATCTTTGACATGTACATCCGTTCAGCACGTTCAGCGCTTATCACGGAACCAAGGATAAATGATTATCTCAGATTGTCTTGTCCAGGGAGGGGCACAGCAGGTTGAACAGGGACGCACGCGTTTCAACGGAAGCAATGGCATTTAACAAAACCGACAATCTTGTACCATGCCATCTCATTCGCACCGTTTCGCGCTATCTGAATGAATTTAGGGTCTCCTGCGCTTTTCTTGAAAATTTTCAGGGTATGCCTAGTATTCTCCATTATCTCGCGAACAACATGGCTATCAGCCAATCGCAAAAAAACTTCAGGCACCGCCACTCCATTTCGAAGCACGCTCCGACGGAGAGGAGCCGCACTCGGTAAGTTCACAATGACGATAGCTGGTATCATCTCACTGGTATCTTCTCGACCCTACTTCATCTAAGAGTGCAACCAAGAGAGTCGGACTCGTGGTACCTATCTTTACCTCTTCGATCCTCCCGACGCCTTTTTTCTCTCGTAAATGAACGACTTCTGGTTGGGACTCGTGAGCGGAGGGCGCATGCAGCATGATGTCACATCAAACATTTCCTCTCCTTGACTCGACCAGAATGTATCGTGGTTGGAGATTAAGAAAATAATATTGTCTCGTCCTGGCTAGCCGCAGTATAAGGCGAGAGGCTGAACCATCCATGTCTCTCCATTCCACAGCGCACCTTCCCTCGTCCCCTCTCTTCCAGCTTGCCAGCGGCGCCATATACCATGCCCAACCAGGAGAACGACATTGAAGGACGCGACCCATTGGCATCTCCTCAACCCGACAAAGGTGCTATCGACGACGCAGAGCACCAGCAACTCGCCGAAATTCTGTCCTTAACAATGTCGAAACGGACACCTCGATTCGATCTCCCTTCTCCTCTGTCCAACGTCCGCATGGCGGAATATTCAACAACGGTCGCTGTTGCGCGTCACCAGGCATACTCCGACTATTCTCCCTACACGAGTTCCCCGTCCACCGCTGTCAACAGTCGGGCGCCTTCGCCGACGAAGGAGCTTGACGAGGAAGATGACCCGGTCACTACTTTCGACCGCCTGAATTGGCGTTTGGCAAGTGGTTTCTTCGCGTGTTTCATGGGTGGCTGGGCCGACGGAGGTAAGCCTCGAACCCATGTGTCATGATCCTAGATTGACCGAATTCGGCAGTGACTGGAACTGTCATGCCATGTACGCAGACCTCAACGTGCCTGTGTCATACGGGCGCTCATTTCATTCAACAGACCTTTCTGCGGAATTCAATCTAACGTCGACACTTTCGTCCTCTCTGTTCGCTGCATCGACCTGCGGGTTTGTTGAGAAATCTTCAAATCTCTCAAACTCGAGACTGACATTCTTTCAATAGCTTCTTTGCCGGTACATTCCTCGTTGAAACCATCTTGAAATTTCTTGGCCGCTTTCAAGTCAAACGCAACACAAGGTCAATATTTGTGCTCTTTCCGGTTTTCAGTAAACGACATGCCTTCAACGACGACTATGGACACTCGGACACTCAGGCCCGTTTCCTGGTCCTGGTTGTTGCCAGCGTGATTCATGCCATGTATTTCATTATGATGGGTTCAAGGAGTGGATTCCCTGTCATGTTCCTAGCCTACGTGCTTTCAGCATTCTCGCGAGCGTTGCTTACCGGTGCGTTTCTCTTACGCGGAAAACGAACAACAGACTGATACATTTCTTGCAGCTCCTTTGTACGGGATTTAAAATTGCTTATGCCTAGAGGAAACCACTGATTCGGTCGTAGAAATGCTTTCTTTGCTGCGGGTCCCAAGCAGGCCCTTGGTTACGGACTCGGTCTTGCAAGTGAATGCATTCCTCTCCTTTTCATTGTGAAATATGATTAACGCGGGCCCAGGCTTTGGCAGTGTTGCATCTCCTCTTGTCTGTCAGTCGATTATTGCCATAGGCGTGCCATGGTATCACTTCTACTATGGTTCGCTTGCTCTCTCTGCTTTCAACATCGCCTTTCTGGCATCCATGTTCAGGCCTACGCCCAGCGAGTCGTACAGAGAGCGTCAGGATGCTCTGGGGGAAGCTCGTTTCCAGAAAAGCCAACACCTTCGTTCCGGACGTTCTTCTCCCGTGAACGATATTGAGAACCCAGCAGCTTCGACTATCAAATTTAACTTTGGGGCGAAACCCCGCAGCGGTAAATTGGCCAATGCTTTATTTCATGATTTATCTGACAGCATTTTTCTTCGATTAGCTCTGCGTCTCGCTCTTTCCATGCCTTATCAGTGGGCATTATCGTCCTTCATTCTGCTTTACTGCGGCAGGTATATTTATTGTCAATATTCTGCGCTCCTGACTCTTTTTTTTTAATGGGTCCACCTTTTTCCCCCAGCGAGACGACAACCCAGGGTTTTGTGAGTGTTACATGACTATAGCAGGCATTTCACCAGCGCTGAATATTTGCGTGGTTGTAGACAGTGACGTACCTCCTCCAGACTAGGCACGCAAACGAAAAAACAGTTGGGTATGTCACCTCAGGCTTTTGGGCTGGCATCAGCGTAGGGAGATTCATCTGGGGATATTGTATTCCGTCGTACGTGCTGTTTTCTTTCCAACAGAGGCGAGTCCACTCAACATCTGTCTAGCCTCACATTCACCCAACGCAAATACACTGTGCATGCCTGCATGTCAGTTCAAAAACCCCGATCATGCGCCACAGTTGCTAATGCCTTTTTGTTTTAGAATGGTTGCAGTCATTATGCATCTGCTCGTCTGGTTCATCAAATCCAACATCCAGAATGCTGTATCAACGAGCCTGATTGGCGTCTTATATGGACCCATCTTCCCTGCGTGCTTGAGCATGGCCAACGATATCCTGCCCGAAGAAGTCCACATGGCGGCAATGGCGTTGATGTAGGGCATTTCTCTCGTCTTCAGTGCTTTTAATGAGATTACTAAGAAGTATCTTGTGTAGCTCATCGTTTGGCAGCCTTGGAGGAGGTATGTTGACTCAAGTTCTCAACCGATGGAGTAATTATAGCTGACCGCGTTTCTAGCGATCTTCCCCCTAAAGACCGGAGCCATTTTGGACGCAAAAGGCATCCAAACGCTGACATACGTCACTGTGCCTCTCGCTGCAGCGATCGCCTGCCTTTGGACCCTGTTCCCTTCACGTTTACCCTGCAAGACTACCCTTGTCTAGACGACTTTAACAACTTTAACGACCTCACAATATTTCATAACCAATCAGCTTGATTGATTGAGACATGCTATATTCTTTCCTCTTCACTTGCCACCCTTAGACTTGTAGACGATTCAGATCCTTAGACCTATAGATGCTTAGATGCATATCTATTAGACACAAACTTCCTAGAGCTTAGGCTTTTGATAGATGCTTTTCGGACTTCGCGTTACCCAGAATTAGATGCCACGGACTTGCTATAGCTTAGAGCCTGTTTCATGACGGACAGTGATGTGGAACACTCGTAAATAGTCGATTGCAGATGTCATGATTGGGTCGGTACTAGTGATACGAAATGCCGGAGTTGGATGATAGATATATACAGGGAGACAGACAAACAGACAGAGCAATACGGAGTAACAAGTCAAGCGTGGAGATGAGACATGCAGAAGAGTTAATTGGTGAATAAGTAGACGACGATGGGCTGGCAACAACTGTAAGGGAATTAGTCACTATCAGTATCAGTTGATGAACCTGTTTCATTAGCGTGGTCGATTTCTGGGAGAAGAAAAGAGTTTGTCAGAGTAGAAGCAAAACAGAGGAGAGAATGTCCACAAACCGTTATAATCTGGGACGTGAATTGGAGGCCGTGGTACTGGTGGACTCGGCCGTTTAGGGGGACCGGTACCCATCGCTGGAGGCTTGGGTCGGCCGGCAGCCTTGCTGTTGCCAGCCAGAGGTCGGGTAGGGCTTTGTTGAGAGGAGAAGGAGGAAGCAGGCGTGGGGACAGAGATCCCCCCTGGTGACGACTCTCGTGAAGACGCTGATGAACGCTCGAGGAAGGACGCCGTTGAGCTGTCGCGCAGTTTCGAGGGGACTTTAGATTGGGAGTTGATGGAAGGAGAGAAATGCGACTGAATGACGAGAGGTTGTTTCTGTCAGGTATTTTTACGCTCAGAAGATACACTCACGTTGGACGGAAGTCCAGAAAGATCGGGATCGGCTTTGACGCGTGATACAGGCGAACCTGTAGAAATGGCGCAATAAATAGATACCTGTGCCATCTTGACGCAGCACGGCGTAGACGTACCAGACACTTTGCCCTTCTTCGCTTTTTTGTTTGGTGAAATCTGAGGAGAAGTAGGCTACGGCGTGTCATTTTACTTTCAAACTGGAAAACCAATAGAGATAAATACCCGTTTCCGCTTGAGATTAAATTCGCTCTCGTCCGCTGCACAGCCCAAATTCGATGAGTGCTGGTATATGCCGTAACCGCTGTGAATTGACCTGGTTTCTTGCTCTTTGCCTTTGCCTTGCCCTTCGATTTGTCGTCAGAGACGTTCCCACCGTCGGACCCAGGTGACGCCGAACGACCGGCATCGGAGGCTTGCCTGCACCAGTCCAATGAGTTACTTTCAGAAGGTGAGCGGAAATAAACATACTTCGACTTTGCATTTGAACGGACAGGCGCTCTCCGGGCTGAATTTAGGCCCATGCACGAGGCAAGATGCGGGGCATATCTGTTAGACGCGATCTATACCGAATGGTCAATAAAATAAATAATTAGAAGGAATAACAGAAGACGTAGGATACACACCTGGCGCGAACACGAGACACACTCTAGGTATAGGTTCCCATCCTTGCCACTCGTCGGCGTGCTGGTCCCTGTTCCGTTAACGTTGCTCTTGGCCGCGACGTCATTGCTCCCAGACGAAGATGGGGTGTCTGCACGTAAGGCTGCCTGAGCAGCGACTGATGCCTGCAACGCCTCGTTGTTTATCGCCGATGCCGACCCAGGTGTGTGTACTGGTGCATGGTGGAGGAAGAGCGGGTTGATCGGCGTGTTAGACGCTGTTCAAACATTCGAAGGGGAGAAATACTCACTCGACCCACACCTAAGCATAACGAAGAAGTGAATAAGAAGGTCGATATGCGAAGGCCAACCAGCGAAAGAGACGGACACGCACCGCGTATGGCATACCGGACATACCGCCCTCGAACGCGCCACTTCGTGGTGTGACTGCAACGTCGCATCCGTAACCAGCTCATCCAGCATCGCGGAGAATATCTTAGCAGTCTGTAATCCGACGACCAGATATTCCAATGAGCCAAAACACGAAACAGAGCTATCGAAGCACCGTGCCGAGGTTGAAGTGCTCACCAAAGCAGCCAGAGTCTCATCTCGCTCCGACTTGGGCATGGAAGGCAGCGGCAAGTGCGATGCCTGCTGGGAACCGAGGACGACAGTGCACGAGTGGCTGGGACGGACGGTTGAAGGAGTGGATGCTGGAAGGAGATGTCCAGTACGCGACAAGCAATTACAAGTCACGTCTCTCTACGATTCCCTGCACGTGGGCAGAAATACTTACACACTCTCGGCACCAGCATTCGGATCCCGGGATGTTCAAATGTAACACTTCATAAAAATCGTGACGGTCATTGCAATTGAGAATTGAGAACTGAGAACGAAGCCTTCCACAGTATTACGACAAATCAGTAAATACTATGTACTAGGAAAAAGCGAAAAAGCAAGACATGAATGAGGTCGTAGACATGGAATACTTTACTAGCATGTAGAAGGAGATGATAAAGTTCGGCATAACGAAAAATGTCGTCTAGGAAAAGAGAAGGTGGGTGATGTCGTGAATATTTTGCATGTATATCGATATCTTCGATGACTGATCTCTTCTCTTCTCCACTCTCTTCTTTCTCTCCACTCTCTTCTTTCTCTCCTCTTTCTCCCATCCTCATCCTCTCTTTTGGCCTTCTCTTCAGATGGCTCCCAAGTCAATAGTTGTTTGAGGTCAGCCTCGAGATCGTGAACACTCCAATGATAGCCACCGCCAATGCTCCAATGCTCGCAGGCAGCAATAGATCCTTCGGGATGCCAAACACCTCATCTCCTTGCCCGTGTCCATGGGCATGAGCGTGATGACGCGATACATGAACAGGGATAGGGATGGGCTCAGGCGCCGGAGCGACCACAGTCGGGGTCGTTGCACCGACTGGTGCGAGTTCCGCCTTCTCCATCTCCTTGGCCTCCTGTTTGGCAGCAGCGGCCTCCTCTGCAGCCCTGGCCTCGCTCTTGCCCGCGCCAGCCTCAGCCCATCCCTTGCCACCTTGCACAAACAGCACAACGCGGTCGGTGCCGCTTGCACGTGCGATCTTCACTGCCTCCGTCACGTCGTGGTCCGAGGTGATGAGCACGGTGTCACCGTCTGTGTCTGTGTACGACAGATGGAAGTCGATTGGGTCCGGACGCTGGGCATCCTCCGAAGGAGGCCGGTACTCCGTGAAGAAGGGGTCCGTGGCAAGCTTGCCGGCGACGACTTCGCGCAGATGCTCCACGTCGTCGTGGCGCGACTGGAAGCGGTGCGTACGACCACTAGGTGTACGGAACTTGAAGACGTAGGTGCCGTCATCAACCGGGACGGGAACAGCGCCAGGTGGAACGGAAAGGCCCTTCTGACGAGCGTAGCCTTCGAGTGCAGAGGCGTGGTCGTCGTCCATCACAGAGGCGGAATCGTTGGGATGAACCTCTGAGTGAGGCGATTGCTGTAGATGGAGGTCACCAATGGAGGGAAAAGAACGCAGGTCGGTGTGTTGGTGGGAACCCGAGAGGACCGATTCGTTGTCTCCAATCGAGTCGAAGAAACGGCCCCACATCGGTCCACCTTCGGAATCGTTTTGGGCAGGGTCGCCGCCGGACATCGCATTCATCTACGACACTGTATCAAGTTGAACCTTACTTTACGGCATAGGACAAGCATACCTGCTCCAATGTTGCATAAGTCAACTTCAGGACGTCCACAATGGCTACTAGCCGCCCGTCAGATTCAACAACGGGGAGATTGAGATAATGTCCATCTATACGACAACGGTATTAGCACCCTAAATATTCAGCAAACCATGAGATTGACATACTGTGCATCTTCTTGAGGGCATCGTGCACCGTCATAGTAGGAGGTGCGGTATCAGGGTGGGGTGTCATGACCCTAACCACACTGCACCTCGACGCGTCCAGTCCAGCTGCGATAACCCTCAGCACAACGTCCTTGCTCGTGAAGATGCCCGCAATCTTCGTTGTCGATGCCAGGCCGGGGCTCTGGGGGCTAAGGGTCTCCATGACACACACCGCCGTCGTCCTGCGCTCCTTCATCAGTCTCGCGACTTCTCGGACGGTCGTCTTCGGGCTGACCGTCGCGGGCTGCGTCCGTGAGTCCATGACGGTGGTCAGGTCAGGCAGGGCAGTCTTCTCGCGCAACTTCTCGGCCCAGGCTAGCATGGCAGCAGCCTGTGGGTTGGACCCGACAGCGCCCAGCTCGGACTGCACGCCGGCCATAGCAGAGAAGAGCTGCTCAGAGGCGGCAGAGCTGCGCTCGACCTTGCCGAGGGCCTCATGGAAGACTTTGGTGATATCGAGAAGACCGACGACGTTGCCATCCTCATTGCAGACGGGCTATCCGGATATGAAGCGTTAGAGTTTAGCCAGACATGTATGGGAGGACACGTACCAGATGCCTGAAATGCCTCGACACCATGAGTTGCAGCGCCTCCGTCGCGCTCGTCGAGTCGCGGGTGACCATCGGGTTACGCGTCATGATTTGGCTGACGGGAGTCGCATGAGGATCCAGGCCCTCCGCGGTGACCTACCCACAACAAACGAAAGAATGAAGTCAGTGTCACTTCCGATACCGATAGCCCCCGGGAGGAATCGTACCCTATAAGCCAGATCCTTCGCGGTGAAGATACCGCTCAGGCCTTCCTCATCGTCGACGACAAGTACGCAGTCCGTACGTTTCGCGGCGCACAACTGACTGGCTTCCGCAACGGTAATGTTCTCCGGGACAGTCAGTGCCGGGCTGGGTTTCAGAGCAGCGACGGTGCCCTTTGCTGGCGCCGGTTTTCCCGGAGCCCGCCGCGATGAGCGTCCCGCAGCGTTCTGTGTCGTCGATATCGTACGCTTGCGCGAGAGCTCCGACTCGATCTTCTTGCGGATAGCCTGAACCGCATTACATTGCCATCATAGTCAAGTTAGACGAGGTCCCGAGATTCCAGGGAATAGAATATTCAATACGCACATCGTCACGCTTGGACTGCTTCCTGCGCGACTCCGAGACGGAGCCCTGGTAGCCTGACATGGACGACATGGACGCTGCTGTGCTGCTTGCTAGGGTGTTCGAGCGGGGTACGTTGGCGCGTGGGGCAGGAGAGGCGTCACGGTCACGGTCGTTGTATCTGTCTGAGCGCTCGGGAGAAGTCGGGAAAGTGAGGAAAGGGGGTGGAGCAGAGGGGGACTGGGGGCGGTTGGTGTGAGTGGGCACGGGTATACGGGACATTCAGCGAGCACAACTGGCCGACGTCAACTGGCAGCCTTTCCTCAAATTTGAGCTCGTTTTAGGCGATGCGTTGGGCTTGTTTGGTTGGCTTAGAAGCATTACGTAATTATGTAATTATGCCCTGCGCTTCCTCTTTCGTGCGCCCCTATTTCGCCCCTGGTACGCCGTGTACACAGAGTACGCCCCTCCGACGAAAGCGATTGCAACAAAATTGGCTGAAAATATTTTAGAGAACATCTCGAGCACTGCTCTCAATCACATACCTAAAACGAAGCCAAGGACGCTCCGGAAGAGCTCCATAACTATCGTTATGAGGTGTTTCATCACAGTCAGAGCGCTATTTACGACACCCACTCCGAGCGCGAAGATTGCATGGAAGATGGCGAAAATTGAGTTGACTAGCGACGCGAAGACCCCCGCGACGGCGGTGACGAAGTTGGATATTGCGTGTGTTACAGACGGCATTTTGAGTCTTTTACTTCAAGATAGCAAATTTTATATATAGGCATTGCTAATGCCCGACGTCATCTTGATACAAAGCTGACGTTCCACACCACCGTCGTCATTCTCCTCTATCCACAGAAATGTACGAAGAGAGACCAGGACAAGGTCAGGACACCATAATTAGCATTGACAAACGCGCCGTATGTAGTAAATAGAACACATCCCATCTGTCATCTAATAAAGCGCTGATTAAATACACCTGTGCAAGGAGAGAAGGGAACAAGCGTTCAAGCTCGAATCTAGAAAGAAATACGCCGCCGGCGTGCTTATTTACAACAACCCTCTCATCCTTCTTCTCTACCTCACACATAAGTAATCATCAGTCCGTTCATTGAACCACACGATCATCGTCCTTCGTTATTCTGGGGAACACCAGCATTGGGAGTGAGCGCGACGCCCGCCCAGCGCCTCGTGACCATCTGCACCTTGTCCCACACCTGTAGGAGGACTGGCGGGTTGCCGGGCTTGCGCACGAGCGCGTCGATGCGGCTCGAAGTTTCAGCCAAAGCGTCACGCGTGAACGCTGACTGATAGTATCGCTGGCGGAGGAAGTGCGCGTAGATGATGGGCGAAATCAGCGAGTTTTGGAAGGTGATTGCACCGAGGGTCACACGGATGAAGATGACGAGCTCGGTATAGGCGACGACCTTCATCGCGGTGTCGTAGTTGGCTGGTCATAGTTGTCAGTCAGAAGCCTATATGCGGAGTTGTCAGACAGGGTGCCTGTACTGACATTTAATCCAGACTTGGAGCTTCTTCGCGAATGGATGAGGTTGAGGCGCTCCACCGGCAGTAGCGGGAGGCGCCGGGGGGAGGAATTGGGGCATCAGAGTTGTGCGGGTGAAGGTCAGCGCATGGAACAGAGAGAAGATCATGTAGGGCAGGAGCGTAACTGGGGATGACAACAATTCCTTTAGCAAGGTATAACATCGTTTTCAAGAGAAGGAAACCTACTGGTGATAGGTTTCGAAGTCCACCAGAAGAAGGCGAGGAGGAAGTATTGGACGTTCTATGACCAAATCGATACGACGTCAGCTCCAACAGTCATACTGTCTCATCCTCTAGCGAGACAAACCTACCTCGTCGAGTAAGGCGCGCCTAAAGTATGCGATATTCGGCTGGGGAGTCTGCAAGCAACAGCATGTGTTACGTCATGTCCGAACACCTGGATGCAGAACCGAGAAAAACATACCCCCAGCGATTTGCTGTCCATCAGGCGTCAGCTAGATTATAAAAGCAGGAATCACAGAGAGAACAAACGCACTTGCACACAATGGCATAACTGATAAGGGCCCCCGTGAAGCTGGCTACAAAGTTACGACGTTGGTAGGAGAGATACGGTCAGCACTGAGGACAGCATAACACGAGGTACGCACGCACCTTTGTACCACCACGCAGAGACAGACTTGAAGGTGACCCATGCAAGAATATATCGCAGAGATGCAAGGAGAAGGAGGAAGTGGCCGGATGCCCACAGATAGTGCTGCGAAACAAGCGAACCCGCAAGAGCTCGGTGAATACATGCTGCGCGGCGGGGTGACGTGGACAGAGGGTGCGTACCTGTGTCGTTGCCATTGTCACTAGAGCAGAAGATGGAGGAGGTGTAGTACAGAAGGAAGGGGAATGAGTCTGCGGTGCGCTGGGTGCTTCAGGAAAAAAAAGACTTGAGGTGACGGACTGAGAAATCGAATCGTCAGCGCGGTTGAACCAAACGTGGCGTCACACGGGTGTTGGTCACGTGAAAAAAAGACGTCACAGGAAAATCTTGCAAAAATGAAATCTAATGAAGTCATCCAAAAATATTCGATCTCTGCAAGGTGGGGAGACATGAGAAGGATGTAGTCTACCGACTCCAGTTTTTTCCCAGCTGCTTCATCTCCTTACCCTTTCTGAATCTCTCTTTCTCCACCGCTTTCTTGCCTAGCGTCTCTATCCTCTTCGCCCTCCCATCCTTCCCTCTCATCGGTCCACGAATCGACCCGTCGCCTGTCTTGGGTTTCTTGTCCGGTGATCCACCCTCCTCTTCCTCTTCCTCCGACTCGCTCTCCGTCTCATCCCTTCTCCTCTTCTCCCCAGCCCGTGCCGACTGCCCCTTACCCGGGCCAACTGCCAAATTCACCCTCGGGGGCACCTTGAACCCAAACGCCTTCGCGATCTTTGTCAAATCCAGCGCGTTCACATCAAAGATTTTCTTCAGCGAGTACGACGCGTACGACTGGAGGTACGCGCGGTACCCGCTCGTCGCTGAGCGGTAGAGGTGGTAGTTCTTCGCGAGGAGGTTCTCGAGCTGCGCCTGCACGTTCTCGATCCGGTCGGCGGGGAACACGAACTCGTTCAGAGGCACTTTAGCTTCTTTTAGGTAGCGAAGGAAGCCGAGCTCGGACTCTAAGAGGAAAAGGAGACTCTTGCCGACTTTCCCTGCGCGTGCTGTTCGGCCGACACGGTGGATGTAGTCTCGGGGGTCGTCTGGAGGGTCGTACTGCACGATATAGTCTACGCGGGGGATGTCGAGCCCGCGAGCGGCGACGTCTGTACAGAGTAGGATGCCGTTCTCGGCATTTATGAATTCAAAGAATGTATTTGTGCGCTTTTGTTGCTTTTGCTTGCCCTGTAGAGTCGTGTCAGCCTTGAAAGCTGAAGAAACTGGAAAGAATATACGCACATGAAGATCTAAGACAGGTACGTCGATGTAATTCAGCAGTTCCGAGTGGTATTTTACAGAGTTACAACTCGAGAAGAAGACAATGACCTTCTTCTTGAGGTTCTTCTTCAAGAATGTGAAAAGAAGGAGGAAACGTCGTTCCGAAGGACACACGACGTAACCTTGTGAGAGGGTTGAGACTGTGCTCGTGCTTTCTTCCTTGTCGACGTCGATGTGTACAGGCCCTGGTCGGAGAGATATCCGTGCCAGGTCGGTAACTTTTGTGGTTTGGGTTGCGGAAAATAGCATGGTTTGTCGTTCGTCTACAAGAAACCGGGAATCAGAAGAGAACATAAAGTTGCTTTATGGAAGCTTACCTTTTGGAAGCATGGCAATAATATCCTTCATCTGTTGCTCGAAACCGATCTCCAATATCCGATCTGCCTCGTCAATGACAAGAGCCTTGAGATTCCGTCTCACGAAGCCTTTTGTGTCCTGCTCATAAGAAAAAATTGCGTCAAGCCCTGTCTTCAAAATCAGTGACCATATAAACTCACCCTCAAGTGATCCCACAGCCTCCCAGGCGTCGCTACCAATAAATTAACCCCCTTCACCAGTTTCTCCTCCTCCGCCCTCCGGTTCGCACCCCCAATCACAATCCCAAACGTCTGCGAATGGTATTTCATCAAATCCCTCGCCACCCCAAAAATCTGCAGCGCTAGCTCTCTTGTGGGCGTGATTATGATGACCCCCGTCCCGTTCATGGGCTTGAACTTGAGCCGGTGCAGGAGCTCGATGGCGGGTACGAGGAAGGCGAGCGTCTTGCCCGTTCCCGTGCGCGCGGCACCGAGGACGTCTTTGCCCGCGAGAAGGACGGGTATGGATTTGGCTTGTACGGGGGTCATGGTGGACATGCCCATTTCGGTGAGTGCGCGGGTGGTGGGTTCGGAGAGGTCGAGGGTGGAAAATGGGAGACGGTCCGTCTTCGAGGGAATGGTTGGGGTGGGGTCTGTAGGCTTTGAGGAAGACGGGGTAGTGGTAGGTTTGGATTTGGAAGGAGACGAAGAAGATGCTTCGGGTGCAGGTTCAGAGGAGGACCCAGCAGCAGAGACAGATGTCCAGGCTTCAGGCCGCTCTTGCTCTATTTCTGCCGCACCTGCAGCTTCCTTCTTCCTGTGTCTTCGTTTCTTTTTGCTCATATCGGATCTCGAGGTCGACGCAGCCGCCGATGTATCTGATGACATTTCAGGATGTCTTTTTAGGTGTCCAACGGTATATCAAGGAAAGTCGGACTTGGTCGTTGGAGGAAAAAGGCAGAAAAATCCGTTCGGGAGTTGCCGATGACCGAATTTCGATCACTTCTTTTCCTCGGTGCGTGTACCTCTCCCCCATTTCCTGCCATGGTCGTATCCCAGTCACCAACCTCCCAGCGTATGCTTTCTTTGACTGCTTTTCTCATACAATCTGATCCATAACGAGCCAGTTGCTCTCGGACTGACCCTCTGCCTTGTTTCCGTCCTCGCGGGTTACCGACTCGGTACACTCGCGAGACCCAAGACAACCTCAACGCCGCGCCCTGAAAATGAAGCACTACTAGACGCCGATGAAAGCGATGCGGAAGAAGATGCGGAATCCATTTCAGATGGAGACCTCTCTTCCATATCTGCTGGATTCCTGGAACGATGCAAAATGGTGCATCTAGTCTTTCTTTCGCGTTGAATAACCAACTCATGCCGTAGTTTGACTAGGTCTTAGTGGTGCGAACTGATCTAAAGATGACCCAGGGCAAAATTGCGGCTCAGTTGAGTGTTTTGATGCGTCGCATCGTGATGGGGGCTCTGAAGGGTGTTGTGAACATCTAGGTGTGGGTGCGTGTCCCGTCCGTTGGCTCTGGGAAATTTGGAAGTCTAAACCTTGGTCGATAGACACGCGACATTAGCCTGCTATAAGGCACTTATGAAAGTCAATCCTTCGGTGAGTCTTATTCGCGCCTCGAACCTCAACAGTGGGCTCATTCAGAAATGCCGAAACAGCTTGTGCAGCACTGGGAACGGACAGGGTGACTGGCATGCTACTTAAGGATTAGGACCTATTCTGAAGCCTGATTCCACTCAGCCAGGCGAAGATTGCCTTAAAGGCAAAATCAGAAGACCAACTCCTCGAGCTGGAAGCCATTGCGAAGAGCCTGAACCTTTGTGCGCGGTCAATACAAGATCAGTACGTCTTTCTCGCCCTCCGAACTTGGCCTATAGGATTGTCCTCACCTCATTGCAGAGGTTTGACACAGGTAGAGGAAGGCACACGGACTGTTCTCGCCATCGGACCCGCACCCGTGAACTTGATAAACGAAGTGACTGGAAAGCTACGGCTTCTTTGATCTTTTTAGAGGGATAGTACATTTCTGTAAGTCTTCTCGTGAGGAGTTGGATTTGACTCTATTTCGAAGAGAATGCTGGATATAAGTATTGTGCTACTCTCCTGGGGTAGCTATCTCACACTAATCATACAGATGGTGTTACGCTAAATTTACAGTTATTGTACAGATAATAATACAAAATTTGGATAATATCCCTGTCGTCCGCTTTCCTTGTCAGTCGAGCTGAAGGTGGACGACGCGTGTAAACTTGGTGGTCCTCCAGGTCTTCGTGCTCGTGCTCTTGCTGCTGGGGACAAGGATGCCGGCGAGTGGGCCACTGGCGCCGCTCTTCCCATTTCCGCCTTTTCCAGCGTTGTCTGTAGTCCGGGACAATAGTCAGAGTCTGGTCACGACAGCAAAGAGGGGCGTACCGGAGAAGAGCTCAATGGGAGCGCTGGAGTCATCGACGGAACCTCCATTCGCTTGCCCGCCAGCTCCGCTATACGAATTGCCCAGAGCGTTGTTTGTGTTGCCCGTGGGCGCCGTGCCATTGCCAGTTGCTGCCTGTGCCTGACTGACAGCGAAAGACTCGCTTCCACTAGAAGACCCAGAGGTTGAGGATCCACCGTCACCGGCGTTACCTAGCGCAGCACATGGTTGTCAGCTGTGGTTCGATATGAGAAGACAAAACCCACTGGAGAACAGCTTGATGAGTGACAAGCGGCTGAAGGGGGCATTAGTGTTTGGATTGGAGTTCTTCACAGCCCCGCCATCGGCGTGGCCGCCTGCTCCAGAGTATGAGTTGCCTAGTTGGGTGTTGTTGTCGGGAATGGGTGCAGCGACGGAGAGGCCGAAGACAGTGAGGAAGACAAGGAGGGCGATTTTGATAGAGGAAGGCATAGTAATGTGAAGAGTGTTGGTGTTGTGGTAGTGCTGGTAGAGGTTGTGAGTAGCTGAATAGTAATGTGGTAGTATAGAGATGAGGAATAGACTGTCGTGATGATAGTTTGGGAAAGAGAGTTGGAAGGAAGCCAGACGCGTCGCGCGACGCGTTATGTACCCTCCCATGGCGGCTGACACTCGTCGTTGGCTGACTCCATCGACAAACCTCCGCGACCGGCGGCTGGCACCCAATCAGGAATGACGTCACGCCTCGCCTGTCACGTGCCTGCCAAGCGCGTGCCGACGCGGCGTCGATCTTGGCGAAATTAAAATAGAAAAGCAGAGAAATGGATCGAAAATTCGGGGTTGCCCCACGAAAGACGCTGGCGCCCCCACAGTGTTGTAGCCACTGACCCACCTGCTCTTCTCTGCGCCACATTCCTCTTATTTAATCGCACATCTGGGCTGCGTCTAGCCGTCATCTAACGACACCAAAAGACTACCTCGCTTGCAGTTTACGAATCCCGAAAGATTCCAACCATAACATTGTATGGCCGTTGCTCTCACCCGCGCGTACCAGCACTCTTTCGACGCCCACCCCAATTTCACGCTCGCACTCACCGGAGGATGCTTCAACGCGCTCGGCGACATCGTCGCTCAGGTCGCGCAGAACACGGTGCGTCTTATCGATCCTACTATTCTCTGGGCGTCCCTTGCTGAGGGATGATTTCGGTGTGCAGCTGGGTGAGACGGAGCCTCAGGATAGGAGAGGGTACGATGGGGCACGGACTTTGAGGTTCTTCTGCTATGGTCTGGCGATAAGTGAGTGGATTGTCTTTCGCTCCGGGTGCACACGATGTCTCAGACGATGTGACTCCGCTATGTAGGCCCTATCATGGGACGGTGGAACGCATTCCTAGAGCGAAGATTCCCTCTCAGGTCATGGAAGAGAGGTAAGGTCTCATTCACGGCACTCTCAAAACGCGTTGCATGCGACCAACTTATAATGTGAGTCTGCCTTACCGTACCTTGTCCAACTTCACTAACCAGCTTATTGCAGGGCGCCTATTGGTGTATGTCTGACCTTTTTCCCATCCACTCCATGCACACTTGCTCACGAACCTATAGCTCGGTCTTTTCCTAGGCTCGATGGGCGTCATGGAGGCTCGCAGCCCAGGGCAAATCGGCGAGAGGTTCAAGGATTTGTACCGTACCGCTCTCCTGGCAAACTGGAAAGTTTGGCCTCTTGCTCAGGTGTGTTTCGATCGTTTTCCAGGCCCAAGAAACTGTTTCTGACATCTTGTCGCAGCTGGTAAACTTCCGGTACATGCCTCTCCCTTATCGCGTACCGTTCGCTCAATCATGCGGCGTATTCTGGACGCTGTATCTGTCTATCCTTAACTCCGAGTACGTTTTGAACATTGTAAGGGAGTTTCCACTTTACTAATTAGCCGTTGACAGGGAGGACAAGAAACAGGACCGGCAGTACGCCATGAGAAAAACGGTTGACTCATGAGCTAATCGTCCTCCCCTGCGTCTTTGCGCAGTCTCAATCATCTGTCTAGATTGTATACAGTTTCTCTTAATCTGTCGTCGCATTATGTAGCTCTAGGTTAACATTATCTCTCCTATCTGTTTCCTTGTTCTAGTCTTCCTCCCCACTCCCTTTGCCACTTGCATTTACATCGTACATTGGTAGAAGGTTCGCCTGGCATGCTCATTTTGATCTTTCAAAAACATTCATTATTCATACAACGGTAGATATGGTCTCATTGCATCTGAATCTCCTTTTTTCGTGCCTCTCAGATGTAGGACCTGCACATGCAATACAAAAATGAATGGGCAATCCAGTACAACAATGGAATTTTGATACAGCACACCATACCTCAAGAAGCTCCATATTTATGCTTGAAGTACGCCGGCGGCAGTGTCAATAACACATCCACCAACGGACGTTCGACAACCACCAACTCATCCTTCGCTAAAAAGTCGCAGCACAGTATCGGGCGGTACGTCGTGACCATCTTCGAGTCGCGCCACTGTCTGCCCTCGTCTGGCAACCCTAGACCCGCTGCATCCCTCCGCCGCTTCTTCCCACCCGTACGCACCCGTGTGTCCAGGCTTACTTTATACAGCCACGTCGCGCCCCAGAAGAGGACGTAACGTGTTCTGGTCTGGTCCTGGTCCTCTGCAATTCCAGAACCAGTGGCAAGCCACAGGGGAGAAGGCGAAGGGAGAGGGTCGAAGGCGGCACCGAGAACGGTGTCGTGGGCGTTGGTGAATCGCTTTGGCAAGCTGGAGGCAAGCTCTTTGCCCCAGGCGGGGAACTGACGCGTCTCGACGTCGTAGATCTGGATCGTGTTGTCGGGGAAGGCGAGTAGGAGCACAGACGGGTGCACAGGGTCAAAGGCGAGGACTTGGGCGGGGCGGTGGAAGGACGGCAGGACGGTGTGGTGCTACAAATAAGAAAATGGTTAGAACAAATACGTAAGGACAGGTGGACAGGAGAGCTTACTGATATTGAGTCGAGATTGAATACATGCGTCCGGGCCCTACTGTCTGAGGTAGCAAGCCACTGCCCATCCGTGCTAATGGCGATCTGGTCGATGCTAACCACCGCAGCCGTCGACTTCACATCCTCCCGCTCGCTCTGCTCACCCTCGTCTTCACTGTGGTCTACCGGAGGTGGCGAGTCCACGTCACCCATCTCCACGTCCTCATCCCCTTGAGCATTCCCATTCACCGCAGCATGTCCATTAAGCTCGCCCTTCCTACTCGCAACGCGGCCTTTCATGACCCGATCGTGCACGACCGAGTCCTGCATCCGGTGGTGGTCGAACCGGCGCAGGACGCGCAGTTTCTCACTTGTTAGGTCGACAATAAGGATGTAGGACGACATTGCGGTGCTCATGACGAGCTTAGAGGAGTCGGGGGTGAAGCGGAAGGTGAGGCCGCCTGTGGATACAGGGTGGGTATTTGATGTGGGGATTTGGGATTGGAGGATGGCGGAGAAATCTTTTATTCGTTTGGGGTTTATCAGACCTTTGTCCTGGACAGAGTCAGAAGGCTGATGGATGAAAGACTGGTCAAGGGCTTACATCGGTGTGTAAAGAGAAAAGTTTGCTCTCATACAGATCAGAGACGACAAGCCACCGACCGTCATCCGAGATCTCATGGGCAACTATATTCGAGTGTACATTGAGGTCCATCTCAAGGACCTTCTCCCATCCACCTGCGAACGGCTGCTCGTCCACACCGTCGAGGTCAATCGCCTCTGGAGACACTTGTGGCTGGGGTTCCTCCTGCTCCACTAGTTTCTTCCGTATGCACCAGATGCTCAGCCCAGCTTCTCGCGCACAAGAGACAAGGCGCGCAGTTTTTGCCGCCCTCACCGCCCCTCTTGACACATATGCCAATTTGCGATGGTACGAGTCCTCAAACGTCGCCTCGACGCTCGTGTCGAGCGGGTTCATCACTTTTACCACGGTGCTCGTGGGTAGAGCTGCAGGTGTGAGGACGACGGACATGTCCAGACCTCCGGAGGCGAGCACGGGTGCAACGTCGATTGGGAAGGCCCTTTTATGTGCTGGAGGAAGGGGAGTGTATGGGGGCCAGATGGCTAATGCGCGCACGTCGTGTGAGTGCATCCGCCGCGAGGTGGTTTGCGTCCACCGGGATGAGGCCGGGCCTTTTTCAGTGCTGGAGGTTTTGACGAGGGAGAATTGGACGGTTTTTTGGTCGACGCCGGAGGTGTAGACGGCTTTGCCTTCCTGAATAATATATACGTTTGAATAATTGCCGGAAAGAAAGAATAACACAGGAAGCGTACGGGACTTATTGCCATGCACAATACGTCTGCGCCATGGGCTTGGAAAGAATATAATTGGGTGCACGTTCTCGAATCCCAGAATTTGACCATGCCCAACGAGTCGCCAGAAATTATTGTGCCATCACTAAGGCGTCGGGATAAATTAGTTGGTATTGGTCGGGCGAAAAAGAAACACGTACCCTAGGGCTCCTACTGTCCATACCAAAGTACGCTCGCCGCGTAGCTTGTCAACACCCATCCTCTCAACAACCCTCCCAGTAGCAACATCCCACTTCCTCAGACTACTATCCGAGCCACCAGTAACCAACCACGAGTCCGTCCACTCATCCTCTTCACCGTCATCGTCACTGGACTCCTCAGTAGCCGTCTGAGTCTGTGCCGTCTTCTGGGAGGAGGCGGCAGGGTGTCGCGGCATAGGCGGACCCCACGCGATGCTTAGCATGCGGCATTTCACTCTGTCGAAGCGTCGCGAGTGGGTCAACGTGTCATTCGCGACGGAGAGGATACGAACTGTGCCGTCTTCGCATCCGAGTGCGAGGGACGTCGAGGATGGGTTGACGGCTACAGACCATATGGAGCCTCCTTGGGAACTAATGGTTTTCTGCAGGCGGGTTGGAGCATGCTCCAGGTAGGCAGTTTGGGAGAGGACATACCCGGATGCATCCTCGTTCCAGATCCCATTCTATAAGTTCGCTTCCTCCGCCTGAACTGAAGAGACGAAGATCTGATTGCTCGGGAACGTCGTCTGGTCCGAGATCTTCTGGATGGCGGATGACGAATGCAAGGGAGTCTACTTTGGAAGGGTAGGGGCCTGGCAGTATCTACGGAATAATTAGTTCATGGAATCGACCAAAGAACAGTGATGATAGCACCTTTCGAACGACCCAAGCTTGAGAGCACTGCTGTTCTCGTTCTCCGCCCATCCATTCACATATATCAATGTTTCCATTGGCGTGTCCGACAGCAAGCAGACCAAATTTCATGGGCTGCTTTTCAGCTGTCCTCTGTTTCTTGCCTTTGATTGAGAGCAGTGGTAGGGGAGGGTATGCAAGAGCAGTTATGGAGGATGGGGCATAGTCCACAAATCGGCATCGGTGGACTGAGAGGGTGGTGGTCTCTCTTTTCTTCTCCATCGCTTCGCGTGGATAATCTAGAGTCGCGATGACGATGAGCCTGGCGAAATATGAGGACTTTACAGCCTTAATTCGGCGCGTCGATGTGAGTCCAAAACTTTTTTCGGCAAAGGCAATCGGACCCTGATCGAAAACGTGACCAACGGAAACACTTTCGGCGTCGCGCTCGTCCAACTCAAAGCCTTCTTCCAGAATCCACTACCGTCACTTATTTCAACTTCTCACTTCAATTATGTCGTTCCTTCGAGGCGGTGCCGCTCCTTCTGGGGGCGTTAACACGGACAAGATTGAGATGGCCATTACCGAGTATGTCGCGCTTCGTCATTTTCTCGCCGGCAGCTCACGGACCCTTGAAGGCTTGACACGGTGACCGACTTCTTCAACCGCATGGTGCAGTCAGTAGAACCCGACGTGTACAGTCTGTTAAACTCACGAGCATGTACAGGTCATGTCATGCCAAGTGCATTAGCTCACGATACGCCGAACCCGACCTGAACAAGGGCGAGAGCGTCTGTATTGACAGATGCGTGGCGAAGTTCAACGAAGTGCAGAAAAAGGTCGGAGAGAAGCTTCAAAGTCGAGGAGCTGCCAATGCAGCAGCAGCAGGAGGGCCGGGATTTACCTCGCTATAATTTTCACCCCACTCATCGTCATCGACCGCTTTACACCGACTCCTCCAACATTACTCGTAGAACCTCCGTCCGCGACAACAGCACGACTCTTGCAGTAGACAACGTAATGGATACGACATACATAACCCTGAATGCTACCCCCAGAACCCATCTTGATAGAAGGGAAAGCGTTCACTTTGCAAAATTTGGGAAGCACTCCGCCATCGTCTTTGAATGCTTGTTCGCGGAGTGTTCTTCAAGGCTGTGGATTGGATTCAAGTTCGAACACGAGCTAAGCTGAGTAGAGATGTACCATGGTATAAGAACTTACGCAGGCGCTCGGGTGGTGACCAACTTTGCATTTTGAGGAGGGTCAGTAAGAGCCCGGCAGAAGGATGGCAGGCGCTCACGAATGATTGTCTGCATTGGGCGCAGATGATGTTCTTGGCGGCCTCGTTGACCTTGGCCTGGCTTTTGGATCCTTTGGCTGCGTTCTTGTCTGCGTTGCGCTCGCGCTTTTGTGCAGCTTTAGCACCCTATCATGAAGACAAATCCGAGTCTTCAGCCTCGAGCAAGTTGAGGATGTCCGTATCGGCTCACATTTCCCATGTTTGTTTGAAGTACTAGGAGTATTTGCAAATGAGAAAACACAGAGACCGAGAAAATAGAGCAACAAGGAAGGCGTTCAGAGGAAGAGCTTTGCAGTGTAAGATGTCCTCAGCATGAGGCCTATAAAGATTGTTGTATTACGTAACACGATCACTGCCGATCGGTCGAACCGGGACGCGATTCCGTCATTTTCTCCCGTTCTCCCCCAATCCCTGGACGCTTCCGATCCGGCCTTCCAGCGGTGACTCATGTGCTCAACTATAAAGTACCCATGATTCTCTCTGTATCGCGTTCCCTTCGGTCCCTCTTCGTTAGATCTCGTTTCGTTCACCAAAAAACGATGTCGACGACAAACTTTTCTGCTATCGCCGACCAGGTCAAACTAGACATCTTATCGAAGACTCATGCGTTAGAGAATGCAGCTAAAAGGAAGGAAATCGCTAGGAATTTTGTCTGTGAGTGATAAATAGATACAGGCGTTACTTCTTTACCGACAGTCTTCCAGCCGATACGATAACAGGTTGAGAAAACAGAACTGTGCCTTCGTCATGCATGTCTAAACCAGGAATTAGTGCCTACGGAAGAGATGTACGCCTACGCTACGCTCGCGACGCTGGGCGACGACGTGTACTTCGAACCATCGACTGCGTTTGTTGAGGTTCTTAACGATCTATTTTGAGAATTCATCCCGAAAACAGGGCACTCGAGTCCCATGTCGCGCAGTTGACTGGAAAAGAAGCGGGTCTTTTCGTCCCTTCCGGAACAGCTTCGAACCAGATAGCTCTCAGGACCCACTTGAAGCAACCTCCTTATTCGGTCTTGTGTGACCACCGGTCTCATATCCACAAGTGAGTGAAAGAGAACTCTCCCATGGCGCTTTAGGCTTATCCATGACACAGATATGAGGCGGGTGGTGCAGCTTTCCACTCTGGCGCAGCTGTTATAGCCGTTGTTCCCTCGAACAGTATGATTGTCGAGACTGAAGGAGAGCGCACTTGCTGATAGTTCCGGATAGATCACCATCTCACCCTCCAGGACGTCAAAGACAACGTCATCCTCACAGGCAACATCCACTTGTATGTATCGTCCTGCGACTTTTGTTTACCCACTCACCGACATTTACGAATCAGCGCGCCTACCGAAGTGGTTGCCCTCGAGAACACACTCAACGGAACAATCATCCCGCAGGATGAAATTGTCGCCATTTCAGAGTATGCCCACTCTGTGGGTCTCAAGACGCATCTCGACGGCGCAAGGATCTGGCACGTCGCGGCAGAAACATCCACCCCTCTCAAGGAGTTGTGCGACCCGTTCGACTCGGTCAGCTTGTGCTTCAGCAAAGGCTTAGGTCCGTCCGATAATTCATCATTCATTAGGACATTGGCGAAGGAACGCTTCTCATCTCATCGATTACGATTATCCAGGTGCACCTGTCGGATCTTGTCTCGTCGGCACGAAGGAGTTCATTGCGAAGGCACGGTGGTTCCGAAAGCTATTTGGTGGAGGCATGCGTCAGACGGGCATCCTTGCCGCAAGTGCGGCATATGCACTCTCGCATAACTTCCCGCAGCTTCCTCGTGTGCATGCCCTAACGAAACGATTGGAAGCTGGTCTAGAGGAGATTGGGGCGAAGATTCTGAGCAGGGCAGAGACCTGCATGGTAAGACTCTTTCGACTTGCTCTTTGCGATGCCAGTCTGAACGCGAGACAGATATTCTATGACCCCTCTACGATCGGTGTCACTTACGACGAAATCGCAGAACGAGGCGAGGCGCTGCCTGAATCTCTTGTTCTTGGAGGCTCGCGGCTTGTAGTCCACATTCAAACGTCTGACGCGGCTGTTGATGACTTTCTCGCTACCGTTCGCCAACTTGCTAAGGAAAAGAAAGCTGCTGGATTTGTGAAGCCGGAGGGACAGGTCAACGGCGCAGTGAAGGATGTATACGTCAGACGGGGTAAAAAGCTTGCTCAGTGATTTCGTTGCGGTGATTAGATACGTCTGGAGTATGTACAAGCGTTCATCTCATGTCGATGTCAAAGATTGAAATAGGTTTATAGGGTAGATCTAGATCCTATTACGCTTGGGTAGATGTACAACCAGTTAAATGCATTCGTTCATGCGAGGCCAGTCCTTGATTAGTGAGTCAGGGTCTGGATGTATACTCTATGTAGTCTCAATTTTCATAAGAAATATCTGCGTCGTCATGGACAATGAAGCTCCCGAACTCATAATTATCAAGCTCCTCATCTGGAGGAGGAGAGCTAGAAGGCAGCGATTTATGCGGCCTTCTCGGTCCATCGATTCTCCCAAAAGGTTTGGGACGAACTAGGCGACCAACAAATGCCGGACCATTCTCAGGCTGTGTCATCAGACTGCGGCGGTAAATTTGTGTCTGCTCGTAGGATGGCGAGACCTGCGTCACTGGCGAGTTTTTGATGAACGCGCGATCTTCGTCGTTCTCTTCGTCCTCGCTGGAGTGCCCTTCACTAGTTTCATCGCCCGAGTGAGCAGCTTCGCCGTCGAATACTGGGTCTACGTTCTTCGCTAGTAGTGAAGGTTTGGCGCGCTTCGTCTTGTGCCTCGTCTTAGGACGCACAGGCGTTGATTCCATCCTATAGAGGCATCGTTGAGAGGGGGGTGGCATTTCTAGAGTGGGAGATTCGGGTTCCTCGAATATTCGCCGCCTCTTAGCCTGGTTCCCGGCAGGTCTGACGGGATAAGATGGTTCTGGGAGGTCGTAGCTGTTATCGGCATTCAAACCAAGGAGTCTATCAGGGAGAGGCGGAGGCAGCATGGTGGCATTGGTTTTCTTCGGTTGGGCGTGTAGGGGACTGCTTGACTCAACCAACGTGGGAGAAGGCTGCTTCTTGGGGGGTGTAGGGCTTCGAGATTTCCCTTTATTCAGATTTCGCAGAGGGGCACCGACGGGTGAAAGAACTTGAGGAGATGAAGAATCACTCCAAATTTGCTTTAGCCTCCGTTTACGGAGAGGCTGAGGGCTGGAATTAGGTTCAACAAGCTCGATAGAGTCGTCAACTAGCGTGCATTTGCTTGAAGTTGGCTGAGAGACCTCAATAGACTCATCGCCAATTTGCACTCTTTGGAAGGACGGCGTCTTTTTCGGTGCGATGGGTGAGGAGTCTACGATCTCGAAGTTCAGAGTATCATCATCGTCATCGACCAACCAGCCTATGTCCTCGGTTTGCTTCGGTCGTTCATGCGAAGACGAGTGCATTAATGAAGAGGTTGACCTGCTACGTCGTGGCTCGAGAGCTGGGCGATCATGATCAGAAGAATCAGACAATTCGATGACAGACGAATCAACCTTTCTCTTTACCATAGAAGGTCTAGGTCTAGAGGGTGACGGAGTAACCTGAGGTGAAGCATTTTTCGGGTGCGTTTCTTCGTCCACGTCCATTTCGTCAGAAGATTCGGATGCTGGATCCGCTTGTTTCTTTGGCGTGAAAAGTCTGGTCTGAGTAACAGCAACGGCGCCGTATTCGATATCCATATCGTCTGAGTCGTCCTGGCCTTGTCTTGAAAACTGACTTAAGCTCTGCTCCTCCAGTCTCTTCCTTCGTGCCTTGGACCTGCTACCAGCGGTGGTGGCGGATCTCCGCAAGGTCGCCTTCTTCGCTGGCTTCTCGTTCGACGTACTAGCAGCGGCAGATTGCGTTCGTCGAGAAGCAAGGATGCGACCAGACATGATGTCTTCGTCTGTTTCATCGTCTTGGCCATCAGCGTCGAAATTCTTGCTCAAGGTGGCTTTCTTGGGTTTCTTTGCTCCTTTAATGACCAAGTCACGAACTGAGACGAAGCCAGAGCTGGCACCTTCCGGAATATTTCGCCCAATATCGTCGTTTCGTTTCCTCTTGACTCCTTGCGTGGCACCTTTCTTCTTCGGAGAAGCCCTCTTCCGTCCCTCTTCACGTACGTACTTCTCGATCTCGACCATCTTCTCGATACATTCGGGCTTCATGTGGTCCGGGATCAGACGCTCGACGTCGCTGTAGAGCTCGTACATCTCGCCTTTGGAAATGAGCTTCTGGACTTCCTTGTATGTTGCCTCAGCTTTCTCGATGTTCATTTCTTCTCGGTCTTCTGCGAGCAGTGCATGGATTGTTCCAGTACGTTTACGACCAGTCCGTCCGAATCTTTGAATCTGCGCGATAGTTAGTGAATGGCCATCGTGATTAATCATAACAATCACCATGCGAGTCGGCGCCTTGTCAGCGTCGTAGCAGACAGTGACGTCGATTTCGCCTATGTCTAGACCTTCCTCGCCAATGGATGTCGCGACGAGGACGTTATATTCACCAGCCATGAACTTCTTGATAACCTGTAGCCACGCCTTAGAAGTGCACGAACACAAAATTGGCGTTACTCACTTCGAGCTGTTGCTTCTGAGCAAGGCCTTTCTTGCCTTGTTTATCGGCTCCTTGGCCAATGAAACGAGTTGCTCGTATTAAGGGTCGTTCCTTATCCAACTCCTCGACGATCTCATCGACCACGGCTCTGTATGACGAAAACACCATGATTCGTGATTCATCGATGTTGTCCTTGCCTTCGCCATCTTTCTCTGCCAGCCGAGAGCCAAAATGTTGGATAAGAATCGTCTTCAGCTTCTCGACCTTGGGATGGATGTCGAATCCACGAGCACGCTGACTCTCAAGCTCAGTCATAAGAATACGAAAGTTGGGATCATCCTTAAGTTTTTTGCCTTTGGACTTCTTCCCATCGTCTTCGTCAGCTGGCTCTTGAGATACGTCATACAGGAACGTGTAGCAAGACCCGATAGAACCCGTAAGCTGAGATACGGGAGTTTCAGTTAACGGTTCACTGATCATTCAAGAATAACCTACAAGATAGAGCATAGCGCGGGCGAGTTTCGACAGCATGGACAAAGAGCCGTAAAATCTCTTGTGAGATGGATCCCTTAATTCCATGGAGAGGGCCTGAGGTCTAAATGGGTGCATTGAAAGAGGAGACTCGTTCGTTCTCAAGAGTCCAACGGCCTGCATAGGTTTCATGAGGGGCTGCACAAACGGGTTAATGAGTCACTCGGATTTCCACAAGACAAGCACTCGCTGTCATGACGTTTGCAATCAGGGTCCTGATCTTTGCTACATTCTCATTAGCCGCAATAAGATGAGGCTGGAAGACCTGCGAACGAGTTAGTCCACATTTCGGAGGTTGCTAGGCCTCGGCATGCACCTTCTTGTGGATGTAAGGCTTCAGATCAAGACTTTCTTCATTTCGAATTTCGATTCTGCTGATATGTAGGCCGTCGATCAAGAGCTGAACCGAGTCGACGTTGTTTCCGGGTGTCGCAGTTAGCGCGAGGACGCGAAAATGTGGATTCTTGGCCATCAACAAGCGAACAATGAGATTATAAGAATAGTCTCCTGTAGCGCGATGGGCTTCGTCTAAGACCGGCTTCTTAGTAGCAGTTTTCGGACAATCAGACATGCGCCCATACCAACAACGAGAAGAACGATGTCACGAATGTCGCACGTCTCTTTGAGTAGGTCGTTGTACAGGGTTTGCGGCGTCATGAAGAATACACGTTTTTCTTCCCACTAGACACCGGTGAATCGTTGCCTCTGGAGATTCAACACACTTACATATCTCATCCGGGTCGCTCTGGGAACTTCTCCAGTCAATTCAGCGCTGTCTCTACCAGGAATACCACACGTTTCATGGCACGCAGTAACCTGTTGGGCGACCAGTGGCTTTGTTGGGGCAACGAAGACGACTTTCCCTTCGGGGAACCATCGATAATCTGAGACAGCTTAAGCAATTGACAAAAGGGAAGGTAATGTGCACGTACAGTTGAGCATAACCACTCCAGCAATAAATGTCTTTCCCAGACCAGTTGGCAATGCAACCAATGTATTTTCAAACAGGGAGTTCTTAACAATGTTAAATTGGTAGTCTCTCTTGGGGTGATTGATAGGGTATATCCAATGTTTCGCTTCGAGGAGATCAGGTGTTAACTTCATAGGAGGTGGCTGAACTTGAATTAGGTTGTGTGCAACAAAGCATCGACAGAGCACTACTCACAGGACTGTCAAGAACGCCCCGGATATTAAGTATTTTGTTAAGTCAAAGAACATATCACAACCTACCCAAAGTCTACGGGGGAAAAGTTAACACCAGAGTCATTCTCGAAGCTATTAGATCACGCACCAGCGATGGATGGTGCTGGAAATTGCGCAAACTCGACCGTTTCTTCCCCAGATTCATCTCTATCTCCGTTCGCTTTCCCTTTTCCCTTTGCCTTTCCTTGCTTTCCAGTTTTCGAAAACGCAGTTTGGTCCCATACCTTGGTCTTACGCGCCTGTTGTCCAAACGGGTTTCTTGTAGACGATTTAGACCTCTGTATCTGCGATCTTGGTTTGGAGGATGATGCAGTTGGTTGGATGACTTCGCCGAATAGTGTGGTCTGCAGAGTGTTGCTGGAGGAGGCCCTGCTAAACTTGCTTGGTCCAGCAACAGGTTGTACTTTGCCCTTGTACGCGTCTTCGATGAAAGTGTCGAGCTTCGCGAGCTCAGATTCGTCGACGTCGAACAAAATATCATAAAGTGATGGCTCCTTGTTGAGAGCCGCGGGCCTCTTGGGAGGCGGAGATGCAGGAGGTGTCTCGGGCTGCACTGCTCGTTTGGCAGGTGAGTAGTGCGCCGCTTCTATGGCGTCAATTTGTTGGAGGGCAGATGCATCGAAGTCGTCAGCTCCATCGAAGTAGTCGTCAGAGCTCATCGTCGGTGACTGTGGAACGGGGTATGCGCATGGAATAAGGTTGGTGTCAAGTTAAGCATTCGAGATCAATTTGGTTTGGCCGTGGCTCTATTTACGCGTTCCTATCACATGCGCGTTCTTCCAATGCCGTCAGCGTTTTCCTCGGCGCTCATCCACTAAGACCGCCATTGTCTATAAAAACCGTCAGAATCCTCAGTCAAGACCATTTTGAACACAGTGCGAGAAGAAAACATTTGTGGCCACATTGCCTTTGAAGCAAGGCTGATTCCGTTGTTCCGCTTAGGCTGCATATTTCGAGGTGGCGTCAACTGAGCTCAACTGCTCTTTCTTGGACTCACTCTTCTCTCCTCTCTGTTAGGATACTAGGATTTGCTAGGAAATCTAAATTTCATCTGCGCTGCACTAATGTCGGAGCAAACAATCGCTCGCTGGAACGCCATTGCCCTTGAACGTCCAGCCGAGCCCAGCAGTCTGAAGGTACTCGCTCCAGCTTCACTCCGTTACTGGCCACAATTACTGCCTCTATATCTCTCTTCATCCACCAGCGTGGAAGGCCGGATGATGACGAAGATAGTGACGACGATGTATCTTTGGTCTCACGATCCCCTTCCCCTGTGCTCAACGATTCAATGGACGTGGATGAAGTTATCCACAAGTATGATCAATATGTCCGACGTCCAACGCCAGAAGTCATAACTGTAGACACCAAGATAAAGCCCACAAACAAGGGTTTCGCCTTGTTGTCGAAGCTCGGATGGGTGGAGGGTCAACCTGTAGGCCTTTCTCCTGATGGTGAGCACACAGATCGCTATCCATGATCGAACTCTAACCCGACGCCACTCTGTTAGGACGAACGGAACCTGTCCCATTTCATATCAAAGCAGACTTGACTGGACTCGGCAAGACGGACCAAGATTTTGAGATGATAGAAACAACTGTTTCTCAAAGACGAGGCTTAGACTCGGAACGGCAACAGAAAGAAACTGAGGAACAGCGCAGACATCGGGAGGTCAGTGATAATTATTCGGGAAAAATGTTCTGACTCTGATACACTTGTGTATGATCAGGACGCCGTCGCACGTACAAACGCTCTTAAATCAGAAATTTCATCCACTCTGCGCGCGTTCTACTGTGAACTCTGTGACAAGCAATTCAAGACTGTTGCCCAATACGATGAACACACCAATTCATATGCCCATCATCACAAAGTCCGGTTCCAGGACATGCAAGCCAATGCCCGCCTGAAGTCCAAGGAAGACGTCGACAAGAGGAAGGAAAAGGAGCGAAAGCGAGAGGAGAAAGAACTTCGCAAAATTGCAGCTGCCAATGGAATTAAGATGCCCAAACCGTCAACCGTTTCGAGTCTGGCCACCCCGTTAGCTCCTACTCCGGATGTCGCCCCTGCATCTACCAGCATGGATATCGATGGGACACCCATAGAGCCGAAGAAAGGATGGACCTCTATCTCAAGTGCGGAAGGCAGTAGTGGTTCATCATCCGGTGGTTTCAAGAAGTCCGGTTGGGCTACTGTTGGTTCGGCTTCCTCCTCGGCAGCTCTCGCACCTCCGGTCAACTCGAATGCCGTAACTCATACCGGACCACATGGTCATTCTGTTCCTTCCGCCTCTTCTAGTCCGTCCTCGACTGCCTACCACGGTGGACACTCAAGCCATACTCCCACTTTCCGCAATGCCGGCTGGACATTTCTGGATACTGGAAGCTCAGAGCTCCCTCCTGCCGCAGGAACTGCATCAATAGGCGTCAACGATTCCCATAATTCGTCATCGGTATCTTCGCCTCAAGGCGGCTGGGCCCGTACATCCACCTCATCTGCCGGTGTGGAACCGTCTTCTGACTCTTCGCGGAAGTGGAGCACGTTTGCAACGGCAGCCGACCCTCTTCCATTTGCACCTTCCGAACCAACACCACAACCGCCTCCGCCTGTACCACCACCTTCTCTACTGCCAGCTGCGAAACCTGAAGCAAAACCTGTACGTTCAAACTGGCAACAATTTCAGAAGGGAATAGGAAGAAAAAAGTGATAGCTTCCTCAATGCCTTTGCTCCGTTGCTTGACTATGTATCACCAATCTGTCTTCGTGGAATCAGACCAAGGAAGGTTTGGTGTGCGGTACATGAAATTGCGAAGAAAGGTTACTAGCTACATTTGGTTACGAATGATCTTATAATTGACGTTTCAAAAAACAGTGTAATACTACTAAGAATATGAATTTATGGACAACATCGGTAGCAAGCGTAAGAGAAACGAAGGGAGAGCTTCTCAGACGAGGAGCGGTGGGCAAAAAAGATCACTACGACGAGGCCAGGGGATATAACAAGTATACGCGAAAGTCCAGTATTGTGCACAGAAGACCACAAGACCAAAAGAAAATGATTACTCCGAGTCGCTGCCAGAGCTGTCCGAGCCAGAGCTTGAATCAGAGGAACGCTCGCTGTCGTCAACTCGCCGAGCAGGGGCGGGGTTGCGACCTTCGAAAAGAGCCATGCGCTCTTCAAGCTGCCGAATCTTTTCGGCTTCCTTCTCTTCATCCATGCTCTTGCGTTTGAGACCACCCGTACCAGTGCCCTTCCCAGCGCGATTGCGCTTGGGTGCAGTGGACTGGCGAGTGGGTTTCAGGACGAAGTTGTACAGTTTCGTAAGGACCACGGCAGGTAGTTGATCGATCTCCAACTCAATTTCTTCGGTGCTCTGTGAGAGGATCGAGGTGTTAGTGTCGCGAAGCAATGTAGACGGTGCGGCAGAATTAACCCACATCTCTGATTTCAGGAACACCTTCATGGATGATTTGGATAACCTTCTCAAGACGGGCACCGTCAAGCTTGCCGATAGACTCGCTGAGGTCCTTCTTCTGCTCGAAAGTTAAGACGTCGTCGTCGGTGACGGTCTTTTTTGACTTCTTCTTGGACGGCGCCTTGGTCTGTTTGGGTGGTGCCTTGGATGTCGAAGCCACCGGTGGTTTCTCTTTCTTTTCCTTCTTCTTCTTCTCCTTCTCTTTTTTGGCTGTGCCCTTCAGATTCTCGATGTTGTTACGCATAGCCTCAATTTGACTCTCCATGAGGGCGATTTTGCCTAGATAGACTGATGTAAGGCTCTTGAAGATGTGGTAATAATAATGGGGACTCACGTTGACGCTCGTCGTCGCTGTCCTCCTCAGGCTCGTCATCGTCATCGCTCTCCGGAGGGGCCGGAAGGTGGAGGGGAGGAAGATTCTTCCATTTCTCGTCAAACAGTCTTTGCAATTCCTGTCCAGCTATATTGACTGGGGTACCCGAAGGATTGAAGAGGAAGCAGTTGCGAATCATGAGCTTGAAATCGTCGTAGAAGTTCTGGGCAGTCTCATAGTCCCCGTTGTCGAGCTTCTTACGAATGGTC
The DNA here is from genome assembly GCA_902728275.1 of Cyclocybe aegerita. NCBI lineage: Eukaryota > Fungi > Basidiomycota > Agaricomycetes > Agaricales > Hemipholiotaceae > Cyclocybe > Cyclocybe aegerita. The sequence continues at coordinate 292,726 of CACVBS010000046.1, read as the reverse complement.
GACAAATCCATAGGCTTCTTCACGATTCGAGGGTAGTGAGGTAGTTCCATTCTCACCCAATCTTCATGGAGTAATTACATAAGAGGAGGGGCAATGCGTGTGATGACGGGCGCTTACCGACGGGCTCATAAAAGGGACTGGCAAAAGCATAGTGCTGCTTTCGGTGTAATTCTTGAAGAATTTTGCCGCAGTGCTTAAGCTGTTCGGCCGTCCCATCGTCTCGAACTCGCTTTGCCTTCCTGCTCTTCTTCGGAGGGTCAGCGTAAGGGAGATCCTTAGGTGGTGGTGGATGTATCTCGCGTTTCGGACGTCCAACTGGCTCGGCTTCAGAACGCCGAATAACGGGTACAGACGTCGATGGCCTCCGTGGTTGCGTTTTCTTCACAGGAGGAGCCGGGACCGGCGGCGGGGGCGGGGGAGGTGTCGCCTTTTTCACCACAGGAGGCTTGGGCTTCTAGGTAACAGATCAGACCAGATATGGACACGATAAGCAGGAGCAAAAACATACCTCTGGTGGAGGAAGGTGTTTGATTTGTTTATCGAAGACATCTTGCACGCGCTTTCCCATCAGAGTGACAACATGATCAGGGCCATTGAAGGTCAAAGAGTTCGTAAAGATGAGTCGGATGTCGGAAATGAACTCCTCTGCCGAACAGTACCGGGGGTTTTGAGGGTTGGTGTCGGGCTTCTGAGGGTTGGAAGAATTGAGCTTGCGCTCGACGGTGGAGAAATCCATAGGATTCTTGATAATGGAGGGGTAATGGGGAATATTGAGCCCAATTGGGTCAACTGGTCGCATGAATGGTCCCGCGTCCTTCATTTTCTTCAACGACTTGACTGTGGACTGGCAGAATCGCCATTGATTCAGAGTGAGAGAAGTCTCAGTCGTGATGGGTGCAGCGAAATTGTTAGATTGCGCAGCCGAAGGGGGAACAGTTGATGGAAGGGGCGGTGCAGGGCTGGCGGCATTTGACATAACGGCCGACGCTGGAGGTGGAGTGGCGGACTTCAGAAGAGCGACGGGAGACAGACAGACAAATCAGCACGCCCGGAACGGCGCACAGAGAAATAAAATACTCACATGAGCCGTAGAAGCCATATCCGCATCTGAATGCATCCTCGCCCTCTTGGCCGGTGGTTCACGATCATCACTGTCTTCTGGATATGAACGCGTGTTCGATGACGAGGCGCCGTCAATGCTGGCCATCGAAAAGTCTGTTGAAATGCCTGGTGTTGCTCCTGGTGTTGCTCCTGGTGTCTGGGTGTCCGTGTCCCCCATAATGACATCGTCGTGACCGTTAAGGTGCGTATCGCCATTGTGTTGGCTCGATTCCGCCATTTTCACGTCGTCCAGAAGGTCGCCTGGCGGGGGCGGTGGTGTTCCATTCGGAGGATGAATGGGGATCGTGCCTGGGAAAGTTAGAAATTTTGAGACAGGGCAGGTACGGGATGCACGGTGTCAAAGCGTACTGGGATCGATGGGAGTGCCGACCTGGGGTGCAAGTGAGTCTGTGTTGCGCTTGTCGAAGGGGGCGAAGGGCTTGATGGGGAGGGGTTCGTGCCGGACATCGCTCTCCTGCTCCTGGTAGTCCATGTCGATTTTGACATCGGGGGCAGCGGTTGTGGAGACGGGTGTCGCAGGGGAGTCTGTCGCCGGGGAAGGGGGGTTATGGGTGGAATTTCCATTTATCTGGGGCGGAATACCATTATGGGCGTTGCCGACGGCGAGGAGGGAGGTTTTGTCGCCGTTGATGGCGTCGACGGCGCCGTTGGTGTGGGTGTGACCCGGGGCTGGGGAAAGCTGCGCGTGGTTCATGGGACGCGTGACAGTCACGGGTGACAGAAGGGAGGGCAAGGGAAGATTTTGGGGAGTTAGGGGGATCCGACGGTGGCTAGGTCTTTATAGGTGCTCAAATTTAAGGTTTGGACTCCCGCGCAGGGGCCATCCTCTCTGCAACTTCTCCCTCCCTCCATCATTCCCCCCGTCCCTGTCCGCCCACCGCCCACCAGTGCTGTATATGCCCTTACTTCTGCTCTGTCTCCTCCTCCATGCTCTCCGTCGAGAACACCGGCTTTGGCTGCGTCGTCTTCCACGCTGCAGGACAAGGTTTCGGCAAGGACCGCCACGTCAGTAAGCGACAAACAAATACACACAAATACAAAGTTGTCTCGGCACGTGCCATGCCGGCCTCTCAACCATGCCAGAAACACTGCGACTCTGTGAAAGGAGATTAAAGAACCCACCTGCTGTCCATTGCGGATCCTTGTCAGCGGTTTCTGCGTACTTGAGGAGCGCTTCGCGAGGCTGAAGAGAACGGTATCGTCAGCAATCGCTCCCATCATGATAACGAAGACCCGTGAGAGGACGCCAAAGGCAACCGCGTCAAATCTTCCATCAAAGTGCAAATGTGTAACGACGGGCTCCGCCACATCGCGACTAATGAGGAAGAGAAAAAAGGGCTTATCAAGGGCGGACGCGCTTCAAATGCCTCTCCATCAACGAAGCCAGACTCCCTGAAAACACAAGCTCTTTGAATACTCACATCCACGTCTCTTGTCGTGTCTCGGACCAGGTTCTGCACAACATGCTGCGTAGCACTCGCGCCAACCCTTCCTCCTTTCCCTGGCCCTGTGACGGGCAGTTCGGGTCTCCTGCTCTTCCTCGGGTCCATCCTGTCCTTGTCTCGTTTTCTCTTCGTCCCTCGTCCATAATCCATGTCACGAAACATGGGCAATGCATGCGGAGTGAGAATGTGCGGCGCTGCCAGCGCATCAGACATATCTTCGATTGCGAGCTTTCTGGCTGGGCCTTTGCTCAGAATCAGCTTCGCGCCGTTTAGGGATGTAACCGGCGAGTAGAGTACGACAATTTGGCCATTTGAAAGACCTGTCACGATCTATCAATGACCGGCATAGACGGATGAGCACGCAACACTAGGAATGCTGAAAGGACTTGCCTGATTGATTTTGGAGTGCCAGGCCACTTTCACGGGCGTTGCATCCACCGCGAGCGATTTAACCTCCTCCAGGTTATCTTTCTTCAAGAATACCAACCTCCCTTGACCGCCTTTCGAGCTTGATCCCGCCCCCGTGATAACAAACTTGTCGTCCGGACTGAATACGGCATTAGTGGTCGGATATAGGGTGGTCAGCCCAGAATGCACAGCCAGGGGCTTTTTGAAAGCACGGAGATCCCACACTACAGTTCACCTCAGTAAGCTGAAATGTGTAGTGACCCCAAATCAACACGCACATTTCACGGTATCATCACCGCCTCGGGTAAGCACAGTCTGCTTGTCCACCGAGAACACCAACGATCCCGTCTCCGTTCCTTTGACGTGCGCATTCTCGATCGTCATATTGGGCCTCACAAAATTCGAGCTTGTTTGCCACATGTGTAATGCTCCATCCAGACACGCTATCGATCCCGGGTAAACATATGAACGGGTGATGCAGAGTCGACAGAAGCTCACCACCGCCGATAAGACTCCCGTCAGGCGAATAATTGCAAGCTGTTACCTTCGTCCTTGCGCCTCTTTCCTTGGATTTGACGACGATGACGGTCTTCTGCTTCCGCTTGTTCTCCACATCCCATATCCTGGCATCAGACCACAGGTTAGCTCTCCTAAACCGTAAACCGCTGAGAGGAACGCAGGATGATGACATACCTGATGGTAGAATCAGCTGAACTCGTGATAAATAACTTGGGATCCTTGGGATGCCAAGCGCACGACGTCAGTTCGCCCACATGTCCTCTAAATGGATGTTGAGTGCCAATTCAGAAACTGTTAGAAGCGTACTGACGATGTGTTCTTCATGTCGCGAATATACGGGTCGCCCTTGACGAAAGCAGTTCTAGTCGTCAGGGATTGGCACCATGCTCGCGACCAAACCAGAATATACGTACTGTTCTTCACCCTCCCTGTCAAATAATCTAGCCTGCGTCGTCCCAGAGATGCACAAGAACTTGGTCCCATCATTGGAAAACTTGAGATCGTTGACCTGAAAAAGGTGAGGACTCGCAACCACTGGATAAATAAATCAAGGGGCACGTACGTAGTATGTTCCAGCAGGTTCCCAACTCTTGAACGGCTTGCAGCGCATATCCATACCGCCAAAGTCCCATAATTTGCAGTCGTAGTCATAGGAGCCCGATATGAGTCTCGCACCAGAAGGATCAAGGGCGAGCGCTGAGACGACCTTCGTATGATCCTTGAGGATGATTTCGTGTGTTGTAGGGAACGTAGGAGATTCATCCTCCTCTTCAGATGGGTCATATTCGGGTTCTTCGTCTGATTGTGGCTTCGGAAGAGGCATGGGACCCTGCTCTTCGTCGTCGTCATCTTCCGCGGCCACCTCAGGCTGCCTACTCAAAGATGAGGGGCCGGCAACAGGTGCGCTTGGCTTCGAGTCCTTGGTAGGAGCAGCCTAGGGCATCGGTGAGAAGAGTTCATTGAGACACAAGGGAGAAAGGGCACACACCTCTGAACGCTTATTCTTGTCGAACCGCGAGGGGTCCAACTCTCGCTTCTGAGTGGCTTTGCCAAACCCAGAGATTCCCATGGCTGCGAACACGTCCATATCGTCCGCCATTTCGACTTGAAGACAGCGAGAACACGCGAGAACACGAGAGAAAATGAAGGGTTTCCAAGTTGAACCTCGGATGTTCGTCCCTGTTAGACCACTGAGGTCAGCCCCTTACCTAAGCGCTGCATGGACCTCAATTTCCAAAAGGGGCACATGGTTTGCTTGGATTGGTGGCTTTCCACAGGCCCTGCGTAAACCTTCCCAGTCTTCTTGTTCTTCCCCTTCATCGTCGTCGTGACCTTGCCCACACTTCATCGCTTTCCAACGCCGCGATGCTCAAGCGACAACGTGCCTCATCGCCACCTCCATCTTCCTCCAGCGTGCCGCTGGTGACCGACAACTTGGTGGACCTGATCGACAGAGGCACAAAACGAAGGCGAACACAACCACCCGTGCTGGACGGTGGCGCTCGTGGGTGGGCTCAGGACAACTGTAACGATGATGAAGAAGATTACTATTCTGACGAAGGCGACAAATCTTACCCTCGCCAAACAATGACTCGGGGCAATTCTGAATACGCAGTTGAGAACTCGAAACTGCGCGAACTTCACACTCTACACCAACATCGCCTTCTGTTCTCCTCGTCAAACCCATCTCATTATGGCCCATCGCACGCGCACGCTCCTGGGGTTCTAACAAATACAAGTTTCTGGCCCGATAACGACCAGCTGCTGCCACACCACCACGAACCTCCCCACACAGCACGCCAAATGTACGCAGGAGAGAAGGGCAGACCAGTGGAGAGCGATTACACTTTCGCAAAAGAGGCGGCTTGTGTTGCGGGGCGTTATCAAGGTTTTAATAAGTGGGTTCTAATGGCTCTCAATCTCGACTTTCTACTACTAATAAGCACTCCCTTCAAGGTGCTTGGGAGAAGTTGTCCTGTCTCGTCGGCTTGCACTGGGCCAATCTCCAAATGACCCAGATACGTGATTACCCCGTTCAAGATGTGCGTTCTGTGATATTTCATCTCATTTAATGTTGTACTCGTAACTCATATCATCCCTCCTAGGTCCCTCCTATTTCATGATTCTTGTTCTTGCTTGCTTTTCACTCTAGAATCATTCCCCATTTTGCATTGTCCAACACTTGTAACAACAGCCAACGTCTCTCATCTTCCTATCATTATCCCTCACGAGGCCTCACGTGTCACGAGTGTCTACAACTTGCATTGCTGTATGCTTTCACGAGTCGTACCGTTTATCATTATGGTCCACGAAAAGGTGATTAGTATTGTAAATACAGGCTATCTATTTATGTGGTTCAATTGAGAATTGGGTCGTGTTTCAGTGGAGAAAGTGACTCTTGGGCTTCTAGGGATCCCACCGACAAGATAGTCCCATGCTTTATATCCGAATAGTGATTGGTCGCGAGAAAACATCACTAAGCTCTTCGGAGAGCAGGTCATTCAATGACCCTCCATCTCGGAGGTAGATCCATCCGCTGGAATCGTCGAAGTCATAACGTTTCGGCCCACTGTTGAAGAAAACGCGTCAAAGGAGCGTGTTCAGCCAGAATAATCATGAAGGAAGAGAATACCTTCTGGGTGACGACAGCCAGATCTGTTTGTTCGGAGGCTGCTTGTTGATGACATATGTCCCATGGGAACCCAGTTTCAGAGTGAGAACACCGCTCTGGAGGACAAATAGTGAGGGTCTGAGAGGCAAGGGATACGGTGTTACGCACATGATAGTCCACTTCGTATCCCGTGGGCTCCGAGTTATCGAGTATCTCTTCCAGAGTTTCCAGGAGGTCCTCCATGGTTTGGTCAGCCTTGAGATGGTAGTTTTCCATCGTCAGATGACTAGACGAAAAAGAGCTATTGGTCAGGCTTTGAGTCAACAAGTAACAGTCGTCTTCACGTACCTCTCAGTTATATGGGGCGCGGGCGTGCTTATCGTTCGCCGGAACGTCATGCCACTGCGGCTATATGGCAAGCATCTCAGAGGTTGAAAAGAGTTGGTTTGAAGCGGTAACCGCCGTAGTTGAGTCGCCGAGCAACGAGCAAGTGAGCGTACAGCTTGAGAGAACATCTTGACGCATTGGAAAAACAAGTGGAAGCCGCTAGCAGGAAAGACTGTGTTTAGGGTTATGGTTAAATTTAGTAGCTAGGCGTCATCGGTATGTGAAGAAACGCAATCACTTCGACACTCTTCTCCTTAACTACAGTTTAAAATCGCAAGCAAGGGTCGCCATCTATGCTAGTATGAATGGTATCTCGAAACGGGCCCTTTCGGATACGGGAAGATAGATTGCGGCGTATCTACTCGAGGGCAGAGCAGTGCGAACGCCAAACGAGGACGAAAGGCTGAAAAATCAAGAGGATGGTTTCTGCTTCTGCTTCTCGGTCCATTCTAGCCATGAACCCTTATAGTTCAGGATGCTAAACAGAGGCGCGATTAATTGTGCTATCCCATATGGCAGCAAGGACATACTTGGTGTATCCATTTCTTTTGGCGACATCGCTCGCCGTCGAGCTCCGCATTCCACTTCTGCAGTAGAACACCAGTTCTTGGTTAAGCCTCGGCTTCTCGAATCCATACTTCGTCTTGAATTCCTCGTGATGTAGGTGGAAGGCAGTGGCGAGAACGGACAGCGGAAGGTTCACAGCGGAAGGGATCATGCCCTGGATCACTTCATCGCGTTCCCGGACATCGATGAGGTATGCATTCTATAGGCGCGGAGAGTCAGCGCGTATAGGGTGAATAATCCAAAACAGAACGAACCGGTGAGGGATTTTGGATCCTTGGAAGGAGTTCTTCATAGGTCAAGATCTTCGCGTCCCAATCTCTTTGCAGGTCATCCTGCCTTTCAAGGGCGGCTTTCTTCGCGAGCTGTTCTGGTGTTTTGGGAGGCTTGGAGCTTGAATCAGAGGCTGGTGGAGTTGCCGTAGAATTGAACCGGATAAAATGAGCGGCTGCTGGTCGGAATGCCGTGAACGAGACGGCATGGCTGCGTGACGCGGTCCTGACTGACCGGGCAAGGGCACCACGATACATTTTGACGATTGTGTCACCGAAGGGGGAAAGAAAGGCGCGAAACACGAATGCAGGGAGGCACTGGTGACCTGGGAGGTTGAGGAGAAGAGGTTGAGAACTGGTGCTGTCCTTACCAAGGCATCACCTCAGAATGATGACATACCACGTGCCCAGTCACGGGATAGAGGCAACTCGTATTTTCGGCTATTTTTGGAGTGTCGGGGGTCCTCACGGATTGACCGCGAAAATGCCGCAAGCACAAATCAGGGCAAGTCATCCTGTTCTTCCTTTTCTCCAACCACATCCACTCCTTGTTCTCCCCTCCGGTCTTCCCAATAGCTTCGACGACCGTTCTCGCAACAAAATAATGACTCTGTTAATACCTGCTACTCTCTTCTATTACACCACGCAATACTTGACCTCTGGATGCTGACTACAATGTCCTCTGCACCACCTCGCTGTACCCGGAGGCGACCATCTGGCTCAGAGGTGACTCGAAAGCTCCTTGATATTGTCTAGCGGATCTATCTCTCTTGAATACTGTACAGGATCTGTCAACTCGCATGGCTCATCGATCCAAAGCTAGAAATGAGCCGCCCGCCCTGCTTGTCGCGGACTCTGCCGTTGGTCGTTCACCTCCGCTTCATGCCTCGCCAACACTGCTCTTGAGACGTCGTCAACACTTTGTTGGGCTTACAGCCTGTGGATTTGCCCTCTTTCGCCCGGGTTCCCCCTCGTTGTCTCGACACCATCCGGCTTGGCGTCTCCGCCTCCTTCCTCCAGATCGGAACGGTCGACAACATTCATTTTTGCGCTGCTTCTGAAATAGCCTCGACGGCCGTGATGGACGCCCCTCAACTCCTTCCAGCTGACAGACATTGCACATGATATGCCTAGTACTTCCTGGCACTCTCCGTAGGTTTGAACTCAGCTTCAAACGGCGCTTGGGTGCTGTGCTTCGCACCCGCGATTCTTTTTGGCCATTATTGCACGCCTACATTGTCCTACATCATTACGACGACACTCTGAAGAGATGGATCACTCAGGACATACGTCGTCGACTACCTCAACGACTACCTCGTCTCATTCTGGCATGATGGTTCCATATCTTCATTTTTTCGGAGGAGACAACGTCTTCTTCGAGACTTGGCGACCAAGCTCGAGCGGTGCACTCGCAGGTGCTTGCATTGGGCTTGTCCTGCTCGCCCTGCTCGAGCGATGGTTGGCCGCTACAAGAAGCGTTTTCGATGCGCACTGGCAGCGAAGGTTTCTATCTCTGGCGCTAGTATATTTTTGGTACGATCATTGACAGCTTCATCGTAGGGCACAGGCAATGGCGGCCGCCCGCGACGGCTGTATCTCTTCCGATGCGCAGAAGAACCCGAACTCGGAACGAGATTCAGCCACCAAGTCGTTGGTCACCGGGGATGCCAGTATCCGTGAAGCTGAAAGGGAACGATCGGAGGAATCACCCAATTCAAACCTTGTAACCGTACGATCCCGTCTTCGAACGATCACTCCCTTCATCGCTGCCCACGACATTCCTCGCGGCGCTTTGTACGCCCTCCAGATGCTTCTTGGATATGGTCTTATGTTGGCAGTCATGTAAGCGCCATCGTTCGTACGCCTTCCGCCGCCTGAGCTCCCTTCTAGGACGTATCAAGCCGCCTACATCATCTCCATCGTGGCGGGCTTAGGCATAGGTGAAATAGTGTTTGGAAGGGTCATCCGAGTTAGCGGGCATCATTGAAGATGCAGGACGCATTGCATTCTCTGGGCCAAGTTTGCTACATGCTTAGTCTAACCACTCATGCCTGAATTACCTACTGCCCCACTCATTCCTTGTGTGTGTTCGTGTGGTGTGACTGCCACTGACTGCCCTCTATGTACCTAAATTATGTACTTTGGAAGCTTGTTGGAAGGCACACGTTTGATGTATTTGAATCAACACCGTCCGGGGCAATTCTTCTGCGCCCCCATCCCGGTCCTTGGCGCCGAAAGGGTTCTCTCTTTTTTTCACAAATCTTGGAAAAGTCGTTGGTTATGTTGCAAACTTGCATGGAAGAAGGTTTTCGGGAGGGGTACCGTCAAGGTACCAGGACTTCCATCCTTGGCATATGCGATCTGTTTCGCCGGCCAAGACATTCTGCTTCGGGAGGGGACAAAAAACTTTTTCACTGTTCCGACTTTGCAGAAATTAGCCATTCGCGTCGCATGCTGCTGGGACGATGCGCAACTATAAAGTCTGCCAGGAGAATGGGTAGACTTCAGAGAATCCCCCCCATCTCGTTCTCCCTTCGATATCGCCTGACGACTTCAGCACACCGCTACCATGATCTCCTCGACGTTCGCGCTCCTCTTGTGCTTGTTCGGCGCTGCTAATGCCCACTTCCGACTCCTGTATCCTCTCCCCCGTGGCAACTTTGTTGCAGACCTAGAGCCCAATTTTTGCGGTAAGCTTTGACCCGATTTTTTAATGGTTGTATAGTTGATGCCTATCGTACCCACCAGGCGGTTATACCGAGGTCACAACCAACAGGACGACGTTCCCTCTGTCTGGGGGCTTCTTCAGCATTAGTACAGGTCACCCTGGTTGGACTGGTGAGTCTTCTGCCATTGAGGAATTATCGGGCATTCACACCTTTTCGTTTCCCAAGCTGGAGTTCTGATCTCCACTGTTGAAAACCCCAATAACTTTGACAACTTCTCCGTCAACGGCGTGCAACAGCTCGCGAAACCATTCGCCCGCGATGAAGGCGCTGGCACCTTCTGCATACCCCTCAATCTAACTGAGGCTGGCATTCCTGGTGTCCAGGACGGCGCCAACGTGACCATCCAGGTCCTCTTCGAAGGCGGTGATGGTAATCTCTACCAGGTGAGTATCTGGTCATTCTAGTGATCACATGGAGAGGTTCTTATCTCTATCTTCTCAGTGCGCTGACCTCACTCTATCCGCGGCCCTCACATCCCCTCCTGCGGACATCACCTGCTCCAACGCCAGCGCGACGACAAGCTCATCTTCACCCACTGCCACCACCTCCACAGGCGCTGCTCTCGACCTGTCTCACGAGGCTTCTGGCTTTGCAGTCGTCCTCTCTTTTGCCGGAGTCATCGCTGCCGTCCTCTAAAACTTTCGGGAGATACGCATGGTCCTTAATTGTTAATGACACTTTACAGCACTTCAGTCAAGCTAGCTACACCCTTGCATTCATCATTCACTATTTGCTTTTTGATTACGTTTGGAACGTCATGAATACAATGTCATTTTCTCGAAATTTATTTTGAGACAACGAGGGCTTCATGATTTAGGGTAGGGGGAACAATCCCCTCGCCTCTTTTCGTCACCCAAGCGTAGTAAAATGATTAAATCCGAACGGTTTCCCTATACAGTAGCCATCGTAGTTAATCGAGTCTTGGAACATCCTTGGACTTCGTCATAGGTAACCCGATATAGAAGAACACCTTCGAATGCGCCACACAGAAATAATGGCAACAAATTTGTTTCGCATTTCTCTGAAGGTGTTGGCTATTTGCACCCTACGTGTGCGGTGCGTATTATCTTTGTAAAGGACTCCGAGTGGGTTCCGGCCTCTTATTCCCGCAAGCGTGATTATATGAATACACACCTGTTGATCGCCTTCCATTCACACCTACTCGCAACTTCACTAATAAGTTTTGGGCTAGGACCAAAAGTCTTAACGAAATTCTATGAAACTAATTGTCCCACAAAGAAGGGATATGGCCGCTAACGGTGGCGATGATCTCTCGTTCTTCCCATACGAGCACTCAGATAAAAATAGCCCAGTGAGCTATTTTCAACTTCTAGTGGTGGATTAAAAAACTTTTTTGCTACTGCTTCCTAGAGGGGCTTTTCCCATCTCTCGTTGGCTGGAGTATATAAAGCAGAGGACTCATCGTTCAATCCAACAAGGCAATATGCGGTCGTCGATTGTTGCTGTCCTCCTTTCTCTTCTCGTTGCAGTCCTGAGTGTCAATGCACACTTTCAACTCCAATTTCCTCCTCCCCGCGGGCCCTTTGTCGCAGCCCAAGAGCCCACCTTCTGCGGTATTGCCTTTTTCTTTAACTAGCCAACGCGTGAGCTTGAGGGCTAATATGTGCTCCGTATAGATGGCTACAACACCCCTGCTTCCAACCGTACAGAGTTTCCTTTGAGTGAGGGATTTTTTACGTTTAATTCGGAGCACCCCGAGTGGACCGGTTAGTCATCAGCACCTACGCACTCAGCCTATAGAATATGCTCACATGCCTCACCAACGTCATCTAGCTGGCGTCTTGGTCTCAATGGCTGGAAACCCGACCTCCTTCAATGATTTCTCCCAGGTCAATGGCTTTTTCCAAATGAACGGGGAGGGTCTTTTCTGTATTCCCTTGGATTTTTCCAAGTCCCATGTCACTGGCCTAGAAAACGGCCAGAATGTCACGGTGCAGGTGATTGCGCCACACGCGTCACATATTTCGCAGCTGATATGCGGCGAACTTCCAGATTGTTTACGATGGAGGAGATGGCGAATTATTCCAGGCAAGTAGTACTCACTTCATGGGAGGGAAACCCGTGAAATCCGGCCCGTTTCTTGCCATTGTTTCGCCAGTGCGCCGATCTTACGTTGGGAAACAACGTCAGCATCTCGTCCAGCGTTACCTGCTCGAACGCTACAGGCACGACTACTGGTACTAGTACTGGTGCTTCACCCCCGGGACTTGCAGGGGATACTGCGTGGATGTCAGCATTATGGATGACTCTGGCGGTCATAGGCCTACCGTGTGCGTGATCTTGAAAATGACGATGTGCATTGTATACTATGTGTCCATCGAAAGTCATGGCGCTCAAATAAAAGAGGATATAAATAGACAGACCATTGGCTTGGCCACATCTGTGATCGGAAGCGTATAATGATGGGCGGTGATGCAAGTGATCTTATCTCCCTTCCCACCTCGAGCTTGCTCACCATTCGTCGTGTACAACTCGTCGCCCGGATTCCTGGCTGATCGATCTTTCTGGTGGCCGTTCAGGAGGAAGTTGTCTTTTGACACTAGAATAACCAATGAATCCATCGCAATACAGGGTTCTCCGATTCCCTCCGAGTTGTAAGGACATCGGTAAGTGCTTGTCATTTCCCAGCCCCCAGCGGCCCCAATATCAGCTGCCATAACTTCAGGACCAAAATTGTTTCCTTCGTGACTCATGAAAATGGGATCAGCAGCGACGCTCTATGTCGGTGTGTCATAATAGCGCCCTAGATGTGCTGCCGACGGTTTTCGTCAAGAAAGTAACCGGAGTACACTAGCTCTCGTCAGCGTCCATTGTCAATCAAGCAGATGGAGCACGAAGTTTTCGGCGCGTTGGCCCCAGTTGGAGCCTATCCTCGGACCCGTATCCGACGGAAACCATCCTCCAAGGTCGCAAGAGGGCCAGATCCCAAGTGCGCACTTGTCGAGCGCAGGGATCACAGCCAAGAGGGCGTTCGCCGGATTACGCGCAGAGGTTGTGCAGGGGCTCACAATCGCAGGGGGGGATCGCAAAGCCTCGTAAAGTTCGCATGAGTCAGATGCATCAAGCGCGCAGCCATTCCGGCAGGGTTGCATCCCTGCTGACGACACCCTCCTTCCAAGGGTCCCAATTGGTGGCAGTGCCCCGGGCCAAACGCGAGCCAGCTATCCTTATCCGGAAGATTGGATCTTATAAAGACACCTTGCATTACTTGGCCATGCCCTTGCAATGTGAGAAAACCCCGCGTCCGTAGTCTATTCTTTCTCCCTCATCTGTTATCACCCCCAACCTGCCAACCCGCTTGTGGTCAAACTTGCTGTTCAAGATGCTCTTCCGTCGCCGCGAAATTCCTTGGGAGGTTGTGGACAGCAGGAGCGTGGATCCCGTCCCTATGTACTACGAGGACGAAGGTATGTGATGGTGGACCTCTATCTCCTCTAAACATGCTCAATATTCTCTTCTGTTGCTCCATAGACCTTGAAATTGCTTCCATCAAAGATAGCACTGTACGGAGAATATATGGTTTCGACGTCAAGTGTGAGGGGAAGCAGAGAGGCGACCTCCATAAAGCTGTCATATTCGCCCGCGACCAGCTATTGCAAGAAATGAACAAGAACGGCTATAATCTCCTCCTACTCGAAAGGTATGTTCCTCGCTTCTAGCTTATGCATCTGGCTGATTTTACCCCTTCCTAGCTGGAGAGTAACTATATTCCGTAAAGGCAAGCGACACCGGGTTGAGGTTGAATATAGCGGTCGGCGTACGTTTCTTCTCTCCTCCGGACAGGGTCTCCGATTTATCACATTACTTTACAGCGGCTCGTGCACTGAACAAAGTGCCAAAGAGACAACCACCGTTCATGGCAGTTCTCCAGCACCACGCGTAGTTGGGAAACCTTTAGGGGGTGCAGGGGTGGCAGGCTCCTGTCTGCGCCGGTGGTGTTCTCAGCAACTTATTTATTTCTAAGATAGACTGTAGGATCATAGGACCGCTCAACCCATGCTGATCATCGAGCTGTAGAGCTAATGTTGTACTTGTATGTCACCTTCATGCTGTGTACCCCATCCCCTTTCACTCAATTGTAATAACCAGAAATCCACTCAATCCCTTGGAGGCGATGATAGTCGATAGATATTTATCCGCATATTTTGGGGAAGTGGTTTGATGTACAGTTCTTGTACACGCCTTGTGTATCGGCTGTGCAATCGCATTTGTCGCGTTTTCGCAACACGCGTTCAAACGTGGTCGAATTCCCTCCTTAGCGGAGGTCAGCCGGGTACCGGCGCAGTTGATAGATTATCAATCGTGAAGGTGTGAAGAGAAGAACAGGTTTCATTCCGCGCATGTAGGGAGCACAAGAATATTTATTGGTTAACTGCGTCGGTCAATTCGTTTGTTTCAACTTTTAGATGCCAAAAGATATTCATTCGCCTATTCATTTGCCCAGCAGGGTGAAGGTTTACGTGGATTCCTCGATGACGCTTGATGGACGCATGGCGTAGCCAGTCCAGGACTGTAGAGAAAGATACGCAGCCTGATAAGATGCGCAGTTGACAGAAATAAAATGTCTGTTTTGTACCTCGTCGTAGATCGCTACCTGTTTGACACCCAGGAGCTGAAGTCCAACCCACAGAACGCCCGCAGTCATGCCGCTTCCGCAGCTGGCGACGACGGACCTCTCGCCGCGAATGATCTTCTCAGCCTCCGCAGGACCGACCGCGTCGTCCAGAGCCTCACGGATTTCAGCCGGAGGCAGGAAGGTAGAATATTCCTGTCCGTCCTTGGTCTTGTGTTTCTGTAAGAATAGGTTGAAGGTCAGGGAGAAGGCGTGGGGGATATGCCCGGAAGCCAGGCCCGGGCGAGGCTCGGGATCAACACCGGCATATCTAAATCCTGGGTTTAGCATCATTTGGACGGGCTGTGGAGATTGGGTGCTGACCTTGCTTTGGGACGGGCGTCCAAGACCAGCTCAGCCGCTGCGTTGGTTGAGAGGTCTGATTGAGAGTTCGCCACAATCTGCCCATAGCCTATAATGGTGATAGCCAAAGGGGTAGGTAGAAGGGAATTAATAGTATACGTACTTCTGATGGCCTGCTCGTTGAGCTGGGGAAGGGTGTAGGTTGCTGTTTTTGGGGTCTTGGGGGCATCGGTATCGACAGGGAGACCCTCGTCAGCCCAGCGGGGAAGACCCCCGTTTAAGATGCTGGAATTTTGGTGGCCGAAAGACCTGAACATGAATAGGGCACGAGGGGCCGAGAAAATGCCATGAGAATCATAACTTTCAGGGCCGTTTAGTAAGGCATTCTGCTCGGATAAGATGCGCAACAAATCTCACAGAACAACGTGGGTCGAAGGAGATATTCCGAGTTTCTCTGAAGGCGGATCAGCATGATGACAACCGATAGCGGTCATAAACCCTCAACGTACCGCAAGCACTGGCAAAGGTCTGGCTGTCGGGCATCATATGCTTTACACCGAGTTCGTGAGGACTGGCAACCTCATCGAGGTCGAGGCGTTGAGAACCCGAGATCCTTTTTGCAAGAAACTCGTCGTTTGCGTTCCTCGGTGAATTCGGCATGAACCAAGTCGCGTCCAGGAGCGAGACAGGGGTCGCGCCGGACTTGATGAGGTCATTGACCTCTCTGGGCGACAGCAAAAAGGGAGCTGGGGCAGACGACATTCTTCTGGAGGAGAAAGGACGCAAGAGGCGAATTGCCTGAGAGGTGGGGAGCTGGCAGCGAGAAAAGAGGGCCATGCTAGTCATCGGTCACGGTGCTGCTGAGAGAGCAGAGACGCGAAGTCAAGTGATCGAGTTTGAAAGGATAGACGGATGAGGCAACAGACACAACAAGGATCAACAATTGCCGATAATGCTCGTCTTCGATGCACCGTTCGCGACAACGCCCAAATGCCCTCAGATCAGAGCACCTGGCTCGTAGCAGCCCCTCAGGGCCATGACCCACAGGATCTCTTCCAGCGTGTCGCCAATAAACTCATACAGCAGGCAAAGATCTCCCCAAGGAACATCGGCCAACTGGTTATCCCCTCGTTCAAGGTCGGCATGGCATCTGCTTAAAGCATACAGATATCTGAGCGGATTGTCTCACAGACGGGAACGCTTGACTCCCTCGTCGCTCTCTCAGAGGACCTGCCAAAACTCGAGAATTTCTTCACTGGAACTGTCGCTAAGACAGTCGACACACTTCGCAACCTGCTAAACAACGACCCCTCGAAACTAGCGCAGCATATTCTCATCGACGAGAAAAGCGTGGATACCTACCTTCTAAATGGCTGGATGTGGAAGGAAGGACGCTATGATGTGCAGAAGAGTCTGCGTGAGCTGGTCGATACGCTGAACAAGGTGTGTACCTGACCTCCTGATCACCCTTTTCTCCGTTAAATGCCTGAGACAGGAAATGAATTCCATCGACAATGCCTTGAAGGCAAAGTTGAACAACTACAACCTTGTGAAGGGCTCGTTAACCAACATGCAACGCAAGAAGACGTACGTAAAACCCGTGGTTGCTATTGCCATTGCTTGAGCAAGCCATCTAGAGGAAATCTGTCCGCGCGTTCCCTCGCCGATGTTGTGTCCAAGGGCGACTTCATCCAGGACTCTGAATTCCTGGAGACCGCCCTGGTTGCAGTGCCCAGGTATTGAAGCTTTATGCATGCGGAGAACTGCATTAACTTGTCCCAAGGGCTCTCGTCAAGGATTGGAACGCGAAATACGAGAGATTGACGTCTATGGTGGTCCCACGAACGTCCAAGTACGTTGTCAATCGGACATATTGCGCTATCTTTTTTGACTCGTTCTCCACAGATTGATAGCGGAGGACGATGAATTCGCACTCTTCGGTCTCGTCATTTTCCGTCGCGTCCATGACGACTTCGTACAGAAGTGCCGGGAACACAAGTAATCTTAGACTCCGAAAATCTAGACGCCCATTGACCTTCTTGTTTCTCAGGTTCATCGTTCGCGAATTCGTCTACTCAGAAGAGGAGATCGCCAAGCAGCAACAAGAGTTGGAAATGGCTGGGACAACGGAGAAGGAACTATGGGTGAGTCTTCGCTGCTTGTCCGTGGAGCTTCTTGTTTATAACCATGGGACAGACGGAGCTATTGAGACTCGCCCGCACGAATTTCTCGGAGTCGTTCCAAATTCTTGTACACTTGAAGGTTGTGCGACTGTTCGTCGAGAGCGTTCTGCGGTATGGTCTACCAGCCGAGTACATTGGCATCGTAGTCAAGGTGGGCATGCTTGTCCACGAAGCTCATGGTTCTCTGCTAACGTTTAGCAGCCTGAACCCAACGCAAAGAAAATATTCAACGTTCTTCAAACCCAGTTCGCATACCTCCGCTCGAAATCCAATGCTGGTCAAAATGTCAAACCTGGAGGAGATGAGTTACTCGGAGAGTACCAAACGCTCATGGACCAAGAATTCTTCGATTTCGTGTTCTACGAGGTTCCTTGGATCATTACTTAGTTCAAATAGCAATGCAGATCAAATGGACTATTTTTCATGGCACTAAAATATTGTCTATTAGTAAAAGATAAAGATAAGACCAGCCCACTTGCTGTAGGGTAAGTACTATACACGACATGGGATGGGAAGACACTTCGTACAGGTCTTGATCAACGAGAACAGGAGCTTAAAAACACTCGGGCGGGGAAGAAAGCGGGAGACAAAGGAGGAAGCGTCGGCAACGGCAATAGATAGCGTAGTGGAATGAGGGTGAAAAGCAGTGGCAGAGGAGTAACTAGAACAAGCCTGACCGAGTGCAGATATTTTTGTTACATCGAGAGGGAGGAACAGAGAGTGTGCGTCCGTTTTTGTTTAAAAGCGAATATTTTTACGTCGCGTCGATCGAGCTTGAAACCCCTTGTAAATGATAAATATCTACAGTCCCAGATTCGAGATCACTCGAGAGACCTCGTCGACGGCTTCGTCGTCGTCGTGGGTGGCACCAGCAGGCCGCGATTGCATTTGGGTTGCAGCAGACTGCCCGAATATCCCTGAAGAGCGGGCGGAAAGTGGCGGACCGTACACGGTGGGGAAGGAGGGAGCAGTTGCGGAATTAGGACTCGAGTTACCCCCAGTGTCGCCGGTGGACGTCGTTGGTGAGTCGGGAGGGATTACGTAGCCTGAGCCTGCCTCAGTGATTCGGGAAAGAGAGTATGTCAAGTCAAGAGACTGAGCGCGATTGTTCAGCGAACGGGGTTTGTTGATCTGGTCCTTCAACTTCGCCTCCAGAAGAGAGTCGGAGCCACGTTTAATTGCATCTTGGGAATGCCTTGTACGATGAGCCAATCCAGAACCCTGCGGAACGGAAAAAAACATTAAGCATCTGATTGAAGTAAGAGGAAAAGAACGTACGATAGGTGCTAGAGGGGTCCAATAGTCAAGCCCTTGATTTTGGGCAGGGATAAAGTTTGTCTCGACGTCTTCCTGGTTTTCCAGGTTATAGATATAGGCAGGCGAGTTAAACAGAGCCTTGACGTCAGGCGACGAGTTCGCGAGCCTCAGTCTACGGTCAACCATGATATCAGATCGGCCCATGTCCATAGATTCTACGACGAGTACATCAATATGAGACGGTTTCAAAAAAGGCGAAAAACTCGAAAATACTCACCATGGCCTCTGGTCCGCGCCGTCGAAAGAACCTTGCTATCGAAATGCGGGAAGGCTTCCGCAAATGAATCATTCTTCTTGTGCGTATGCGCCGTGGGCGAAGGGTAAACATGGACGTTGTGGTTCTGAAGGAATTGCTCGAGCATCTCCCTTGCCGTAATCAAGAAGTCGCTGTTGCTGCGTTGGCACCGGAACTTGAAGGAGTACTCAGAAGGCGTCTCGGCTCCCGAACCGCCATTCGTGACACCTGCAGGTCTCCTGAAGTTGGGCGAAATCGAGACCTGCAATTCACGTTTGACGTGCTCGACCAAAGCGCTAAACTCCGGAGAGGCGCAGACACGAGGAAGTTCGCTGCTGGGAGGCACAGCCATGTCGGCCTCGAAGGGGACGTGGTCCTGCAGAAGTATTAGCAAGATATCTTAAACACCATTGACCTTCACGTACTAGAAGCATCGTAGCGGCGATTTGAACTTGGCTCTCAGGCCCGTAGATAGTGACTACATCTGAAGCCGTCTCTTTGTCAGGGAAGCGTACACGAGAATTCGTCTTCGTCTCGATATCACGGATGAAGATGCTCTTTTCGCCCAATAGAGTACGATGATAACGTCGAGGAATGGAGACAGTCTCATTCACGAAGTCTTTGTCCTAATTTTGATTGCGTCAGCAATTGCATAGAAGTAGGGGTCGAAATTTACCTTCGGGTTAACGAGCTCCATAACGGACTGCTTTAGATGTTCCAAATTGATAGCGTTTTTCGCTGGTGTCCGCGCGACAACGTTATCGTCGTTGTCATTATAGCCGCCGAGAGCAGCGAATTCCTCAGCGTTTGAGAATTTGACGTAGACTCCGTACTTCTTCATGATGCGTTGGATGCTGCGGCCGCCGACACCAATGATGCGCTTGTGATAGCCCTCCGGTACGTGGAATGATATCTCAGCAGGCAATTCCTCTTGCAAAAGCGAAAGACCTTGAAGAACTGAGCCATCAGGACCGGCAATGTCAATGAGGAAGTTGTGGTCGTTGAACGTCTCGAACTTGATCTTGACGTTGGTCGTTTGCATGATCTTGTTGATTTTGCCATTTTTCTTGCCACTGATGAAATCTCTGTGCTCATTTGAGAGTTCGATCTGGAAACGAATCTCGTGGTGGAAGGCCTACGTAATGCGTTATTACTCCTCCAATGACCACGGAGTGACTGGAGGCTTACCTTGATGATGTCAACTTCCATAATCATACTGACTGCCGCCCGAACTTCGTGTTCAAGGCCGTGTAATTCGAAGCACATGCTCTTAAATACGACCTCCGCACCAGTCGCCATTGAGATCTGCTTGAGCAGAGCGGTGATAGCAGTCGTATTGAGATTGGCAGGCGGAAGGAGTGCGTTGAACTGAACCGGCAGGAGCCAGAACGAACCAACATAGTACTGGCAGGCCTAATCGTCATGTTCGTCACTGACCTTGTTACCACGACGGAACGTATTGACTCACCAGTTGCATGATAGACCGAATCGTTCGTTGAATGTTAACTCTATGATCGCCATAGACCGTAATTAGGCTCGTTGAGCTTCCCAGCGGTGGAAATTGGATGAATGTCGCGTTGTCGCTCATGATCGTCTTCAAATCTTCGGCACGATCAGTGACCATCCAATCCAATTTGCGGGGAAGTATGGCCGTATCCCTTGAAATCACTGATTTACTCTGATAAACGGGGTCAATTAAGAACTGAAGTGCAAGCATATCATGAAAGGATACCTTGTTGACAGAAACTTGATAGAGCATGTCCCGAGCTCGTTGGACCCCGAAGAACTCGCCGGTAATCCAGATAACATTACTATTACGAGCACCAGTGGATGAATTGGTCGCACTGAGGTCTGGGCCCATGAGATCCTGCAAGGGCGAAGGGTAATAGATGTTGGTGGCAGTCTCTTCTTGAATGGACTGCAGTACGCTTCGTTTTCGACCAGCAACAATAGCGTGCAGCTTATGATCGATCTCACAAGCTTCGGAATGCAGACCGCTCTAAAGTCGAGTCAGAGACGTAATTCAAGAGTCAATGAAATCCGTGCGTACGAGTTCATCCAGCATGACCAGCAAACGAACTCGAGCAAGATCCACAGCATCCTCTGTGCCAGTCACCACTAGCTCACAAACACGCTCTGTCTCCAGTCCTGACCAGCCAGCACTGCTGCTAATTCCATCGGGTGGAGTGCGGTTTGAGAGGGCGAGGGGACTATTGACGACGGCGATGTGGGCCAACGTTTGTGACGCAATGTCGTCTAGCCGGCGTCGGACCTCAGGCTTAAGGGTTGGTTTGGAGAAAGGTGAGTCGAGGATCTCAGACCGCGTCACCTTGATGGCTGCGCGATGCTGTTTGTTCTCACCAGTGAGTGGAATGCAACGGCATATGACGGAAAGAAAACACACCTGGACCGGACACTCCTTCAGAATCAACCCACGAGTTATCATGACCTGCTGATATGCCCCAGTGATGTGGAAGTTCCACGCGCGGCCTTGGTCGACCATGTAATATGAGACATGGCAACCGTGCAAGGACATGGCCATCATTGCGAGTTTTTGGATGGCCTCTGCGTCTGCGGCGACGGAGACGTCTGAGACCGCGGGGTTTGCATGCTGGAGCTGGGGGGCTGTGGGGTAGGGATCGATGAGGGAGGGCTGCTTGAGGTCGCCGGGCTGGAAGTCGAGTGAGGAGGCAGGGGAATGAATGTGGCGCGACCGGCGTGGATATGTAAAAGATGTTGTGTAGACGTCCATGTCCGGCGTGTGCGAATGAATAGAAAGTGTCGGTAGTCGGGCGTGAAAGACGATATGCGTGCGGTGGGGGTATGTTGGATAGCAGGGTATTGACACAAGAATTGGTATCAATGTTCGGGTCGTCCTGCGCAGTCTTTTTGGAAATATGAAGGAGGCGACTAAACAGCGGGGACGAGACGAAGAGAGAAAAGCAGAGACAAGATATAAAGAGGATATATAGGAGCAAAACAACAATTTGCAACAAGTCCAGCGCGAAACATCTGTCTCAGCCGGAGGGCGCGGCACAAAAACATACCGCGCGGGCTTTCAATTTCATGACATAACCCAGATTCACCTCCATTCATTTTCTCTCCAAGCTCTGAGACCACCACGCCGTTGCCCCGGCAACTGGCCTTGGTTTCACTTTCACACCAATCTATGCGAGACCCTGCACTCGATTTGTCTGCCTAGCCTGCTATTCTACAATAGGCTCCCAATCCTCTGGATCAACGTCGATGACGTCGAACAGCTGGTTGTAACAGGGCGTTTGCGCATTCGAGAAATGCGTGTATGGATGGTCGGGATTCAGGCGATCTCCACAGCGATAGCAGAAATGCTGCGAACACTTCCAGCACGTCATCTGCAACGCGCAATCAGCGTTCTGGAAAACGTAGGCGCCCGGGAGTCTACTAACATGATTGCACCCCATCGTCTTCTCGATGAAACATCGACAACCAGGACACATCGTCGTGGAAGACTTGAACCACTCCAGATTAGCTTTCTCTTCTCGATAGGTCGCGACCAGTCGCAGAATGTTGGCCCTGCCGAATCGCCACTCAAGTGTCGAGCGTGATGCGCTGCCCTCTTTCGCATTGATGTATTCCAACGCAAGATCTTCATACTGTGCAATAGGGCATTTATCAAGGGGGCCATGCCTGTAGAAGCCTCTTGGGCGAGTGAGATCCATGGAACACATGCACAACGCTTACCATGTGCGTCTACAAAAGGCACAGAAAGTGAAATTACACCGAGGGCATTCCCTCAATCTATTCCAACCCGATTCACTCTCGACATCACTGGGTTTAGGAACAGGTGCTTGACAGACGGCAACAGGACAGTGCACGATCGTAGGATCTGAGAGTAGGGGCAGGTAAATCTTCGAAAGAGACGTCCGAAATGTTCAGGCTACATACCTCGTTCGTAGGATCGTTTCTCCTTGAGCCATCTCCACCTCTCCAAGTTAGCTTGGGAGACAATCCTGGCGACGTCCTCTTCATTTGCTTCACTTCCTTTCTTCACGCACTCCTGGTCAGCACATCCGACACGACTTATGTCCCCTTCCTCGATGCACATGTTCCAAAAGTCTTCAAGGCATGAACGACAAAATATGTGTTTGCATGCCAATTGCAAGCACTTGGATCCTTTCAAGCAGGTAAGACAGATGGAGCATGGAAAAGAATTCTGGGAGAATCGATTAGACTGTGATGACTCGTCGTACGCTATTAAGAGCGGGGTTAGCACTCTCGGCGCCGGGTGAGAGAGGCTGGAAATTATCGATGAACAAAGGCTGGCGGAAAGGAGTTGCTTTGTTCCACTCACAGAACAAGGTCATCGTGGCTTGAAGACCTTAGGTTCAGCTTCGCTAGGAACTCCCCAGTCCGGATGTACTCTATCCAGTTATAAAGGACAGGTTCGCCCGCTTGCCACATCTCGACAAGTGCTTCGTGGAGTAATAACGTGGCGTTTGGCAACCAGACATGTGTTGCTCGGATAGAGTTAATTCGAGGAGGGTCAAATAAAGGATAGGAAGGTGGTAGAGCGATATGAAGCAGAAGAGGGGGTAGCACGGCTAGTGAGACGGTTTGGACCGTTGGCTTCTTCGTCGAGAGTTCGTGGGCAGATCGCTGGGGGGAAGGAGGTTCTGAGATTATTACTGATGTAGAGCTGCCGAATTCGACGGGAACTTCTAGTCTTATGATGGCCTCCTGGGTCTGACTAGAGATGTATTCTGGGTAAATAGACTGTTAAAGACACAAATCGAGGATGTTGAGCTGAGTTACAGTCCAGAAGGACCAGAAACGTACCTCTAGCACTTCGAACTCCTCCTTTTGCATCGAGCGACAGCCTTCAATGTCAATATGACTGTCATAAACTGGGGCCATGGTCGTCCCCGTTCACAAAAGAACTTCTTGTGGGTTAGGAATTAGTCAGACTCAGCAAGAATGACTCGAAATAGATCGACGGTCAAGCAGGAGGCACTTCGCACACGCAGCTAGTCATAGCGTCTGCTTGTAGAGGTTCGCGTTCTGCCACGCAAGGACGCAAGTGACAAGGAGGTGAGAACCAAACAGAAACTGCTGCCCAAGGACAACCCAAAATCAGGGTTAGGGACTTCGAAGTTCGTCCTCAAGGCCTCATGTCCGAAATCAACCTTGCGACGAATTTTCGCTCATCTCAAGAATTTGTTCGAACACTCAAATCTGCGTCGGATCCGCCGGTAGCAGGAGGGCCATGTAAGCTTGAGATCGCTCAAGAAGCGTGGAATAACCAAAAGTTTTACGTTCCAAACAAGGGGGAAATCATTGCTGAGTGGGTTCTAGGCAAATTTCTGAAGGAGAAGGGGGGAGAGACGTGCGTTTACATTTGTCTTTTTGTCTAGTTCGTCTAATGAGAAGGAAAAAGCTCTTCAAACCCTATCTTTGACGCGCGATATTGGCAACTTACCCTTGGTATCATCGCCCACCAACTCTCCGAAGAGACTCGCTCCGTGAAAACTTGGTTAACGCCGTTACTTCACCGGATTCCACAAGGCCCAGTAGTTGCCGCTTTCCTTGATTCTTTCAACGACACGCAAGTGGATAACAAGGATGACCTCGCCGACGTGGTCAGCGCCTCCCTTTCGATCCTCTGGCCCGTCGCGCTTCAACGGATGAGCGTCGAACTCTTACAAGAATGTTTTGGGGCACTGCTGATGCAACGACCGGGAACAACATCCAGAGGGATACACGGAATTGGGCACATTGTGGCCTCATCCTATCGCAGTTATTTGGTCAATTCATCAAATAAGAGAAAGGTTGGCACTAATCGTGCATTGCCTGGTATTTTCTATTGACGATTTAAAGTAGCTTCACCAATCCTTCCTACAAGCCCATCTTGGATCGTGGCTTAGATGTATTGCACCTCAAGAACCTGTATTCGACGTCGAACTTACGGCTCTCATTCACGAGGCCGGTACGAAAATCCTTTTCAACCTCGATATTTTGCGCCACCAGCATGATGCAAGCGCGAAGGCCGAAAATAACCTCCTTCAACAACTGTGTGCGATCTCTCTCGAGAACCGAGAATTGGTTCTTCGCTTGATCCCAGTCCTCTACCGGGATTATATTGCTGCACTTACAAGGCACCGTGGAGCTCTTTTCAGTCAAAGCTCACAAGGCCGACCTGGTGGATCTCTCAACGAACTGCGGCAGTTTGGTATCACTGCTTTTACTTCATTCATGGGAGTTGTAGAAGGAGGAAATCCAGACCAGCTTGTTTGGGAAACGAAGTTTGCGCTTTTGCAAGCGGTGGACCAGGAGAATCTTTTCGATCGGCAGCAAAAGGATGCCCAGGTTTCCTTCAATCACATCATGGAAAGCATCGTGGCCGTCCTCGACGATAGTCGGAAGGGTGAGATTCTTCTCCATTGCTTGGAAAGGGATCGTTCACCAAATCTCTCGTAACAGAGGCGCCGGAGTGTGCTACGCTCGGTGTCCAGTGCCTGTCAACAATCGCACGGATAGACTACGACTTCCTCTCTCCGTTTATCCCGCGGGTCCTGCCTCGTCTCCTTGAGGTGATCGTGTTTTCTCAACCGCTTTCTCAGTCTTACCTTCTGAATAGGTGCAAATTAGCAGTGATGCGCACTTCCTGCTTCTTGACTCCATTTTGCAACACCATGTCAAGACAAGAACAATACTGGCGTTGATCGAGACTTTGTTCTCCTCTTTTTCAGCTCTGTCCGCTCCCTTTGGCTCTGCCCGAGA
Source organism: Cyclocybe aegerita (assembly GCA_902728275.1). Lineage (NCBI taxonomy): Eukaryota > Fungi > Basidiomycota > Agaricomycetes > Agaricales > Hemipholiotaceae > Cyclocybe > Cyclocybe aegerita. The sequence goes on along the minus strand of CACVBS010000046.1, from coordinate 267,242 downwards.
ATCATATCAACTTTATTTTTCGAGTCCGGTCATGCACGATCATCACCTCCATCGACTTTCCAAAGCCTTACAATTTTTTACGACTGAAGCTCAATGTTTGCCTATGATCCAGTTTGTCTTCGATGTGTGCAAGACCTCCTGGCAACGTTATGGAGAACTGCCTCAAAAGGACGTCAGCAATGACAGCCCGAAAAAGAAGCGCAAGTCTATGAATGCCGATAACTCGAGCAGCGGTGAAGCATTGGCTGTGACATACGCATTAGTTGCTCGTATGGCTTCCGTTGTGCTATCTTCATTGCCTATCAAGTCTCTGTCGTCTGACACCCAGGAAAAAGTTCGAACGTCTCTTGAAGACTTCCGTTCCACCTTCATCGAGCACTCTATTTCGAAACCCCTGAAGAGCCTCAAAAAGAGGGAAGACACAGACGTCTGGGCTCCAGAAGTATCTTTGGTAGCCAACCTGCGATTCCTCTATGCTCTTGGCATCTCAGGGGACTTGTCCCTATCCAGTCACATCGACGCCGAAATCCAAGCCAAAATACTGTCATTGGTTGCCCAAGACGGACAACTCCCCGAGCTGACTCTCGAATTAGTACGCCGCGTGCATTCTCAGATGACACTCATCCTGACCCTCCACCTTCCAGTTTCGTGCATTATTTTATTGCATGTCGTTCAAGGAAGAATCGGACCACGAGGAGACCATCGACAAGATGTTAGATCACCTAGAGAAACATTTCTCTCCTTCCCATGTTCACTGGTCTGGCCAGAGCTATCATTTGACAAACAGTGCACCTGGAAGGAGCGAATCAGCGTTCGCAATTCTACATATGGTCTTCGACCGGTGGCTTCCTGACGTTGAGTGAGCATGAAAAGTACCCTTCTCCCCTTCGCAATACTCATCATAGCTTAGTCGCCTCGCATCGACCGAACAATTGAAACGACTACTCAAACTTGTCATGGCCATCAATCTCTCGGTGACCTCTCGTTCAGGCCGGATTATGTTACCAGAAGACCTCCTGATACAGCTTCTGCATTCTGCCCAATTCTGGGAGTTCCGAAACATCCGCGGTAAGTCCAGTCGTGTTCTGTGAAGGCCGAGTGTTTGATGTTGTTTTAGACGTGTTCGTTGATCTCCTGCGGGAAACGACGGCGCCTCTAGACAACGTTGATTCTAAACCCAAAAAAATATCCGCAATACTGGAGAAGGCTTCAATCTACCGACTCTTCTTGTTTTTCCCAGTCGACTATTTCTCGCCGCGGACTCTGGGCCACCTCACTAAATATGCACTACAGGCCGATTTCGCCTTGACCCAGCCGCCATCCAGCGTAGGAGACGCGACGGTGGAGGCTTTAATCCTTCTACGCGTCTTCTTGAAGAGGGCGTACGCCTACAGTGGGTCGCGGGGGCAGGAACCTGTAAGTATGAAGAGAAGAAATTGGCTATGCTTCTGCTCATGGTTATCCAGATTCAAGATCAATCAACAGACGTGTTGCATTTCTTGAACGAAAGGCATACCCAGAATGAACGATTCCGAGACGAGTTCATTCGAGTCACACTGGACCTCACAGATATATATTTCATGTAAGCGGAGTGATCGCTTATCTAAACGTCTTAATCTCACGTTCAGACACAGGAAACTTCTGAAAGGGTCTTCTAAGAATCCCTCGGCATTGCAGAACGTATTAGCAGCCTACAATGCAGAAATTTTCGTCATGGCACCTGGAATCACATCTTCAAGCTTCACAAGACTGGTTGACATTCTCACCCGCGACTTTTCGGTTCATAGGCCAGTTGGTGTGTTTGTATACATTGCAGAAAGCTAATGCTGCCTAACAGTATGCACGAGTCGGTGCGTGCTGACCTCCGTAGACTCTATAACACCATATCGTCGCCGCTGTTGCTGCACATCAGCAGCTTCACCGCAAAGAGGATCCAGCAAGCTAACATCTCGAATCTGGTGAATTTGGTCACTGGATGGCATAGTTTACTCTGTCTTGATAAGTGGCTGGGATCTTCGGGAATGACGAGTACGTATTTAGTCTCTGATAACACGGACGGTTCACCTTTACAGACTTTTGATGCTAGCACTTCCGTGCATTGGCAGATATCTTGCCGCAATGTCGATTTCTTCTATAAAGGCACAGCCTGTAGAGCGGAACATACAAGTTGATGAGCTCTGCCTCATCGCGCACTCCATCCTCCTACAAGAAGTCGACCACAAGGCAGAAGCGGACCGCGAGGATCATTTGGATGCCATTGTCGCAACACATATTGCTTTTGCTGAGGTCCTCCGAGTCGACAGTACGTTGTGCGAGGCGTAACACACCATGCGTCGACTCACAGTCTTACAGGTCTCAGTAGAATGGGCACATACCTGGCGAAGATCTGCCGCAAGATAGTCCTTTCAGACTATATTCGCCTTCTCTCCACTGTTTCCGATTTCCTGTCCACCCCAAACGCGAATCCTGACGGTCAGCTAAGGCACCTAGTGCAACTGGCTTCCCTACTTGTTCGAGAACATCCTTCGTGTGCGTCCATGATCTTATCGGGCTGCACTTGGTCTTCTGACTTGGCCGTGTTTAGATTCCTTGGTCCACACCCAAAAGTTTATGACGAAGTGCATTGGAATTTTCACCGGCCATTCGGTATTCGTGGAAGGACCACAAACCTTACGCCTGCAGGTTCTCGACATGGTGGCCCAGCATTGTGCAGATCAGGTTTGTCCATGTGGCCATTTAACGCTCCTTGAGGCTGAACGCACTATTTTCAGCAAGCGGCATTGCGTTCCTTGGATGTAGCTGGAATATGGTTGCTCATATCCAAATTCCTGGCGCCTTCGAAAGACCACGACGAGGCGACTCAGCCAGAAATATTCCAGCATATCATCATGACCATTAGTCCTCTCATACGGCTCCGACGCGACCTGGTTACCCTCTCACTTCCTCACCTGGGATTCATCCTCCGTCAGCTCCTCCTTTCTTTGCGTGCATGCCGTCCACACCTTGGGCCAAAGCAGCTATCTCTCGTGATGAACACACAGCCGCGGTGGATAAGCTCTGTGAAAGCTCTAGGACCAGAGGAAGCAAAGGCACTTGGACGCCTATTGGAGAGTTTGACCACGAAGACAACAATGCGGCTGCCGACATCATCTATCCTCGAAACACAAAAAGCGGAGTCTCTGGCGAGGCCATTCTCCAAGCATGCTGCGTATGTCTTGAAGGCGTACATCGAAGCCATGAATGACCCGTTGTGTGTCCTGTCATTGGAGGTGAGGCAGGAGTTGGAGTCTGGGTTATTCGTGCTTTGTGGGATGATGAGCGAACATAGCCGAGACGCATTGATGGTCTCTGCTCTTGACGCCGGTGGTAAGGCGACGCTGAAGGCTTTATGGAAGGAGTATGAAAAGCAGAGATATGTTGGACGTGGTTGAACAAGCTCTGCATGTTGGCAGCCCCGGTAGCTTACCGGCAACTATATATCTCCTTGTAACTTATCGTCCTACTTTGGAAACACTTTCTCCTCAACCGCCAACTGTCCATTCTTATATTGATACACCTGGGTGTTCCCAGCGACCAGATTCTGTAAGAACCTTTATTTACTCTCGACTATGCACTCGAAAAGCCTGATTACCCCGCCTCTTGATCAGGGTTCACCCAACTGCCTACCAACAAATTGACGTCATAACCCTCCTCAAATAGTTTGAATCATTGCGGGGGTTGAGCATATTTCCACGACGATGTTTCGACGTTTTCAACGTGCTCTATCTTGTACATCGAAACCTGTTCTTACCAGACTTACTGTCACTGCAACGCCTGTTCGGGTGATCTCGCGAAGGAGATTTGCGACAGTCTCGCCCTTGATTATTGCTCCAGGAGTTCCTCACCCTTCTGAGCCTGCACGAGAGAAATCCTTAGATGGCGTTCCACCAGGCGTGGGTAGTCACGTTCTCCGGGCGGCTTCCAGGGGAGATCAAACAACATTGGAGGAGATCATCAAGCAGTATGTGGACAAGGCTGGCACGGTCCTCGACATCTCGCTTCCCTACGAGTCCCGACCATCTGCGACGAGGCGGCCGCTTTTGGAGGATGTACATGATAGTTGCAAGGACGTTATCACTGTGGCGCACTATCCTCAGTTCGGCCGTGAACACAAAATCACCCTCTCGTCGGGCTTTGCGGTGAACGCCCGAGAAAAGGATAGGGAAACCTTGATTGTAACATGTGCACACACATTGGAGGAGGTGATTTCATTTTTCTACCGCTGAAGGCATTGCGTTTGATTACTGGATCCCTGCTGCGTAGATCAGGCAGTCGCCGTTGCTCCTTGCCGGAAATTCCAATCCCATGAAGAAATTGTCTGGGACGTTCGTCGTCGCTGGCACAGGGGATACTGTCACCGTGTATCCCGTCTCTAGAGTTGTATCGTGCCTTCCTATGTCTGATTTACTGCTGCTGTCCTGTTCAATCCCACCCGGAGTGGTGAATACGCTACCGGTTTCCCCGTACCCTGCGCATCGAGATACCACCATCCGCGCGCACTTCGTTTTACATGACGAGTTTCAAGCGGGAAAAGGTTGGAGGCCTTGGGTTGGTGACAGTTGGGGTAAGTGGGTCGAAGGCAGAGTCCTAGGATATCGCGACTTTGCTGGACGTGAGACTCATGTAAGTTATCGAATCGAGAATGCGCCGAATTATCAAACTGACTTATTTGCCTATACGAAGCCTGGCACATATGATGCCTTATCGCATTTGCTATTCACTCCTCTACCAACTGCAGGCTCAAGCGGTGGTCCGATCATCGACGAAGAAAGTGGCTCTGTCGTCGGTGTGATGCTTGGAAGTCGGATGGACAGTCGTGTCGAAGGTGTCCGTGGATGGGGAGTACCCTCTGAGACGATCTTCGAGGTACATAATCCCCTCATCGACGATTTTGTGCGCACGGCGCCTAACGAGACAATTTTTTTTTTCTTCAGATGTTTACTTTACCAGGGTTGGAGTGCAAGAAGTGACATTGATAGGGAGACAGGGGGCCTGCATGTTTAGTCGGTGGGAAAATGTTTTTTGAGCGCTGTGTTGGCGTAGGCTCCAGAGCACGGGAATAAAAATAGAGTTCGGAAAAATGCCTCAAGATGATCGGGGTCCCTGCGACAAAGCTCCAGCCAATCGCAGAAATGCGTGACGCTCAAAGGCCTCATCACATCAAAACAAACCCCCGTCACGTATAAAAGGCCTCAACTCCCCGTTGCCCAGTTCCATGAGTCCTTTCCTTCCTTCCCCCGTCCCCCGATCGCCCCTCCTCCCTCCTCCCCTCCTCCCCCTCTTCTAGCCTGCGAAGGGCGCCTTTCCGGTTTCCAAGCCTCCTCTCGCTCATTGCTAGAGCTTGGCGAGAGCATGAAAGGCCAGGACCCTCTTGGTGGACACCTGTTAAGCAGCGTCATATTGGTGTAGCAGTTTGGTGCGTCCATGAATTGACCCTACTTGGTTCCATTACCACCTATCGTCCTCCTGCAGCTTACGTGGACGTGCTCACCGCGCTCTCTCTACTGCATCTCGCTCTCATCAGTTGACCCCACTTGTCAAGGTTTTGTCATCTTATTCTCGTCTTCCAACCGACCTCTCCCTTCCCTCTACCATCCTGCTCGCTGCCCATGGCCACGCTTCTCTTCGCGGAACTCCGTCGGAACTAAACTCTTCTCAGGATCACCATGTCTTCTCGTCATTTGATTGTACATCCCTTTTCACCCCATGGCCGTCGCCAACACTTCGGAAGCACCCCCTCACTGTCCACCGTTGACACCTCACATCTTTCCCACGACCTGGTCACAAGGACGACGAGTTCCCGAGTCAGCTTTCGACTCGGGAACCCTTGGCGCTGACTCGGGAACTTCGAGGAATTCCGATGGAGAACAGTGAAAATGATGAAGACATGGTCGCGGCGGGGTTTTCGGCGTCAGTCGTTGCAATGGGCAGCATGTGGTGCGATGGGGAGGACCATTTCGAGCATGGTATGTCGTTTGAAAGTTTCTGTGTCCAAAGATTTGGTATTTTCTACAGCGCCTTCGCGATACTGCACTTTTCCGTCTCAAACTTCGACACTTTTGAACGCACGAACTTCCACAGACCACAGTGCCTAGTTATGCCCTTTGTCGTTCCGGAGATCCAACTCTCCGGGAACGCATCGTGTCTCTTCTTGCGACAGCGCAAATGGCCTACCAGCCTGTGATTCTCGCGATCCTGGTCCGACTTTTCTCTCAACCTCAGCTCATCTATCCGTTCGTGATTATCCACTTCGTGGCGACATTTATCGCCAGGATGACCTGTCTATTTTATGTCTGGCAATGTGCCATGATTCTTCCGTTCATGTTATGTGTTCTCCCATGTGCCCTGCTCGTACTTATTGATGCCTCGTTCTCTGTCCGCGTTTCCGTATTTGCGATGCAATAAGAGATGTCGAATGAATAGTTTCATTTATGCGTGAATTTGAGCACACCGTGTCAAGGATATATAAAACACTTCGCCAAAACCACGATGAAGTTTCATCTTCAAATTTTGCTGAGCAAGAAATACTATTTTCTGTACCGACGCCAACAATCCTCTGTGCTTGCGAATGCATGGTCGTAGAAGATTTGGTCGGAAGAGTAAAGGTAAATTGGAGCAGCCCTCTCAGAGATGTCAGGATTTGAAGGGATAGTAGTCAGTCCTGAGGTCTGAGTGGTTACATTCTCGTCAATATCATTGTTCCAGTGAAAGAGCTGAAGGTTTACCGTTCAAAGTGCTGGGTATAAAAAGAATGAGAGCTGAGTGCTGCCTCATTGGTTCGGGAGGCGCCGAGGTTATGCTGACTCATCAACTTTTACGCCCAGTCTTAGGAAGTTTACCAACTCCCCGCAACCACAACCACAGCCCTCTCTTCCATAGACTCCCTCCATGTCACCTGTGGCGTTCGATACTTCATCCTCGTCCAACCTCAAGCCGTGGCTTGTTAGGACTCTGGAGCCCATGTATGCTTTCTTCTTTTCAATTTTGTGGATATCCACTCATCTTACTCCACTTGTCCTCCAGATGCGATGCAGAGCCTGGCGCCCTTGCTGATTACATTCTCGCTCTCCTGAAACATAATGTCCCTGAGAGCGAAATGCGTCAGGAACTCGCGGTTCAACTCGATGAGTTCCTCGAAAAAGGTAGGTGGAGCCGAGTGGTTGTTTCTGTGTCCTTTGGTTCTAATCGCAACTGAGCAGAATGTTCCTCTTTCATCGATACCCTATTCACCGTACTACGAACGAAATCGTATATGTCATACGCCTCCGAGTCGTCCACCGCCGCATTTCCCACAAAACCCCTCGACAATGGGATCCCCATTCCACTTGAAGGACTCCTAGGAGGCTCACCGTCGGAAAGGTCTCGAAAACGAAATAACAGTGGCGACGACCGCGACGGACGGCCAACCAAAGGCCAAAGACTGAACGATGGGCAGTTTTCGAGAAATAGCATTGGTGGTGGAGATGGTCGTATGGGTCAGGGTTCTGGAAATTGGAATCGGCTGCAGTACAGGGATGGGGGCATGGGGATGAACATGGGTGTGGGAGGGTTTGGAATGCCTATGAATGCGATGGGGATGAACGGGATGGCCCCAATGAACGGGAGACGGCCGCAGGGATACCAACCGCCAGATCAGAAACGGGGTATATGCCGGGACTACCACAGTGCGTTCACAAAAATTGTTTCTTGAGGTGTAAAATACTCATTTCTACAGACAATGGCTATTGTGCTCGCGGTGCGATGTGCAAATACAGTCACGGCGACGACGCTGTAGTGCCAGGCCAATTATTCTCTGGTGCACAGGGTATGCCTTTCATGCCCATGTTTCCTCCAAACGGCATGCCATTTATGCCTGGTGCTGCATATGATCCTCACGAGCGGATGGATATGCGGCCTATGAACCGACAACGAGCCCCACTTTTGCCTCGAGTGCAACAAGAAGACGGCAGCCGCGTTATGCATCCCATCCATGCCTCGGGCGAATTACCCGTGATACAAGACCTCACCCCCAATGTTCCACCGGACATACCTCGTGCTGAGCCTGTACCGCAGGTTGATGTGGATATGCAGCAACTCAATATGCCAATACCACCCCAGAACCTTCCAAGTTTCAACCCCATGCTGGCTATGAACGGGATGAACAGCAATCCATATCAGCCGATAAATGCACCAATGGAGGTCGACAGCAACGTTCCTCCGGCACCTAGGCCGCCAAGTGGGGGTCGTGGTGGTTTCCGAGGTGGGCGAGGGGGAGGACGCGGAACGTTCGGCGGCGAGGTGCATAAGTTCCGACCAGAAAAACGTAACGACAAAACTCTTGTGGTAGAGAAGATCCCGGAGGACAAGCTGTCGTTAGAGCAGGTGAACGAGTGGTTCAAGAAGTTTGGGACTGTTACGAATGTCGCAATCGACGCTATGGGCGGGAAGGCGCTGGTCAGCTTTTCGGATCACGAGGAGGCACACGCAGCGTGGAAGTCGGAGGATGCGGTCTTCGGGAATCGGTTCGTCAAGGTGTTTTGGCATCGACCAATGGAGGGTCATGGTCAGGTAGGTGCGCGTATGTTGGCGGCATCTGCCCCTCTTGTGGCAAACATGGGCAACAAATCTTCGTCGAATACACCTCAGCCACCACCCACTACGGGACCTTCAACTTCTGCTGCATCCTCCTCGACAGCAGCACCCTCCACCGCGACATCAGCACCGCGAAAAGCTTCGTCAACGCCTACTGCCTCTGCTGCTCTGTCCGCCTTAGCTGAGAAGCAACGGCGGTTAGAGAGCATGATCACCGAGCAAAAGTCGCTCATGGCTTCTCTCAGCACGGCCTCGGCGGACGAAAAGAAGGTGATAATGGCCAAGCTACGAAAGTTGAACGAGGACATGACCAGTTTGAACACCTCCACGCCTACACCTGTGACAACTCCTTCAATAACCTTAAAGAAACCAGAGGAGGCAGAGCGCGAGCGGTTAGATAACGAGCTCGAGATGCACAGTGGCCCTGCTGAGCAGGAGGCACGAGGCACGACGGAGGAGCTGAACGCCAAGCTGGAGAGGTTAAAGGCAGAGGTGTGCGCTCTACCTGCTTCTTGAACTTTGAGATTCCTGATCATGACACACATCTCACTCCAGGCTGCGAGTTTAGGATTGGATTCTTCCCTGCCCTCATCTTCTGCGCCGTATAGAGGAGGATATCGCGGACGAGGGCGGGGTGCCCCGAGAGGCTACTTCCGCGGCGCCATGCGTGGCGGGCCTCCTCGTGCCAGCATGAAGCTCGATAATCGGCCCAAGAAGCTTCTCGTGAAAGGCGTCAGTGAAGAGAACCTGCAAGGTCTTAGGGACTGGTATGAGGTTCGTACTTCTTTGTGGTGTTTGACGATTGTTCCAGTACTCATAATCATGTACACTTCAGACAACTGGCCAGTTGGAGAGTGTGGAACCCACTGAAGGCGGCGCATATATCGTATCGTTCAGGTCTAGATCAGCTGCTGAACAGGCAAGCCTCATCTGTGGACGATCAAAAAGAAAATGCATTGCTAATATTCTTATATTCAGGGACTATCAAAAGGCTCCAATATTCCTCTCATTGGTGCAGTCCAAATATCTTGGTACACAGGCAAAGTGAGCGCCACGACCTCGACGACCACAAAGGCATCAAAACCTCAGGCTGCCAACGGCGATACGTCTGTGCCTGTGAGCAATCCCGAGTCGGAGGTTGGCGGGTCTCCAGAGATACACCTCTCCCACTTACAAGAAGAGGAAGTCGTCGCAAGCGGTTGGGGTGGTGATGATGAGGGTGATGGCATGGGCATGCTATGAGGACAGTTGGATGGGTGTTCTTGACTTTCCCTCCGTTCATTTGTCGCATTTATATTATTGTAAAGCCAACCCAATATTTTACAACCTGCCAAAATACTGGCCTTTCTCTGTTGTTAAAGCGGTGCGACGACTGTGAAATTGATACTTCACATTGAAGAGCCGGGAAATAATTTTTCGTTTGATGAAGCGCTTTCTGGCGCAATGAAACCTGAATATCCTTTCAGAGAAAGTGTGGATTTAGATGGAACATTGCTCACTATGTACACCCCCATTGCTGATGATTTCTTGGTACTTCTTGTAGGCTTTATCTGCATCATGCAGTAGAGTCTTCAGCAGCTCTTGTTGATCGTATCGAAGTTCCTGGATTTCTGGTTCATTCAGCGCCCCGGTTAAATATTCTGGAGAACTTTTAGACTCGAGGACCTGTAAAACAATGCGCCTCCATTCCTGCCACACTCGGGTATCGTTCGGAAGTAGGTGCTCGAGCAATTTTTTGGGGACGAAATCGTTGTATGCCGGACACGATTTCTTCTCGTCGGCAGCTCGGCGGAGGGCGAGGCACGTAAACATGACCGCCGTGGTTCGATTGGGCATGGCGAACTTTGTGGTTTCCATCTTGACAGAGTCGGCCAGCAAATTTGTTTGAACCTCTTCTTTATCTATCGAGGCGACTACGCAATTGTTGATCCAGGCTATGACGAACGATGCCAGGTACATCAACTGTCCTGGCAGGTTTCCTTGCGGTATAAGGAAGAGCTGTGCTAGAAACTGTAGGAAATAGAGGAATGCGCATATGCCGATGTTGCGGTACGAGGGATGGTCGGTCATGTGAAGGCAGAATCTTCCCTTTGTAATGGCGTTGACGTCGCTTTCGGATCCACGCAGGACAATAAAACTTTGACCCAGCAACACGCCATCGCCAGGCGGAGAGCCTGGTGCAGGCTTGAACACACTTTCGAGGGAGAGGCTGCCTGTTCCAATCACTAACGACGACGTCCCGCTGATGAGGGTGCCAAGGAGGATGGCGGAAAAGCAGAACTTGTCGTTGAAGAAGAGGAAGCTGAACACGGCACATGCTATGCTGCTCAGCATGGTGAAGTATGATATGAGGAGGTGAAGGGAGGAACTTGAAATGGAGAGGTTGTCGAGCTTGATGACGCGTTTTATATCAACGATGGTGACGCTCGTGGATGCTGTCCTACGATGGTCTCGATCCCATAAATCTTTCCCCGCCAGCTTCTTGACAAATTCTGTAAGCAGATACCCAGCATGGCCTGTCGGCATTTCTGTCCCGGAGAGGACTGCGAGGTATTTGGGACCTTTCTTCCCGTCCAAACTGAAGGCCGTTGCTGGATCCTGCCACGCGCCAGGGAAGAGCGCTCTCCAAAACCGCGAGTCAGCTATGCGACCCAGATGCTTCGCTACCGTGTAGGCTCCTGGAGAATTATACCATCCCCGCCACTTCCTCCCCTTGTAGAGGTGAAGAGTAGCCATCGCTTCAACGACTTCATCGCCACCGAAGAAGCCAGCTACGCTGAATATATCGAGGTTGAACTTTGAGTTCTCCAGAGGTATGGGGTCAAGAGGGACAGGTGCCATGATGGGGTGGGTACGCGCTAGCACCAGCCCACATCTGTATTTATGACGGCTACATGTACGGAGATTGTGTAGGGGCAGCGTGGGCTCGCAGAGAAGTCTGCTTGGATAGTTTATGATATGATATTACCCCGCTTGGACCCATCTCGAGAATCTGCGGTTTATGTAAATGATCAAACTAGCTCAAGTGGATCAATTGAACTCTATCACACGGACACCGCATCACTTCCTCCTTCGTATACTATTCAAATATTCACTAGTCACTCCCAACAGAGTACTAAGCAAAAAAAGTATCCGTCAAGTATCGTCCGCCTCTATAGTTTGAAATCCTTCCCTGCGTTGTATCCAATGCTCGCCTGCTTCATCATGTCCTCCAGCAACCCCCTCTCCCGCTTGTCAAGATAGTCCAGGTTCCGTTCGGCCACAATTGCGCTGGGGTCTTCGTTTCTCTCGATGGCCTCCACAACAGCACTCTTCACTGTTCTCCAGACTGCCGTGTCGTTCGGAATCAATTGCTCCAATAATCCCCTTGTCCCCTCTGGTTTAGCCTGCAGGTAGACGGCAGCAAACACAACAAGCGACGTCCATTTTGGCAGTGCGACGGTTCGAAATGTCGGCTTCTGCAGGAGAACCCGCATCAGGATTCTTTTCTGCAAATCCTCCCTGTCCACCGACGCCAAATATGCGTTAAATATCCAGGAGATCCCGAGAGACGAAAGGAACATGATTTGTCCGAAGAGTTGACCTTGAGGAACGATGAAGAGTTGGAGAAGGAACTGCATCGTAAGTGCAACAGAACTGTAGCCAATATCGTGATATTGGGATTGACTCTCGTACTCCAGGTAAAATCTTCCCCTGGTAATGCTGCTGACAATTTTTTCGCTTCCCTTCAACAAAACAACTCGGGATCCTGGCGCATTGAAAAGAACTCCGTCACCGGGCGGTGAGTGTGGTGAAGGGTTTGGTTGCTTGATTTTAAGGACCCCCGATCCAATAACGAAGCAGGACACTCCGTTGCAGATGACTCCCAGCATGATCATTGCAAAGCAGTACCAATCCCCGAAAATGGCGCACATTACGGAGGCGCCGACGCTGAAAGCGATGGGAACAATGGCGACAGGGTCGAAGGGTGAAAGGTGGTCTGCAGGGAGTTTGGGGTAGCCCTCGAATTCTTTGAACTCCTCCAACGACGCAATCGTTATGTGCGCCTCCGATTTGGCGCTAGGATCGGGTATGACCTCGTCGACCTCCAGATCACTGTAATGGCTGGTCAACAGATAGGCTAGGTGCCCCGTTTTTTCCATACGAGTGCCCGAATGGGCTGCTACGTAACGAGGACCGACTTTTCCGTCCAATTCCAACATTGTCGTCGGGTCGACGTTTACTCCAGGATACAGGCCATCCCAGACCCTGGATTTGGCGAGGACTCCGTATTTCTTCGCGACGTAATAGCTCCCGGGCGAGTTATACCAGCCGAGCCATCGTCGACCACGGACAAGGTGGACGCTCGACATGGCCGCGAAGGATTCTTCCAAAGAAACCTGCAATACCGGACACATCTAGGTTGAAAGAGGAATTTTCGAGGGGAATTTTCAGTGCTATTTTCGTGGTAAGATACAAGTTGTTCATCGAAATGGAAAGACACGCACTCATGACGAATGGGTGAGATGCGGGGTAGCCTGGTGCGTGTAGATAGTCAAACTTCTACTTCTACTCAATGCCTGAGCGTTTAATAATCGGAGAAATCATTCAATCCTCCCGTCAATTGTCTGCCAGGTTGATAACACCCACTGAACACAGTGGTGCCTGTTGTCGCCCTAGTTGGATTGAGGCACAAGAGACCGAATTCTGTTCGGATTACATAATTCGAATTAATGTGTTCTGACACGGGAGCAACATACCATAAAGACATGCATGCGGTGTCATGCTGAACGAGGCGGTGATGTGGAGATTGTTTGAAAGCCTATCATACATTGTCATCTGTACTGCGAGCCCCTGGTTCTAGACTAGACCGTTAGGAATTGCAACCGGTTGTTTGTATTCACGTCAGACTCTCACTCCGATTCTGACATCCGGAATGTTTGAAAGACGAGGCATATGCGGAAAACATATGAGGCGCCCGGGATAGGCGCCTAAAATAAGACGTAAAGGCAGACAACTCTTCCCTTCCACCTGTCTCCATGCTTGTCGGAGGTGGGGTGGGTCTCCACATCAATCAATCGTTGAGCACAATGGAAGATCATCGGACTTCCATTCTCTGTGTCCTGGCCGTTGGTATCCATATCGCGAATGCGGATGCCCTCGCCAACAAATAAAGTCCGTTTGGGGTCCGTGGCTTTCAAGGGCAAAAACACCGTGCCGTCTGTAATCGCTCCACTTCTCTGGAAGTTTAGGACATGATTTCAAAAATATCCATTGGCCTAAAATCGAGGCCGTGGTATAGCAGCAAGGAGGACATCTCGGCCATCAGGCGCCCATTTCCAAAATCGGAAATGGCGCCCAAGCGCTCAACGGAGCACGCATACCATCGACTTACTAAGTAGTACAGTCTCAATCCTCTAGTTTCGTTTTAGCTGTACGATAGCTGTACTATTTGGTGCTCCTGTGTTTAATTTATTTGAGTTGTCTCACGCTGTAATGCTCTACAATAGCATAAATTTGTCCAACATCTCCATAGAGGTGTAAGAAGGGGGTGATAATATCTGAACGTGCTTTAGAGAAAAAAATAACTCCGGGCTACTTTATATTTACTCACCCCTTTTCTTGAAAGGCAGAGTGACTTCTCCAATCGCTTCCATTTCACCTTTTCCGGCGTTTTTCCTGCACAGCGCCGATATGGTATTTCCAGAGTCCGACCCTGGAATCAATGGTGTGCGGATTCTCCTGAGATAAATTCAGAGTGCATCTGATTGGATATGCACATCTGTTACCCTCACTGACGGGTTATCGATAACACCAGGTACTCATGGGTCCCAGCCGCGATGACTACCCTCTATTCCCTGGGGTAAAGGGATGTGAGTACTTCGATTAAACTTTTGCAATTGGATATTGATCGTAAAACACAGTCTGGATTCAGGTTCTTGACAAGAACGGAAACAGCCACAATCTCAGCTCCTTGGCGTATGACAAAAAGAATCATGATCTGGCGTGGTATCCTCTCAAACGGCAGACCATTGACCAGCTGAAACAGCAAATACTGAGCGACGACCTATCCTTGGATCCTAGTGACTATGAAGCCTACGCGTATGAAGGCGCAGACACTGCCTTAGATGATGAAGACGTCATCGATGATCTAAATGTTGGGCTCAGGAAGAAGAAACCTCTAACCTTTGCCGAAATCCGCAACGACAGCGACAACGATGATGAAGACGATGAGAACAGTTCCGGAAATGGGGACGACAGCGAAGACGCCGAAGAAGATTCCGAAGAAGAAGAAAGCAGCAGCGAGAGTGAATTCGAAGACGATGACCAAAGCACCTACCACTGCGAAAACACTGGCAGCAGCGATCCCTACCGAAATTTCACCAGGAGGCTGCAATGCATTACGAATGGTGGTAAGCGTTTAATGCAGCTGGGAATCACATTCAAGGTCCTAGCTGATTGATATATCATAGACTGGTCTGTGTATCCTGAGTCTATCCGCGGCACTTACAACGGCGAGATATTGTGGACCGACGGCAACCAGGCCTACGCCGTTGGTGAGGACAATTCCTTCCCTAAGAAATTGCGTCGATCTCATCTTCTCTTCTAGGCACCATGCCAGCATACATGGTAGTAAGGAGGAGCCCTTCCGTTCCTACTGGGCCTGTGGTCGATGTTGGTCGTAAGTAAACTTTTGATCAAGGAATTCTAACAGTACCTAACGTCAATCTATGTGCGATCCAGGAGCGGCGGCAAGTAGGTGACTTCGTTGAAATTTGGAGGCAACCGACTAAGAAACTTCTGAAGACCCATATTACTTTAGGTTGCTGGATTAATAGTGAAGTTCTCTTTTCTAGCTTCATGTAGCCGGGGGTGCATGACGACTCAGATATGCTTGAAGCATCGGTTGAGTTGGTTGACGCGCGAGCACTAGGATTTCGGTCTCCATTTTTAAGGCCAATTTGATCTGCTGTCGAACTGCTTGTCTGTTTATAGTCTGCCATAACTGGCAGCAGCTGAGGAGAGCTGAGGGCCTGTGTGCGCAAGCTAATCACCAGCACTGGGCGACGACATCCAATTGAAAACGGGGGGCTCCTACCAATCAAATAAGTGTCGCAACACATATGACCCAGTGCGTTTTGCGTGCTAGGGAGGCACGGAACATGGAAGGACGTCCTGAGCCGTTGGTTAGGAGCTAAGTAATCCTGGTGCGAGCAGCGAAGGGGTTTACGTTTACATAATCTAAAAGTTGATGTTTGACTACATAAGTATGCACCATCCACGGCTGGAGGGTATATGACCCCTGCCGTCAGCCTTACTATTTGCGATTCCCTTCCCTGCCTCTCAGACTGAAAGTTTGCCATTGAGCAACAAGTGGCGTCCTTGGATCCTGATGCATAGCTCTGCCCATTCCGACTCAGAGCTGAAAGAACTGTTCCTCCTGAAACGGCAGGAGTTTTGGAAAGACCCAGCTTCGGCGGGTGACCTTGAGGCCTACGCACGCCAGGATGATACGCACGACTACACCGTTTTGTGAGTTGAATTCTAGTGTCGTTTGCTCATTGACTGAATATGCGACAGGGAAGGATTCATTCCTCCCACTCTAATAGGAAGGGAAACTCCCGGAGGTCAATCTCATTGGAGGAAGTCTGATACATTCTTCACGGTAGGCGTCCCCGCATCGCCGGTGTGATCTTCTGACCTTGGGATGTCAGGGTTTCGCCAAAAACTACCCTGATCAAGTTCTTTCGGAGAGTGAGGATTCGTTCATCATCGGGAATGCTGCAAGCCACGACACTCGTCAATATCTTGCGAAATGGGACCGCGATAGTAAGGACCGAACTTCCTCTGCCGGAATGTCATATGTGCACCTCTTAGCCATTCCAAAGAAGAGAGGTACGCTATTTCCCTTACCGAAAAAATGGCGTTCAACGGTAGATGCATTTGTTCAGTCTACAATGCTGTCTCCCTTGAAGACCCTGCCATCATCGAAGAAATGATTGCTCACTTTTGGCAGTTCTGGGAAAGTCCTGAGTCCAGAAGCAAGATTTCGTGGTGGCTGAAGGAGGCAGTAGAACGACGAGCTGCTTCTGTCATGGATACCCTCAAATCTCAAACCTCAACTAATGAGTTCCAATCCGTAATGAAGGATGTGTTAGTCTCGACCGAGAAATTTGCCAGGAGATTGCGCGAACTCAGGGCCTCCAAGGACGACAGATCATTCGTCTTCGGATTTCATCCTGCACCAGAGGCGAGCATCGGACACCTTCATATGCACATCGTTTTAGCAGCCGCAGAATTTCGGGAGTTCAGCACTCGTGTCCATGACTGGAAGACCATCCCTGCGAAGACAGTGGTCGAGGTCATCAGCGAGGAAGCAAGAAGGTGCGATCCTGATTGAACAGATTCTTCATGGTGGCGCATTTCTCTTCGTCTTCTGAACCTTTGGTCTGTATTTCAGAGTTACTGACGTATCAATTTAGCACGTAATATCGGATGGGTCCCGAACACATATCGTTATACTCTACAACTCACTAGCCTTCAGCTCACAAACCTTCGGGCAGCCGCTGAGACGCCGTGACCCAATTACCTACCCCAAAATGATTTCCTTCCATACCGGTCCAGGTGCTAGCGCCTGAGTCAAATCGTGTTTCTCAATTGACCCCAGCGACACACGCTCTGCCCACTCTCCGTGCCATTCAATCAGCATCATCTTGTACTTCCACCCCGGCTCGTCATCCATCCTGCCGTTATCCGCGCGTACATCTCGCCCCTCGCACAAAAGGATAAATTCATGGCTCTTCGAAATGTTAGCTTTGAACCAATCGGGGTGCACAAAGGCGATGCCAACTTCACGCCCATCCCGACCGAAAATGCCAGCACGGATATGCGTGTTTTCCGGACCCCTCTTGGTTTCTTTGCTCACCGATTTCCCGACTTTGAACGTAACGGAGACGGTCCAGAACTGCAAGAAACCGGAGCCTGGAGCAGGATTGTATGTATCCTCGATGTAAGCCGGCGCAGCGACCAACCTGCGCCGTGTTGGAAGAGTCTGAGTGCAATCGAATGGGAAGCGGTCCTGTACATGAGCGCCGTAGAAGTTTCTAGGGCCTGATGGAGCCGAAGAAAATTTCTTGGGCCCCCAAACTCGAACATACTCTTCGGAGTCATGTGCCTTGCGTTGGTACCAGATTATCCATGTGCGTTTCCTTTGTGCCTTGCGAATTCTAGCGATGCTGCGGCTGTACCAGTCCCACATGTGCGGCCACGACTGGCCTTTCCAGCCAGACCAGGACCAACTTGGGGCCCAATTTCTGCGCTCTTGAGGGGCCAGTGCAGTCCAGAGAAGGGACCAGTCGAAATACGCGTCCGCAAGTCCGTGAACGAGATTTGCCTTCAGCTCCCTTTGGATGAAGCGAATCATACCAGCGAATGCATGGTAAATGTCGCTTTCAAACGTGATGGAGAGGCCAGAGTACGATTGAAGCAACCCCTCATACTTTCCTATATCGTCGGTATCCCGTGCGCTGCGTGCGGTACTTCCATATCTGCTGCGTCGTTCCTCGAAGACAACATCCTCTCGCCACTGATCCGTCTGCATACACCTGAAAACTACCTGTCCTCCGATAAACACAAGGCTGCGCCTCGAAAACTGCTGTTCTTGAAATCTTCACAATGATATATCAGTGCTGAACTCAAACAGAAAACAAGCAACCACTCACGTCCAGGCCCGCGTGAAGTATGTTGCACCTGGGATGTGGTCTTGCCACTTCGGTTTAAAGCCCAACCTAAGGCCTGGAAGGAGTTCTTCCACTGCCTGATCGACACCGCGGCTATCTGCATGCACCCCAGGAAGGCCAGCGTTGGCATCGGTTCCCGTCCCGGCTATGATTGTTATGTACGCGGCACCGTAGACGAGGCCCATCTTTGCTATGGCCTGCATCTTGCTTCCTCCTTGCTCGCTGTCGTCCTGAACAATGCACAAGCTATCGACCCAGAGGTATCGGAGTCCCAACTCTCTTGTCACCCACATCGCATCCCGAATCGTTATCGGAATCCGATCGTAGTTTTCTTCCGACACAAGCGCGCCAGGTTTCTCCAGTTCGTTGACAACGTTCTTGAGGTTTCGCAGAATGGTGCTCGGGTCTATCTTCCCCCAAACATAGCTCAAGACGGCGTACTTGCACTTGTTGGGAGCTGGTATGATGCAGTTGTCCACGACGTCGATCACACGAAACGATGGTATCTCTGTCGCTGGGTCACTTAGGTCTTTGTCGAGCATGTCCGCCTTGCTGGTGCAGTGACCCCCATGCCAGGTCTCACACATGGTCAGCCAGTTGCGCACCATCGCAAAATCGATTTGATTGTTGAGCAGGCGGAGGAAGAACGTCTTGGAAGGGGTAGGAGCGTCGTTCGCAAGAAGCGTAATTTCTGGGAACATGTTGAGCATATTCGGACCTCCAAAATATCCGCCTCCCTTCTTCTGCGCGTACGGCCTGAGGACGCGGATTTGGGGTATGTGGTGCCATGGCTGGTTAGGGTCGGGAATTGGGCCCTCTGTGTTCCAGCTCATGGTGACCTCTACGGGCTTTCCGTCAACCATCGTCGGGAGGTTTGGACCTAGAGCTCTGAGAACGAGTCGGCAGAATGGGCAATGGGACTTCCTTCGGATGTCGACGACGAGCCCCAAGTGCATGTTGGGATCGTCCGGCTTATTGGCCTTCAGGTTGTCGCTTGGGAATACGACGAATCGTTTCGCGCTGAGGTTGAGGGATTTGCAAGTGTCGCAGAGGCTATCGCCGGGTTTCGCGAGTGTCGCAGGGACTGGCAGCAGCTGAGGGATTGCAATGCCTGTAGCGTCTTGCGATCTTTCACCATCGGACTCGGATTCCCAATCGTCACTGTCATATTCTTCGTGGATGATGGGAGGGCTGCGTGGCATGCTGGTGCTGGCGATGGGAGAGGGATCGACTCTCCATCGGATCTAAGCACTAAATATCAGCTCGGATTCTGAAGGTGCTGAGCGGTGATGAGATCTTTAGATTTTATTACCTAGTATAAGGGTAGATAAAGCCCATTCACACCCACCATGGGTGTCATTCATCCTGTCGTGGGGTTGCCTCGTGTTAAGTATCCGGTATATTGACAGTCGATTATCATTCTTATTTGAAGGAAACAGAGGGCTGACAGGTGCTTCGCGCCCAATGCAATTGGTGACTGGGGTTTGAAACATGCGTCGAGAAGCACCGCCAGGTTGGGTTATCTTCGTCCTAGCAGGGCGCTTGAGGAATGCCGGAAGACCGGAAGTTTAAGTGCCATAGCTGACAAGTTGCCCGTTTGGAAAATGCAGAGCTGGAGAGCCGAAGCAACATCAGACGGCTGATACATTGAGAAACAAAATGTCTAGACATATAATCTGGTCTAGTGAACGCCTTCCTCAGCCCACAAGAATCCCGACCCGCGTAGATGTCAACAAAAAGACGTGAGCAGATATGCATCAAATGCAAGTAAGATGATGGTTAGTAGATGTCAGTAAATTCGTGTGCGTCTAATCGACGACGATACTCCAGCCGCTGGGGATGGTGCCTGTCTGGCGACCGACTAATTCGGTCCAAATAGGACGCGAGATGGGACCCATGCCGTCCGATCCTGTGGGGATATGCACGTCCTCGCCGAGGTACCCAATCTTGTCTACCGGGCTAATGACGGCCGCAGTACCTAAGGAGCAGGTTCAGATGAGTAAGAACTTCGATGGGAATTTAAGCAGCTTACCAGCGCCGAAGAGTTCCGCAAGCCTGCCGGACTTGGACGCTTCCTTGACCTCCTTCATCGTTACTGGTCGCTCGGACACGGTGATGTTCTTGGGCAGGCCAGGAATGGTCTTGACGCCAGACGCATGTTCGCGCGCGAGTGTCAGCACGGAGTCGCGCGTTACACCCGGAAGAATCATGCCGTCAAGAGGGGGTGTTACGAGCTCGTAGCCTGAGAGTAACGAGGAGTCAGACTAGGATGTTTTTGGGCAGGGTCAGACCAACGTCTCACCTCCGTCCTTGTTGAACACCACGAACATGTTCATCGTGCCAACCTCTGTCAGGTAATGTTCTGGTCCGTGAAGCCATAGATTCTGGTCGTATCCTTGCCCAGCAGCGTGCTTTTGAGGAAGGATGCCAGGAGCATAGTTCACTCCAAGTTTGAATGCGCCGGTGCCTATAGGAGGCGGAAAGATAAGAGATGACGTACGGACAGCATAACAACATACCTCCAGGAGAAGCTCTGACATACTCCGTGGTTCCATAAAGTGACACGGGTTTGAAGCCGTTGGGGTAGTATGGTCCGACGGGGCTGAGGATAACGAACAGAAGTGCCTCATTAGGAGGAGCCACTCCAATCGCGCGTTGATTTCCAACTGCACACGAAGAATGTTAACGATTGAGCACCTGTGCCAAAGGAATGAAGCTACTAAGTGTAGGACGGACGTATAGACTATGTCCTGGCTCGCGAGGAATCCAACTCTTGTCAATCCAGATGAGTTTCTTGATAAGTTCAAGCAGAGCATCTCCGTCGAAATTCTAGCGGAATGTGAGGCATGCTTGATGGAGCAATATGGGCTAAGCATACGGGTAAGGCAATGCGGTGGGCGCTGGTGTTCATGCGCTTCATGTTCATGTCAGGCCGGAAGAGGGTCACGCGCCCGTTCGGATCTTGGTATGCCTTCATACCCTCAAAGATGGTCTGAGCATAATGGAGGACGGTTGAACTAGGTTCGAGCTCAAGAGGGCCGTCTGGAGAGATCACGAATCAGGTCGTGCTGCAAAACAGATGAGGGAGCTTACAGGGCCTGATTTGTGGGGCTCCCCATCCTGCTTCCACGGTCCAAGGAATAGTCAACATATGGTCAGTCTGCGGAAGAATCGTGTGGCTTAGAATACCGATGTTGTAACGGGACGAATATGACTCACAAATGTGTGCCCGAATTTGAGAGAGGACGAAGGTGGAATTTCCTTCGGTTTTGACGTTCGAATAACTTCAAGCCGTGAGGGCTATGGATCCAAATATGGACGAGTAAGAAAAGAGTTGGGGACGATCAAGAAATCTGGTGCGTACATCGATATCTGCAAGTTTCGCCTGCTGTTTAGATAGCGAGCTCAGAGATCGAAGGCAGATCGGCACTTTTCGCCATACACCGGCTCTCAGAGGGGCGGCATGGATGATTGAAGGGGAGGACGTGCGCAAGTAGCGCAGGTAGGAGAGCGACATGAGCTGGACGGTGCGGGGAACGGTGTAGGTGCGGGGAAAGAGCTGTTTTAAATTTCATGCAGCCTCTTCGGTTTGAAATGCCGATGCTCCGAATCCGGTAGTCTGTCACATATCGACGCGTACAGTCACGCGTCCCCTCCTTGTCTGCTACGACCACGCTTGGTACTTACGTCCAAAGCGCGAATCCAAGGAGCATCTGGCTTTGCGTGTTTCCCCAAAAGTCGCGGGGGTGACCCATACTTGAGAAGGACAGTCCCATTGATCCTCAACGCCCGTCTTCATCAAATACTGGTCTGTGCGCTGATGCCAACTGGTGGTTCTAGGCTGTTCTTACTGTTTAAGGCTGTACAGTCGAACCCCTCTTAACCCATACCCCTCGGTGGACGGCCCAGGGTATGGGTTATGGGAGGTTATGGGTTATGAGAGGTCAATTTTGGTGTAAATTTCGGTTTGGTAGCAGCCAAAACCTATGGGTTATGG
Source organism: Cyclocybe aegerita (assembly GCA_902728275.1). NCBI lineage: Eukaryota > Fungi > Basidiomycota > Agaricomycetes > Agaricales > Hemipholiotaceae > Cyclocybe > Cyclocybe aegerita. Next base: position 244,916 of record CACVBS010000046.1, on the reverse strand, counting down.
GGGTGTATGGCTTACGAGAGGTATGGGTTAAGAGGGGTTTGACTGTAACGTCAAAGCGCGAAGCAGATGCGGATTTCAAAGCTGGGGTTCATGTCAAACTTATGAGCTGGGCTCGAGGATGCAGGAATAGGCATGTCCCATAAATCAATTCGACTTCTGAGAAGACTGTAAGAAAGTCCATTATATTATTTCTTCTAGTTACTCCTCGTCGAGCTGGCATTTTGTACTTCTAACGGAGAGTTATGGGTGCCGAGAAATTAAATTTTAGTGCGGAATTTAATCCGGAATTGTGAGAAAGATGGGTGTCCCCACGTGGAAATATTTTGTCAAGGCAGCGTTGTTGTTTGTGCTTTGTCCACCCATCCTCCTCTCCGGCCAACTCTGCGGTCGCTTGAGAGTCTCCCTCCTCACATACGAGAGGTCCTCTTGTGGCACTCTCTGTTGTGTACCCACATCACTTGTATACCTTTCCTTTTGTCTACTGTGGCCTTTGACAGCTTAAGTCATCCCAACAGCTGCTCGAAGCCAGCAAATACGCATAGGGACCTCCGCTTTTCTCCCTAACCTGATCTCACCCGGTTCGCCATGTCAAAACGTCGTGACCATCTACCGCGGCTCAGTATCGCCCCAAATCTCAATATGCAACAGCCTATGGGTGGTCCAGCTCTGTTCTCACCTGCCCTGCCAACCAGCCTGCAGCAGAGTTTCCACCCATCCTTCCCCGCTAACAACCCACTGCAAACTCCTATGCAGACATTCTTCAACCCACCCATCATGCCAGCCGCCCCCGGTCGCCCTACCCACCGTGCCAACCAGGCTAGCTTTCAACTCGCGGCAGCTGGCATCCACCCACCCAGCTTTGTGACCCCTGTTGCTACACATTTTCCCCGGCCATCCATGATGCTTCCTCCAGGCGGCCAGCCTCAAGCACCGTCACATCCCTTTCCAAACAGGAACAGGCGCCAGCTCAGCGTTGGCGGTCCTCCGAAAGCAGTGTTGGGCGGACCTGTCCGAAAGCTTAGCCCTCTACCGGCTAACGCGGCTGCTCAGGCTCCACCACAGAGGACGAAGAAGGTCATTGTCAACCTACCGAAGGAAACAATACTTGGAGAGGACGGAGAGCCTTCGACGCGTCCTTCCTGGGCTCGATCACCGCTGGACAACCTGTTCGTGTATGAAAATACACCGGTTGCTCCGGTCGAAACGACCACTGCGGAAGTTTACCCTCCGGATAACTGGAGGCTCGAGCTGCCGAGTTCCATTGACGTTTACCTTCCCGGCAAGGTAAATTTACTTCGGGAACGAAAGTTTAACTGTTCTGGCTTATTGACTGGTTACACAGGTCGCTTGGGAAGCAATAAAGCAGAAGGCAATCGAGGAGAAACTGGAGAAGTTGGGAGTTGAACGTGGTTCAGGAAGTAATGTTCCTCACATACATGCACCCCATGCTCGGGCAGCATCGGTACGTCGACTCATGCATTCCACGTGTTCTATCGCCATGGTTGACCGAAATCCCAGATATCATCCCCTGCGGACCCCGCGTTATTGTTGTTCAAGTTGAATAAACTCCATCAGGCACAAGAAGGCAGCTCAGCGGGCAATTCTTTGACTGTGTCGCCTCAGCCGCCATTTGTTGCACCTTTTGGGCTTTCACCTTCCCCCAATCGCGGTCCCCACTTGACCAACCGCCACGGCCATACTATGTCATTAGCTCAGCTACCTTCTTATCAATCTTCGCTCTTCTCCGTATCACCGACACCATTTGGTACCTTTGGACCGAATGGGGCACTGAGCTCTGTCGACAATGACATTTCGGAGGCGCCAGGCGATGCAATCCACGCTCCACAAGGTCGAGTTCCACTAGCGGCTCCGAATTTCTTCCCCGCACCTCTATCGGCAGTAGGAGGCAACAAGAACCAAATTGATTTCGCTCGTGGATTTGGATTGGATATTCCCTTGGAGTCTGAAGAGGAATCAGAGGTGGAGGCAGTTCAGCCTATTGAAGAGGAAGCCATCGAGGAGGAGAACGAGAACGAGGGTGATGTCACGCAGGATATGGAACTGGAGGGGGAGAAATATGATGGCGAGATTGTAGAGATCGACGATGGGACCACAACTGCATCTCACAGTCGATTGCATTCTCGTCATGTTTCGAAACTCTCAGCAGCGTTATCTTTGCGGACCGTTGGTGGCAATTTCCAGAATCAATTGCGAGACACCGTAGAGAATGATGGGCAATCACCCCCGGAAGAGCAGCAAGACGAATCTGAGGAGCAGGAGGTCCAAGAGCAGCAGCAACAGGAGGTTGATTCAGTTGAGGAGTGGACTGGTTCGGAAGACGTATATCTTGGAACAGAAACGTCTGATGATGAGGTGAGTCCTTTGTTACCTTTGTCTTGTTCTTTATTATTCATTTTCTCGATCAGAGTATTGGTGAATGGTCCAACCCTTCGGACGAAGAAAGAGCTCGCCAGGAACGCGTCGAGCGTCGGATGCGTAGTAGAACATCACAACAACAGCAGATCGACCAACCTCGACGCATTCCTAACTTTCCCCGCCCTCCTGATAACACAAACATATTCCACTCGCGGAGAGAAGACGACATTATCTCGAATCCAAGTGAAGAGAATCTTATCATGGGCCACCGAGCGGAGTTACTCGGCGTTGCCACTGAAGAATACTATCCTGGAGCGTCTACCTTTGGGCCTGCACCCCATCTTCCTCATTCCCGAGTAACATCAGGCCAATACTCAGCCCACGATCCTGCTATGGCGCACTCACGGCATGGCTCGGACAACTACCACGTTGGTGGTTTCCATCAGTCGGCCCTTTCAGCTGGTCGGCGAGAGTCTCTTAACCCATTTGCCAAACCGTTCGTGTTTGGCGCCCCACGAGAGTCGACATCTGGCTCGTGGCAACACCTTCCGCTATCAAGTCCTCCAATGCCAGTACCGAATGTGTCGACACATACTCGTCTGCCCTCTTTGGGCAAACCTCTCAATGTTGCCGCTCCCGAGTTTAAGCCTGGTTCCTTCAACTTCGTTCTTCCAGGCGCACCGCAGATGCCGCTTGCCCAGATGCCACATGTCCCACCATTCCCTCAACCCCAAGCTGCGGATGTTCTTGAGTCGGCAGAGTCTACGCCATTCAAGGTGCAAGGCCGAGAAAAGAGGCAACGTCGCGATTCGGATAACTCTGTTGTGGAAGAGGGGGACAGCATGTCCTCGTTCAGATTCCCCATGAAATCTTCACCTCAAAGTATCCGTCGCCGTCGTTCAGGATCTTTTTCTGGCGACATGCGCCACAAACTCAACCCATCTGCGCAACCTTTCACGTTCGCTGGGTTCTCTGCTGTTGCAAATAACATGCCTTGGGTACCGAAGGAGTCTGACGCCGTGGACATGCCACAGCCAGATGTGGACGAGAATGTGAACGAGTCGGGCACCGCCAAAGCTGACGATAGCAACGCGCATGTTGAGGAGATCAGCCTCCCTTCTGCGACGAAACCCAAACGTGCCCCGATTCCTCTGGACTTCAAACACCCAGTTTCGAACAATACCGTTCCTGCTGGTCTGTTCAAGGCGTTGGTTAACAGCGGCGATGACCGCACAAGGAGAGGTGTCCGCTCTCATCTAAGCTCACGCGAAATCTTCGAACATGTGCACCGTCCCTCTATGGATGACTTGGATGTTGCCCTCATTTCGCATGTCCGTCAAGGTTCCCGCAATAGGCTTGTCACCGACCCCGGTGAGCGGCCAGCTTCGTCTCTTGACGATGACGTCTTCACCTCCATTCGCCATAATCGCCGCCGGTCCTCATTACCTGATGCTCTACATGACAAGGAATCATCGCCCTCGGAGATGTCTGTTTCTCCTCAGGATCTTACTACCCACATGGAACTCCACCGCATTGAAAGCGTCATTTCTGAACTCCTCGACGAGAAGCTTGCGCCCCTTCAAGCTGAGTTGTCGAAGAGAGAGCGCAATGTTGAACCAGCAGTGGGATCTACGACGGAGTCCATGATGGCGGATATCATTTCTCTGTTCCGCGCCCAGCTGCAAGAGTCTGCAACCCGTAGTTTGGAGGATAGTCAGATGGATGCCAGAGGAGAATTAGATTTTCAACTTATCAAGGACGTCGTGGAAGAAAGTCACAAAGACCTCTTGGCGTCTTTCCAACGAGAAGTACACCGTATCTCCCAACACGTCCTTGGCACGGCTGGGGTCAACAACGTCGGCAAAGAAGTCGTGTCGGTCATTGAAGGCGTGGGCCAGAACACCGTTAGGGCTGTCGTCGAAGCCATCTCCGAACTCTCTGCTCGTCAAGAAGCTGTGGCTCTCAACGCTCCTGCTCGTGAACGGGATCTGATTGTCGACAAGCTCGTCACAGTGCTTTCGCCTATGTTCGAATCCCTCCGTAACGACCCTGTAGATTACGAATTCTTGACCAGGGAACTTACACAAGCTGTCAAGCCACACATCGCTCAGCTCATCGACTTGGCTTCGGACAAACGGGAGACTGCTGGCCTCATTGTGGACAGGATCCTCCCCCTTCTGCCGTCACTGAAGAATGTGTCCATTGACACCGATGCTATCACTATGAAACTTATCACAGAAGTTCGCCGTGCCATTGCGCCTATTGACGCGTTCGAAATCAAGGAGCAAGTTGCCGACCTCGTTGTCGAACGTCTCGACTCCCGTCTTGCAGTGCGCGATAAAGCCTTCAACGTCAACATCGTCACTTCGAAAGTCTCTGAGAGTGTCTCACAATTACTTGAGTCTCTCAAGGCCGTTCCTTCCTCCGTTGAGCAACTTACGTCTGCACAGAGGGCAGCAGACGAGAGGCAAGAAGAACTTGTTGCCTCTCAAGGACAAATTCTGGCATCAGTGGCCGATATCCCCCTTAAAATAGGATCTCAATTGGAAGAGTTCACGGCTGCTCAAGAAGTTGTATTGAAGAATCTCAGCTTACCCACCTCGCGTCCTGTTGAAACTAATGCCAACCTTGTCCTCGTCACGAGCATCGTCGAGGCCCTCGCTGATGACCAGAAGACACTTGCTGAACAAGGCGCGGAGACTCTTACTCAGAGCAAGGTTCTCCTCGACAAACTCAACACTTTACCAGACACACTTACGGGTGTCGTGGACGGCCTTCAAACCACGTTGACCGAACTAATTACGTCACGTGACAACTCTAAACGCGAAGCAGAAGAGTTACGCAAGCTTAATACAGATTACCAAATCCAAGTAACCAAGGCACGCGCCTCACACGGCCAAGTCCGAGTGGAGAAGGACGTTATAAACGAGAAGCTAGCCATTGTCGAGGGAGACCGCGATCGCCTGCGCGCTCAGGTCAAGGAGCTGCAGTCCGCTGGTACTGCAAAGGCTACGGAGACTGCTACTTTGGTGGCTCGCAATGCGGAGCTTGAAGAAGCCCTTGCGAAGGCTCTTGCTCGTTTGCAATCCACTGATGTCGTTGCTCAAGCCAACCAAAGCACCATCGCCGATCTCGAGAAGGCGAACAGGGAGCTGAGTGCGGAGAAGGAGACCCTCCGAACAAAGGTTAGTCCGCTCGTCCCTTTATTGCTTTCCTCTCTTATCCTTTCAATAGGTTACCTCCTTGGAGTTTGAAGTTACTTTCGCCAAGCGTGAAAAGGATACAGCCACCAAAACCCTGGAAGCCGTTCAGAAGCAACATGATCTGCTGGTATCCCAGCAGAGCAATTGGGACGTCCTCAGTGCGGCCACGGAGAAGATTAATATGGTCTACCGCCTTTTGGAGAACGCAGATGATGAAGAGCAGCAGGAATTCAGACACCATCGCGAGCGAAGCAAGGCTTTGGAAAGCGAAAACGCAGCCTTGCAAAAGCGTCTGAAAGAGTTTGAAGCCAAGTTGGCGAACAGCGAGAAGGCTTCGGCGACGGCCCGCCAAACTCTAACACAAGCGCAACAACGTTCAACTGAATGGGAGCGCCGCACCAAGGAGTACGAGGGCCAACTTGAATTGGTGCGCACTCAGCTCGAGCAAGCGGAACAAACCCAGTCTCAGCTGGATGCCGACTATTCTCTCGTCAAGCTGCAGCTAGAAGAGCGAGAGGCTGATAGCCGCCTGGTGCAGGTAAGTTCCTCCTTGCATCTTTGATAGGATCGTAAAAATCTCATTTGGTTCAGGACCGAGAGAACAAGCTGCGAGATCAGATCACCGCCCTCGAGTCCAAATGTGTCCTGCTGCAGACAGAGCTCGAAAGGGCGAATGCCTCTGCGAGATTGTCTGCGTCGTCGACTGTTCCTTTCCGACCCCAGACGAATGGCAAGAGTCATCCCTCACCTCGCCCCGATTCCCAAACCAGTACAATCTACGATATGCGCACAGAAACGCCCACACGCCGCATAAGTGCGTATTCAAGCACGATGCGAAATCAGACGTCACCCTTGCCTGACGACGGGCCTTCCGTCCGTGATTCTATGCATGCACCTGTGAACGGTCAGAGCAAGTGGGGTCCCCCATCCTTGCATTCCACCTCCAGCCGCTACTCCAGTCGCCAGAACGTGACATCCACGCCGAAACCACGCTATGCAGCATATAACAGTCAATATCGTGCCCCTTCCCCTACGCCTAGTGTCGTCTCTGTTGCACCAACACAAGGCGAAGATGGCTGGTGGTCATAAAATATATCCTTATTGGATTGCCTTTCTTCCTGCCTTTCCTATGCTATCGATAGTTCTTATACGTAACCTACGGAATCATTTGCACACTACACCCTGAAGTTCAGATTCACCCTCCTACACCACTCTTTTAGTATCTCATTAGGCTTTTGCGTCCCCCCAAGTAAACACTGTCATTTGTTTCATCTCGCACACATATATATTCTTTTCCTTGGGAATTTGTAACATATACCCTCATTTTATCACTCATTCTGATTTGTATACTTGAGTATGGATTGCAATATTAACAAAGTGGATCTACGTAGATCGGCGAGGAAAACACTTGAGAGAAAAAGGCCGTGAATGTATGCGTGTAGGAGACTGTACATCTGTGTTGCATTAAAACAACCAACCACCCGAAAAGAGATATTAAGGAGTAGGTTTTGGTGAGCGGGGAACCACTGAAGGGAATATCCATTGTTGAACTGCCGCCACGGCCTCCTGTGGATCCTTTGCTACCCTGGAGGTGAGGAAGGAGTAAGGCCAGATTAACTAACCATGAAAAAAGAAAGGCATACTTTAGCTTTGGTAGCCATCGACCATCTACTTTTTCAAAGAATCTAGGTACGTGTAACTCGCCACTCTCCTCTCTCCTTCTTCGTTGCTCCCTTTGCGCATCCTCCACTGACGTCTTGGCCACCGTCGCACGCTCCATATCCTTCATTTGTATTGCTTCCGTCAAGGCAGCCCAAAGTCTGCGGAATTAAACATGATTGAAGTTTTCATAGAAGGGGGGAAATAGTGTGCACCTTCGCGATTCGTTCGGCTCTTGTTGTTGTTCTGGGAGAACCCACTTTGGCGATACGTTCTGGCCATCCTTAACGGCGTCGAATAACACTCGTTTCTGGCCAGACTATTCACACATAACGTGAGTATCGGCGTATCTTTGGACCAACGAATAGCTTAAGAAGCTACCTTGGTACTCTTGATCTCCATGACATGACTCCACCTCCCAGATAGTTCACCGATATCATTCGAGCTCTGGCGTACCCGCCCCGCGATCGCGTTGTAAGTGCCAGAGAAAAATCCCTGGGTGTCGGGAAATTCTGCATTTGCACTCTCGAGGAAGGGAAAGAGATTGACGAACCTTGGTCTTGAATTCCAGGTCACAGAACAGTCCATGTTTCTCATTCTTGGCTATGCAAGTATCCCCCAGCTCGAGCACCATCTTTCCAAACAGGATCCCCCGTGCGTACATGTTCGGCATCGTGATCACGTACTCTGAACATGTTCAGGTTACCGCATTGATTGATGGAGGCGTAGAATCACGTACCACCATCTTCGGGTTTTCCAAGCAGTGTTACACGATTCTCCCCCTCCATTGTTGTCGAGACGCTGTTTCCCAGAAACTTGGATTTGGGTCGGAGTTCGCCGACGATGCTTACATGGTTTTGTGGCGAGATGTAGAAGAAGGCGGATATAGGTGGGTGGTGAGATACTGAGAACACGGGAAAGTTAATTTGATTTCCTTGACGGCGAGCGGGCGCAGGCAACACGGTACAGACCTTGCTCGGCAATATAGAAGGCCTGAGAGCCGTCTGGATAGTCGTATCGACATCGAAAGAATTCGCCTAACACAGGGTTATAGCTGCGGTGCGTAGTCGTCGCAAGGGTGCCAATGACAATAGGTGACTGATGGCGACTCACGGTTTCTTCACGCCCTTGGGCTTGATATGCCAGCCAGCGAGGTAATATTGCAGCACTCTAATGAATCTCTCCTCTGGGTTGTCGAACTTCTCGGCCCTAGGGAGGGAAAGTCAGAAATTGGGAGATTCCGGTCGATTGGTCGTAATCAACTTGCCCAAAAATGAGGTCGGGGTGAGACATAAAATCGGTGATCCTCTCAAGCATGCTCCGGGGCTCGAGCACGAAAGTTGGGAAGGTGACCTTCGAGAGGTCCATTCCCACTCTGGATAGGCGAATGCATGGCACAGACGAAAGCTGTCAGAGGTGCGAAGCCAAGTCGTTGATAACCTGGGACATGCCTGAGTTGGGAAATGAGGGAGGTGATAATCGATCCTTCATTCTCGTCGCTGCATTCTGCGTCAAGATCAAAGGGAGACATTGAAGACTAGGGGTGGACGAACAGGATAGAGGTGTCATCGGGCTCTGTATCGGAGGGAGGCTTGTCATCCCCGGCCTCGATTGAGCCTCGAGGCTTTACAACCCGATTGAAGGTAGAGCCTGCCTGGCTGAAGAGGCCCCCCAGCATGATTGCCCGGGAGTAAGAGGAAAGAGTAACAGGTCAAGGATCAGATGAAGCGTTGATGTCATATCCATCTCGTGACTACATAATGACTACAAATCAATTAAAACACGATCTTCGTAGGCCCCTTGGGCACTGGGATATCGTCCCGGAAGAATGCACCGTACGCGCCATGCTCCTTCTTCTTAATCGTCATCGGGAACTTCTTCAGAGCCTCGTTGTCGAAGCCACCCTCGCGCAGGACACGCGCAAACTCGCCAGCCAAAGACCGTTCGTGCGCGTCGCCCGTGAAGAACGTAATCGACTTGCCGCTCCTTCCTCCCCGGCCTATGATAAGCATGCGCACATATCGGTCATCAGGTCAATGAAACTGAAGGAGAGCCGGAAACGCACCTGTCCTGCCGATGCGGTGAATATAGTCCTCTATCGTCAGCGGGAATGTATAATTGATGACCGCCCCAACGTTCGGGATATCCAACCCCCGCGCCGCCACATCTGTCGCCACCATAAGACCCGTTTTTCCATTCTTGAAGTTTTCCAGCGTCTCCATTCGCGCGTTCTGTGACATGTCCCCGTGTAGTGCCCCGACGGTGTATCCCTGTCTGTGTAACATTTGCTCTACCCGTGACGCCTCCTTTTTGTACAGGGCAAATACGAGAATCCGCGCTTCCGAATCCCCTGTTTTAGTGGTTTTCTTGTGCGCCAAGGTTTTGAGCACGTTCAGGAGGCGTTGACTACGATGAAAGACGTTAGCACGCCAGGGGAGGAAATACAAAGTCGGCGTACTCTTTCGACCGGGCGTCGTCAAATACCTCCACACTCTGCGCTACTCGGCTGTTTGCTGTCAAGTCGTCGCTGCCGACAGTAACTCGTACCGGATCGCGCTGAAATGTACTTGCTAGTCGTCTGACAGATTCAGGCCAGGTAGCGCTGACTATCAAATCCTTTAATCCAGCTTCTAGAATCAATGAAACCGTCATATACGCACACATCATCGTCTGCCGCTCCTCGGAAGGCTTGGTGCTGGAAATGATATTACGGATATCATTCTCGAACCCCTTATCCAGCATACGGTCTGCCTCGTCCAGAACGAGGTAGTCCACCCTGCGGAAGCAAGTATCAATACTAGGGGCAACGGATAGGGACAAACGTTTGCTTACCCACTGAGGTCACAGGCCCCCTCCTGCATGAGGTCCAATATCCGACCAGGGGTACCAACAATTATGCGCGTCGTGAGTCCATCTTTGGCCTTGTTCGCGTTTTTAAGCATCTTCACTTGAGGCTCCTTAGGAACGCCACCAAATACGGCCACGCTAGCTGTCCCGAATGGCTTGCCTAGCGCACACAGTGTTTCATGAGTTTGTATCGCCAATTCTCGCGTTGGGGCTACGACCAAGGTAGATACTGTTGATTTACCCGAGTTCGAGGATGTTTTCGTAGGTGATTTCATGAGACGGCAAAGTGCTGGGATGCCAAAGGCGAGAGTCTTTCCGCTACAGATAAATCTATTAGTGACGCGCTAAAATACAAGAATTGCTCGACACACCTGCCAGTTTCTGCGATTCCAACTACATCACAGCCCTCCAGTGCAGGGGGCCAGGTGCATGCCTGGATGGGTGTTGGTTCTTTGAAGCCAGCAAATGCATCCCGAATTTCCGATGGGACGTCGAGCTGAGAGAACTTGATGACTGGGGTAACTTGTGGAGCATTAGGAGGGGTATGTATCGTTACAGAGTGTTTCTTGAGGAAAGCAGCGGCATCTTCAGCTGAGGCAGGAGACGACACGCCGAAAGAGGATGCAGTGGGCTTGGGCGATGGTGCTTTTGAAGGGGCGGAAGACGATTCTGCAGATGTGGGTGGGACAGAGTCCGGCGGAGATGTTGAGGACTGGTCCTTTTTTCTTCGCTTTTTCTTCTCTTTCCTTTCTTTCTTCGATTCGGAAGTGACTTCCTCGGTTGTGGGTTTTACGCCTTCCTCCTCTTCGCGTTTCCTTTTCTTCTTTTTCTTTTTCTTCTCCGCTTCTCCTGAGGGAGTGGATGCTGGACGTAACCGATGAAATAATAGCATGGACATGGATGAAAATACCATACATTCTGCCTCAACCGACATAGGTCCCCCCTCCTCGGAGTGCTCTTTCTTCTTTTGCTTTCTCTTCTCTGGCTCCGGCACTGCGTCTTTTGAACGCGATCAAGATCTCTCCAATACCAGAGGAATGGCATGGCACACCTTCCGAGTCAACAGCCATTCCGTTCTCCTCGATGGTCCCTTCCACACTCTCGTCACTCTTCCTCCCTTTCTTCTTTTTCTTCTTTTTGTCAGATTCTTCTCCTGGGGTCTCTGAGGCGCAGAGTGAATGTTCAGACGGAGAGAAGGCCAGAATGGAGCACACCTTTCGAGTCTACTGCCATCGCTGTTCCTTCCAACGGTGCATCCTGCTCTGGCGTTTCTTCGTCGCTCTTTTTGCCCCTTTTCTTCTTCCTTTTCTTCTCTAGTTTCTCCGAGGCATCTGCGAATTAAACCTGTGTATTCGTAACCTACTGCCCAGGAGGAATACTCACCATCATCTATGAGCTCTTCCACACTAGTATTCGGGAGTTCTATAGCTTTGCCTTTAGATTTGGTCTTCCTCTCCTTTTTATCTCTAGGTTGTGTGTCGCCGGACATATCTAGGGCCAGGATGAGGACGACCTGCCGTCGTCCGTGGAAGTGATGGGAAGGGCTTGGAAAAGGGAGACGAAAAAAGTTGATTGCCTATTTTGGCACATGGATCTATATTTACTTCCGTCGGACCGCCATCTCCCGGCCTCGCTAGAATCTAGCAAGGCGGGATGGTTTGATTCCTATCGCTCGGTCTCGGAGTCGGCTGACGGTTAACATAGAGATGAAAGTTTGGAAGAGCTACCAGCTACTCGGACATGAGGGCTCCTGTGGCATAATCAAAGCTTGACATCATCAGACACAGGTGCAAAGGGACCAAGACGAGCAGATCTGCGAATACTCAGATTCAAGCCAACTCTCCCTGTACATAATCAGGAGGTCCGCAGGACTCCTTCGAAATGTGTAGAGTACTTGGATCTACCATCGATCACATAGATTTGGTCATTAAGATTCGGGTACTTGGGCCCGCCTGTGGAGACAATGAAGACACCTGGGCGCCTATCTGCCAAAGCTCATCGTAAACAGGGGCCAGCGGCACATCTGCAGTGCTCGAACAGAATCAGAAATTCCGTTCAGATCCACAGCATCCACATTGGTCGATGTTCGGAGAGGTAGTACGGAGGGGCTTGGCACGGGCGTCTAAAATAAGCTCTGGGGACGAACTATGGACCGGGTTACACCGCCGCCCTCGACTCGGGCGGGATAAAATAGACATCATAGTACATGGGTTAACATTATAGCGTCTCAAAATATGTCCCCTTGAGCGCACTCCAAGGCCGGCGCCATCAACACACCCCTCGCCGAGGCGCTTGCATACTAGCAGCGTTCACGTTCGATTGTCACGTATTTGAATTTGAATTTGAATTACAATAAATCGGGGAGCACCAACCACTGTTGAAGAAGCCAGGTAGCCGTCGTTCTTGAACAAAAGCTGGACATCCAATGTTAGACCGGCGGCTACAAAGTGACGGGCCTTGGTACGTCGCTCCTTAGATCTAGTGTCAGACAAATCGCATCGTCGTAAGGCCACTCTATTTGGTCACTAAAAAGGGAATCATCGCCTTTCCTCGGATCCCAGGAATCTGCGTCAGCCTTTCCCGGAAGCCTATCAGACACGAAACTTGGTCAGTAAGCCGCAGTATTTCCAAGACGCTCACAAACGTCCTCGAGCCGCTGCGGTCACCAATAGTTATGAGCTCTGGTCATTACGCCTGACCTTGGCCATCCGTCCAGCAAATACGCATGACAGCTCGGGCCTTGAAGGCCTGTTCCCCAGTCAGATCTTCAGGCGGGGTGGCGGCGAGACCAGTGTCAGGGTCCCTATGCCGGGATGGAGGAAACTCAACATTCCAAATTTTGCATGGATTGCATGAGGGAGGTAGTGATAGGGTAGGGGACCGCATGGGTGACTGGGAAGGGCAGAAATTATAGGATAATGATGAAGTGTTCTAGGGAACGAGGTAGTACTTCGGTCGGCTCCATCGAAGAGGTCCTCAGTCTCAGTCAAGTAACGGAAGATGAACCGGCGTGGAAAGACATTATCCTGGACTAGAACGCACGAATTGTCGATGATCGACGTGATTTATGTAAATCGCAAAAGAACTGAACTTTTCTCATGAGACACCTTCGGCTGATGTAGGTGTTCGAAAATAAATCTAGCCTACCAAGGACGCATTGACGAGATTCATCAATTTCGTCTTGCATATTTCTCCGAGCCACTCACTTCCAGAACGACTCATCAGGTGCCTTCGAAAAGAATGGTCTTAGGTTTCTTACCACGGTAAAGTCCTCTTGTAACACGAAGCTAAGTGAGGATTTAAAGAATATGCCGCCAGGCAATCCAATAGGCGGTGGAGGCCTGCTTTCGGGTTTCGGAGCGTCTTCGTTGAGCATGCAGCTTCCGGGACACTTGTAGACTGCAGCCAAGATGAAGTGCTTGGGCTTGAACTGCGGCGCAGCGACAAGGGTGCCTTGGCGTTCGCATCAGGCAATGGTTGGCCCATTAGAACGCATGTCCGGAACTCGTGGTTGGAGGGAATTGTGCTGCAGGTGGGAGGTGGGAGGTGAGTTGACAGGACATCCGGCATGATTTCTCCGCCTTGAGCTTGAGCAAAGGAATCCTCTAGCCCGTACATATGTTTTAAAGTAGGCGATGAAGGTTCGAAGCAATGCCCGAGAAGGCCATGATAGTTAGTGAAGAAGACAACCAGCGTTGGGAAGAGCTGCGTTGGTAGAGCTCTTGCAAAGAGGCGATGCTGCGATCCACAAGGTATGCGAAGAACTGCTGGGCGCGCCGAGTCTGACGAAGGCTCAGAGTATTACGTCAGCACACTGGCTTGGCACTGGCAACCCCGTCGCAAACACGGTCGTCGATGCGAAGTTGGACGACGAGCGCGACTGTTCCGGCCTCCATCATCTCCCAGCCTGCTCCTTCCTGCAGACGCTTTTACCGTCTGCCCATTCCTCTCCTTTTCTTCCTTTAGCCCGCAGGTAAGCGTCGTTTCGCCTGCACAGCATTCTGGGCTAATGCCAAGCCCCTTCGATTGTTTTGTCCGTCCTCCTTTGGTCATCATCCTCCGTTTCTCTTATAATACCGTCATCTTCAACACCCGTCCGCCTTCCCGTTTGCAGGCGGTCTTCCTCTCATGCATACATTCCAGCCCATATGTGCGCTGGTCGTCTTTTGGCTTGCGCTCTGGTCGCAAGCAGCTGATGGTATGTCGCCAGCCGCTCTGACCGATCACCAATCCTCAGTTACCTCGTTTTTCCAGCTCACAGTACCCCTGCTCGATTGCTCAAGAGAGTCGCCAACCCATCTACCATCTCCCTCGAAATCCTCCCCCGCAATCCCTACGACTCATCCTTCTCAACTCTGAGCAAACGCCTGCCATCATCTTTTCCACAAACCCTCCGTTATGACGACTCCTTCCGCTTAATCGTATCAGCCTATAATGAAGTATTCCACCTGCATTTGCGCCCTAATGACCACCTCATCCATCCTGCTGCACGAATCGATTACTACACTACGCTTCCCGACGGTCGCGAAGTCCTCAGCCACACCGAGCCTCTCTTACGGCAATCTGTTCGGGCATACCTGGGGGAGGTTATCGCCGAGTATCACTCAGCTACTCGTATGCGTGAAGATGCCGCCCGTGTATACCCACAATCACACCCTGCAGTCCTTGGTTGGGCCCGTGTCATGGTCCACGACGAAGGCGACACGAAAAGAGGTGTAGCACCCGTCTTCGAAGGTGCTTTCTCTGCCAACGGTGTGATATATCATGTCATCACCAAGGAAAATTACCTGCGTAACAAACTCGAGCTTGATCCTGTTCTCTCTGAGCCTGTGGATGAAACTGATGGTGGACTTGTTATCTGGAGGGAATCTGATGAGATGTCGCCGGAGGAGGAATACTTCGCTAAAACTGGGTCTCATCCAACCGAGAAGGTTTTTACACCTCAATCATGTGGACACGACAGGCTCGAATACAACGATCCTGCGCAACATCCTACTCTGATGCCCCCAACTGCTGCAAATGCCTGGCTCAAGCACCTTCTCATGCCTACGTCGAACGAGTCAATCTTCCGAAGAGATGACGCTCCTACTGGGAATAGTGGAATGGGTACAAAGTGCGTTCGTTTCACATAGGTGTCGTATATGACTTTAACTAGGGCACGGTCTGGCAGTTTTATCAACTCCATCGGATCGACAGCAGGCTGCCCTTCCTCTCAGAAAGTGGTACGTCCAACTCCGTCTTCGTTTAATGTAAATGCAAATGCTGATTACTAATCACTTGTCCAATAGCTGTACATGGGTGTTGCGGCTGACTGCACTTACGTCTCCAAATATGGCGGTCAAGAGAATGCCACCTCGCAGATTTTGACAAATTGGAACTCTGCCAGCTCGCTGTACAAGGTGAGTTCGCCATGCCGTATTCGTGCATTGCCTGACTTCGGGTGTCCACAGAGCACCTTCAACGTCAGTCTTGGCATTGCTGAGCTCCAAATACGAAGTGCTGTGTACGCCATATCCTATTCGATCTGGGCCTGATCTAATCGCAATGCATGCTTTAGTTGTCCGTCAACGGCCGATTCCACCTTCCCTTGGAACGTGCCGTGCAGTAGCGCGCAATTAGATACTCGTCTCTCGCTGTTCTCCCAATGGCGCGGAGCTAAGGGTGATGATGGCAATGGTTTGTGGCATCTGATGAGTGGTTGTCCTACTGGATCGGAAGTCGGGATTGCGTGGCTTGCGACTCTGTAAGCTTGACCGACCTATCTTCGTCCACCTCGTTACTGACACAGCCTTGGATAGTTGCCAGACCTCGTCAGCAGGCAGCTCAGGTTCTGTTGTCTCAGGAACGGCTGTCTCCACTGCAGGTCGTACGGAATGGCAAGTCATTGCTCATGAGATCGGCCACAACTTTGGTGCCATCGTAAGTAATTTTTCCTTCAGCAATTGATCGTCTTCATTGATCGGTCCTATGCCTTTGCAGCACGATGTGAGTGTTTTTCAACTCCATTCAGTTTGGATCGTGTCTTAATCTGTACCCCTCCTTACAGTGCTCGGACGGTTGTACTCTAACCTCGTCTTGCTGTCCCTTGAGCTCGACCACATGTAGTGCTGATGCACGGTTCATCATGAGTCCCGTCGCGCAATCTGGGGAAAAGGTTTTCTCGCCATGCAGTCTCGGAAATATCTGTGAGCAGCAGTCTCGACCTCCATTAATTAATGTGCTCTAACCTTGCTATTAGGCTCCATCATGAGGGGTGGTGCGAATGGCCAAGTGCAGACAAACTGTCTCGTGGATCCAGACCCTACACGTCAAACGATATCGTTGCAGATGTGCGGCAACGGCATTGTCGAGGCCGGCGAAGATTGTGATCCTGGCAAGGGGGTCGATTCCGCCTGTTGTGATGCCAATACGTGCAAGTTCAGGAACAACGCTACCTGCGATCCAGATAGCAGTCCCTGTTGTACAGCCCAATGCTCCTTTGCTCCAGCGACGCAGGTTTGTCGTCCTTCTCGTGATTCGAGATGCGACATGGCGGAGACGTGCACCGGCAACTCTTCCTCGTGCCCTTCAGATGTGATGGCACCTAACGGTGAGTTTATAAGTTTCCGAAAATAGCGTATAGGGTTCTGACATGTTCTTGTAATGAAGGACAAAGCTGTGGAAATAACGGTTTGGCATGTGCCAGTGGCCAGTGCACGTCCATCTCGCGTACGTCGCTCCCGCTCTTCTCCTTTTGCGATGGGCTCATCCCTCTTCAGTGCAATGTCAAAATGTTGGGGCTTCTATGGGCCTCAGAGCCGCCTGTCCCGACCGCAACGATCAATCATGTCAGATCTCATGTCAAGACCCCACCAATTCAGCGGCCTGTATACGACTGACTTCTCTGCTTATCGACGGATCTCCCTGTGGTGCGTTCATAAAATCTCTAAACGGATTTTCACTTGATGTTTACGGTAATGGAAACGATACCCCAGGCTTCGGCGGTACTTGTATCGCAGGCAGGTGCCAATCAGCTGGGTTTTTGGACACTGCAAAGGTGTGTTTCTGCGGTCCTTTCCGAAGGTCCTCCTTTCCCTGATCGCATTCATGCCGCAGGCTTGGTATACCCAGAATCTCCAGATTTCTATCCCCGTGACAGTCGTAGCTGGTCTTGTGGCGATCCTGCTCTTATGGGCCATCATTCGAAGTACGTTTTCTTTTATATTGCCTCTGAGAAGGACCGAGTATGCTCATCATTTCCGTTCTATTTCTGTTTCTGCCCTAAAGGTGTGAGACGATGCTGCGGCAGCCGTCAGCGACCGGCTTCGAGGGCTGTGTTAACCGCCGTGCCTTCGATGTCAACCCATGAGAGACTCAACAGCCATGATCGCGGCGCGAACGTAACGCAGCGGACTGTGCCAGGATCAAGGTAAGTTTATGATCCTCGGGTGGCTTCTTTCTCGCTCTTCTTATCACCCTCGCTCGCAGTACGGCATATACTCGCGTGCCACCCGTGTCGCACGAACGAGCATGGTCGGGCGGGGGACAGGACTTGCGGTACAACTATGCCGCCAACAACCGCATGGAGTGGGTGGATGAGACTTCGTACAATGGCCCCAGAAGATATTAAAGACCTCCACATCTACTGCACTCGTCGAGCAAGATTTGCATTAGTTTTCGTAGACCAGATCTCCCCTTTGGACTGTTGCTGCTATGTATTATCACTTTAGTATTTTCGTCAATCAAACTGCTCTCTGCAACCAACTTTCCTTACAAACTATGCATGTCGGTGTAAATATATATTCATCTCTTGCGAACTTTGATCTGACCATTCTGGTCGGTGGTCATTGGTTGGATGATGAGGCATCGATTGACCAAGATGTCAATGGTTGTGGAGGGTTTTTCCCAGCTGTACTGCAAGCCTCAAGCCTCAAGCCCATCAACGTCTTCGGGGACTCACGCTTCAAGACAACAATCATTCACTATTTTTATCGTACTTATCTTGGATGCGTTCTTTGGAATCTGGTATACTATCTTGAGCCTACTTTCCCCCGAATCCATTTTCATCGGGAAGGAACGAATGGTCTAGCCTATGGCACCAAGTTGGGTAGAATTAATCCTCGTACCTACACTTTGGAAGTGCTCTTGTCATCCTCATGGTTTGGGTAATTTCCGCTATGGCTCCAATAGGCGTGCGTCCTTCATTTACGATTGCCTAGCGAGGCGCACCAAGCCGAGAAGGAGATCCAGAGGTTGAATCATGCGACAAGGTGCAGCTGACGTTGAGCCTGGGGTTTAGCAGGCAGCTCCTTACCACACGGAAGCCGCAGGTGGAAATGAAGTCACAGATGCTGGCAGACATAGGTCTAGGCTAACCCATTTGCTGACACGAATCAAACTCGTCTTGTGTGTTAATTTGGCTAGAATGGAACTTAAGTTTCATGATCGTCTGCTTTCCGGTGAAATTATGGGGATGAGATGCGGCCGACTGACGGGGAGATGCGCTCACAATTGACCAGGAGTTTTAGGCACGATGCAGTGATGTATCGGGGCACAGGGTGCACATGGCAGCGGGCTTCGGAAAGCTGTGAATTCGGTTGATTTAGATGATGCACATACTTGGAAAACTCCTTTTTGCGTGAGGGCATCGATGTATGCATACGGCATGGGGCCGAGCTACCCCCGTTATCGTAAGTAGGTCTATTCTGATCCCGCCAATGATCTTTTATCAAACTTTGTCAAGTATGTCCAAATGGTTTCGCCAGGAGGCAGTGTTATGCTGTCGATGGGATCGAAGCTTTCAGCACATTTTGAGCGAAACCTAGCTATTGTTGGCGAATCAGGTGAGGTTTAGAAAGCCGAGCTTACTGGGACTGATGTACCGGACCCAGGATAATCATCGACACTTGCGGAATCAAGATATTGCTGAATGCGACTTTCCAAACGCCGAGCAATGGCGAGCCTGCGTTTATAAAATGTGCTTGAACGGCCTCCACGGTGGGTTCCGAAGAAGGCACAATGTCGTTGTAAACTGGGCCGGAGGAAATAGGGTGATCCTTGAAGACATATGCAATTGAGTGCTTCCCAAGAAAAGGTTTGCCTGGAGGAAAAGAACTTAGGAAGGCCGTCCATTCAGTGACATATATACATATATGACAGGCTATTCAGGGAGGCGTGCTATCAGGATCAGATGCTGGCCGTTTTTCAAGGATTCCATCCACGATGCCGAATTCCAGGGCTTCTTGAGCTGTGAACGGAGTGAGCATTGAGCATCTCGACTAATGCAGCGATGATAAACGTACCAGTCATGTAATAGTCGCGTTCCAAGGCCATTTCTATATGTGTGGTGTAGAGGTTAACATGTGATGCAAGAAGCCAATGGTGAAGCCCAGATTTACCAAAACGTGCGATGCCTTCAGCTTCTGTCTCTCCTTCCTTGGAGCAATGCCGCTGGTATATGGACGTCAGAAGCTGGCGTATCCGTAGTATTTCCTTAGCGTGGATAGCGATATCAGACGCCTGACCCGAAGCACCACCAGAAGGCTCTGAATCGGGGCTCGTCCGTCATTAGATTCAAGGGCTGTAAATGTCACGCACGATGAATCATAATGCTGGCGTTGGGAAGGCAGTGGCGCTTTCCCTTCTCGCCAGCTGCGAGAAGTAAAGAACCCATTGAGGCGGCTAATCCTAGGCTGTAAGTATGAATCGGAGATGAAACATACTGTGTACTTGGGATATCAATCAAAGTTCCAGCTGAGCATCCTCAAAGTTCCGCACCTGCATCTAGTAAAGTTCAGGTAGGGAAAAACCCTCCAAAACCTCTAGGACCTACAGTATCATAAATTGCAAGTCCAGCCGTTACGCTTCCTCCTGGAGAGTTAATATACAAATGGATGGGCTTTGTTGAGTCTTCTGCTTCCAGGAATAACAGTTGGGCAACGACTAAGGTAGAGTCGTCGTCGCGTATCTACGTCTTAATTAGACGAAGAGTACAAAAGGATGAACGAGGATGACGTACCGGACCGTGTAACATTATTACACGCTCCCGAAGGAGACGAGAGAAAATGTCGTAGGAGCGTTCACCTCTCCCCTGAAAGGAATATGGATTAGAGAAAACGGGGAATGTAAATGTAAATCTCACGGACAGTTTGCTCAATAACAATCGGAACGAGGTTCGCAGAAGGTGCTCGCCATTGCTCTTGTAAAGACCTGAGGGAATGTCCGGCTAATGGATGAAAGAGCCTCCTCGAGGATTGGATGGTCTGTTGACGGAAAATGGGGCCAATGGCTCGAAAGAACATGGTGTGAGCGTCCGAGCAATGAGGTGGCTTAGCGCGATTGAAATTCAAGAACATGTGACAGACGCGTCAACGAAAGTTGACTAAACTTTGCCGAGTGACTTAGTGGCCACTCACTTCCTGGTCTCCTGCTTCCTTGTCCAGAAAACATCTCAAGGCATTGTCGCACAAGCTCACCTCTCAGGCCTCTCACTTCGCAATGGCTTTCCGATTTCAACGCTCGAAAGAGGCGCCAATGGACTTCCAGTGGACAAACCGAAGTCCAGTGAAACCTGCGTGGGCAGCCGATAGTGGAGAGGAGCAGGCAACACCCCAGAAACGTACGTAGTAGCTATATTCCTTTTCGCAAAGTCTTTACTCGAGATGCAGGATCGCACGATGCTTTGTCGCCTTCCACGCCGTCCCTACTTTCCACACCTCAGCAGCGGACATTTGGCTCCAACCAAAATGTTCCCTTTCTCTTCAACCCGACTCCGCTCCCTCAAACACCACAACCGCATCCTTGGGCGCCTCCCCCCCAATTTTCACCCACGAAAGCTTTCCCTCTGCAACATGACGTGAACGACGTGGATATGACGGAAGCCAGTCCAGCCCGGAACGAAGAGGCAAACGCAGAAGCATCTCCCACGAAGGACAGAGAACTCGACAAAGAGAGACCTGTGGCAACCGGAGGGCTGCGACGCGTCTTCAAGAAGCGCACGAGGCACGAAGAGAACCGTGTTATTGCCCGACAGCGCCATCTACGGGAAGAGGATGAGGCTGGATCAGACGGCGAAAGCGAAGATGAAGGAACTCGTCCACCTTTGCGTCAGGC
Source organism: Cyclocybe aegerita (assembly GCA_902728275.1). Classification (NCBI taxonomy): domain Eukaryota; kingdom Fungi; phylum Basidiomycota; class Agaricomycetes; order Agaricales; family Hemipholiotaceae; genus Cyclocybe; species Cyclocybe aegerita. The sequence goes on along the minus strand of CACVBS010000046.1, from coordinate 223,740 downwards.
AACATCCAACCATTACACTCTAAACATGCCTGCTCCACCACCTCCTCAGTCTGATTTGCCATATGTTCTTCTGGGGTAAGCCGTTGATAATGTCACTACTTTGCTGGAGATTCACTGACGGTGCTGAAGCTATCTGCAATTCTTCTTCAATCTTTCCCTCATCTTGATCTTCTTGTATCTCTTTGTTCAATTTATCTTCACTGTCCAACGAGACGTGGAGCATCGGATATCCGAGTACTCTCAAGGTGAAATGACCCCTGTGGTTTCTTCTCTGATGCAACTGACCTCCAGTCAGATATTATCCAGGAGATCAGCATGTGCGCGATGCAATACAAGAATAACCTGTGTGCTGTCAACCCCATACCAGCCATGATCCAGCAGTGTGCAAATTGGGAGACCTGCATGAATCGTGATCCTTCGGTGGTAGGACGAGCAAAAGTTGGTGCCGAGCTTATCGCAGAGGTTATAAACGGGTTTGTCGAACCAATCAGCTGGAAAACCTTGGTATGTTCGTCGTGACGGGTCAAGTAAGGTGCAGAGTTGACTGACGAGTGTAATTTTCCGATAGATATTCACACTGACTTCGCTGGCTTTCCTGACTGTCTTCATCAACACCTTGCTTTCCTTGTATCGATCGAAACACCAGCCTATCGCCGAAGCACCCCCTCATCCAAATCCACCATCCTTTCCTATCGCGCCCGCAACACCCTTTCCCCACCATTACGCCGGTTACTTGTCTCCTGCCCCGACTCCTGGCTGGGGTCGGTACCGGTCCGAGCGAGACCTTGAGTCGCCGACTAGGCGTCGGCGCCTTGAAGGGGGAGTTGCTGCGAAAGTTAATAAATGACGCCCCTATATGCCGGAAAAACCATCATGTGAACTATAGGTACTGGTCTTGGTTTTAATATTGCAACATGGATTACTACTATCCTGGTATGCTGGGTCTGTGTTATTACGATTTAAGGTAGGCATATCCTACCCCCGGCATGCATTTCGTCATTGATCAACAACAGCCAACAGGAAATCGCCGTTGCGCATGACGCCAACCCATGGGTCTGTTTTCGCCATTCAAGACGACAAGATCCTTTCCTCTTCATTTATTTTCCGGTTCTTTCCGAACCTGCCACTCTCATTTAACCTCGTTGACTGCGGAGACTATTTCTAGGTCTTGTTTTGATCAATTTTGACGTTGTCCAACCTTCTCGGTTGTTCACTACTGCTTGCTTGCCGGAAGAGGCGAAGATCATGTCGGATTCGGAAGAAGATCTCGTCAGAAATCTGGTCTGTATTTCTCCAAGCGATTGGCAAATCCGCCGTGGCCTTACGTTGTCAGCTTCTAACTTTTGCATGCTTGTCAGGATCCTGTCTTGGCGTAAGGATTTGATCCCACGCATGACGAGAATTTGTCTGTCTTCTAGTCCTTCAAGGCGGCAATTCAACAGGAACGAGGCTTCATGGGAAGCTGGAAATTCAAGGTTGTCAAGCACACATCCCCTCTGTTTTGGATTCTAGCCAGGATCAAGCCCCCGAAGTCTTCTCCACTCAATTGACGCTCCCCTCGTGCCACAATCAAGCTGCGAGTCATACATATAGACTAGTTGTACCCTGCGGCCCAGCGTTCATCATGGACCTGATACCCGCCATCTATCATCGCCCTCTTCTAGGAGCGCTCGTTGTAGCGCTCAGCTTCCGAGGTCAACTATCGATCAGTCCGAAGTCGATGGGGCGAGATGTTCACGGAGTATATTTAGGTGTGTCGTAAAGCCTGTGAAATCTCTTTCGGGTTTATCGATCTAATCTGGTTCGACAAATGGAGATGATATCCAATTCCTCACCGAAGTCCGGATCCCAGAACATGGGCCACACTGCTTGGGCAATGCAAGTCGTTCTTGAATCGACTTGCTCGTCTGTGAGCGATTGTTTTGTTTTTATTCTCGAGGATTGCTAGTTGAAGTATACTTGGTCACAGGGACAAATTATTGCGAGGCTAGGCCTTGTAGACTTGAAATCAATAATCCGTTATGGCCGACGACGTAGGAGATCCTGGCATCTCTCGCAACTATTGTCTGCGTATGTCTCCCTCCGTTCTTGTAAGTACCCTTCCCTTCTTTTCGTGAGACAGTCTATGATATAGCATTGCGTAAAAGTGTCTTCAAGTGTACGCTAGCTGGCTTAATACCTTAATTATGGCACCCTTTCCAGCGGCTGGACCTCCCCGACGTACCTAGCGGATATATTCTCGTCTTGGCTGCTGAGAAGGCCACGGACCTGCGAGACAAGATGGCTACGTGGATTTTGGTTTTATTATGGTCGACCTCCGTCAAGTGAGATTGTCTCTTGATAGACATCGCTATGATCCAGGTGGCTGAAGAGGTCGTATTTTGCGACGCACCTGGGGTACGAACTTGATAGTCAATACATTGCATGGTTGCTTCGTGCATGTTTTTGCCGGAAGATCTTGTAGTGAACTGGGTAAAATTTCTACATATCAGTTCATCGGTCCAAAGGTCCCACCCTCCTTGTCCGTGTCCGGACCGCCTTTTACACCATGCAAGAAGTTATCTGAAAAGTATTCGAAGGATTACCTCACTGGCAGAATAACTGTGCGTTTATATGTGACCTTTCTTACCATCTCGTGATCATTTTTCTTATCCAGGCACTTGCAAACGCCAATTTTTACGGCCTGCTCAGAGCCGTAGACGTCGTCACAACTGTTTCTCACCTACAAAGTTTGCACTTGGCAGGCTGCCCTTTCAAGAGTACTCCCTGTTTCAAATGCACGGTACACTTTATCTAGACGTCCCTACCTCATCCGAAATGCTTCTCATCTCTCATTATCAGGACTCCGACGGCGACGTTGACATCCTCTGAAGATGGTGCTTTAGCTGTCCTCTTTGACTAGCACATACATACCCTTATCCGCGCCGAGGCAAGCAATCGACAGGTGGCACACACTCTTGCTTGCCAAACGCGTCTATCAGCGGATATTTTGGGCAATTTGATCTGGGTTGCCGATAGAAAATCCGCCGTCCGGTGTGTCGTCTTGATCTGCGTGTCACAACAGCCGTTTCACCTCCTTTCATTTACGCCAGACTACTACCAGAAACATTTTGTGGCTATTTGTGGGCGTTCCCCACTCGACTCGGAGAATTCATTAGACGTCGCAGCTGTGTGCTTTAGACCCACCTGTCATTGATGAGCCTATCTGATTATCACGATTCACTCAGAACAGATATATCATCCACGACTTTCGAACTAGGTTTCTCGTTGTTCCTGTCACGTCTGGTTCCAGGATGCATGGAGGACACGCATCCAGTCGACGTCAACCCTGGTTCGGGCCGTTTGTGATCAAATCTGTGAACTGGGGGTTGCAGGGGCTGTCCCTCGCCTGATCAGTCTTCTAGTCAGTTTATGGCATGGAGCCTGCATTTTGATGTTTCTTTTAACGACGCCGAACATCCTAGCCTCGCGTTGTCTGTACACTTGTCACCTGTTAAGGAAGATTAAGGGTACAAAAGGGCCCGATGACCATGCGACGTGGAATTGGTCCTCGGGGTCAGGAGCCCTTCCAAAGGGTACGTATAGAAGTGTCCAAGTGCATCCATTCACAGCTATAGACCAACTATGTCAGTAACGAGTAAAGTCCGGCCGCCCTTCCTGCAATCGCGAATGGAAATGATTTCACTCAATCCCCGCGCTTCCAAGTCTATCGCACGGGGATTCCACTAGCCCCAGGTTAGCCTTTACTGGAAGAGGCTCCTCCTGTTGCCGCTGCCTTCTCTTCCTCCTTTTTCTGGATATGATATCAGTTGCAACATCGGGGCAATCGCAGGAGGTGCAGGCAGACTTTCTGTTTGGCTCGCAGGATTTCAGCATCACTGAGATAGAACTGTCGATCTCATGTGCATGTACCAAATGTAGCGAGCTACTTACGCCTCCTTTCGTTTAGCTAATGTTGCTGCACTTTCCTTTGGCTTTTTGGCGTTAGCAGCCGCCTTCTTCTGGGCTTTGAGACGGTCCTGTTCGCGTTGATTTCCACCTGCGGGAGGAAGAAATGGGGCATGTAAGAGGAAGCCGAGCAACTTCTGGGTTGCAGGATCGGAAGCCAAATGCATTGGGCGGACACTTACGAGTCATTAGTATAGATGTTGAGAGACAGCGGGAGGTCAGGGAGACGTGTGTTGTCGAGTGAGCTTCGCGAACAAGGTTAAATTTGAAGCGGAGACGCATCGGAGTTTCAAAGAATGGCTCAATTAAATTCTCCGATGCTGTGCAATTGATCGATCTGCTGATCTTGGTGCATTCAAATTCGTGTCCTTGGACGACAAGGGAGGATGTATTTGGGGGCATAATGGGACGACGCAGTGGTGAATTCCTCTGCATACGGAAATAGGATCTGTTGATTGAGAAGGCCAGTCTAAATAAATCATGGACGGATGGGTACTCTGCTTGCGCATCATCCAATGATGGTGGCCGCCGTTTATATATTGGCCGCAAGGTGAGGAGACCGAGGTGGATGTTGGTCGCATCGGGGATGATATCAGGCGCTAAATCGAGATTGTGTGGGGACTAAATTAGGCTCAAGCGTTCCACGATGCAACTCGGATGGCAGAAGGGCCAATTATTCCGAAGTTTGTCAACATGCGTTGTTACAAGAAGTTGAGGAGATTAGAAGCATCGGAATTGGTGAGCGCATCACCATCTAACACCGCTCAAGATGCTGCATTCCAGAAGCCTTCTGTTCTCAAGCGCCAACAAGCTACCGCAATTGCTTCCGTCCGGGAGAAATAAGCTTGGGTCATCCGATGCTGGAATAGGGTTAAGTTCCTTGGATTAGCATTTCGGGCCGGGTCCTTATTAGATTACCCAGTCTCATAAGGAGTTGTATTTGTGAAGTAAGAGCGGCGGTGCACTAGAGCGGCGACCCTCCGCAGGGGTGATGGCATCGGCAATACTGGAAGGTGGATCTGGACTGGCGAATTGGAATAAGCAGCCTCGGCATGGTGATGTTAAGCGATCGGAGGAGGAGTGGTATGGAGAACACGGACGGGCCCGCTATAGCATGTGGGGAATCTCGATAAGATAAGGGGTGATACATTGATCACGTACCTTGCCAAGAGAGGGAATCGGGTTTCCAATCATGCTGAGTCAGCGACGGTGGACGCTTCCCCAGGACCGGGGGGACGGACAAGAAGGGAGGACATCCGAGATGCATCGGGCGGCGACGTGTCATCCCCGGGCGGCGAGGGCAGTGGGCCCGTGCAGGCAGCGGCATCGCCATTTGTCGCTGGCAGGGAGCGGGGTTCTGATATCGATCCGAGCCAGGACATCTGCTTTGCACACCGTCAAGCAAACTCGCACAGACGCTGCCCACCCACGCGAGTGACAGCATCTAGATCGGGTATACAAGGTAGCCGCTGCACGGAAACAATCTAAATGCGGCAAAACAAAGGCACGCGGCTGTTTCGATGCGAAGCAGAAAACAGGAGATGACATTGAAATGACATGCTAAACTTCCCTGCAACAGCGCCAGATCCAATCTCCCCTTCCACCTTGATCGCCATGATCGTGCGAGGGGTGCCGGTTGTTGGGCCCTCTTCCTTTCTTATATATATCGCGACGCCACTCTGATGAGTCCTTTTGCCCCCTTCTTCTCTTCCCTCCCGGCGTCCCCCACGCCCACCATGGCCCACAGACACGGCCCCCGACAGCTCGACCGCGATGTCCGCATGCACGACCCCCAGCCCCCCGTCCCCCATCCCCACCACATCCAGCACCCTCCTCACCCCGCCCACCTCAATGGCGCGTCCGCTATCCCCAGCACACCGAGCGGCCTCTCCAACGGCTCCGCCCATGCCACCATCTCCCCCGCCGTCGCCACCGCAGTGCCCAACGGCGCGGGCCCGTCGGGGTCCATTATCCACAAGCTGAACACAGCCAACGAGCAGACGTGGCTGCTAATAGGTGTGCATTTTTGTTGACGCGAGAGGTGTGTTTGCATGCTAAAAGCGGATTAGGACGGGTAGCCGAGCAAATGGGAGATCTCGAACATGCGCTTTCCGCATATGAGAACGCCCTGCGGCACAACCCGATGTCGGTGTCTGGGCTTACACAGGTTGCGGGAATCGCTCGGATCAAAGAGAATTATCCCAAGGTAAACCCTTTTTTGAATTCACACCTGACGCCCTTCGCCGCGCCCATCCGCGGAAACGAATCGCGCTTGGCTTTGTTTGGCACGATGACGTATTGTCCCTTTTAGGCAGTTGATTTCTTCCAGCGCGTCCTGCAGATCGAGGAGGACAACGGCGAGATTTGGAGTGCCCTCGGTATGTTCCTCGTGCCAAACAGTGTCCCGTGACTTACCCTCCACAGGTCATTGCTATCTCATGCAGGACGACCTCCAGAAGGCCTACTCAGCCTACCAGCAGGCCCTCTATCTCCTCCCAAACCCAAAGGAGGACCCTAAACTCTGGTATGGCATCGGTATCCTCTACGACCGATACGGCTCCCTCGACCATGCCGAAGAGGCCTTCTCATCCGTGCTCCGTATGTGTAAAGGTCAGTCACACCTCTACCCTCTCTACGGACAGCAGTCTTAACTAATGAGCAAGACCTAGATTTCGACAAGGAGAACGAGATCCTCTTCCGCCTCGGCATCATCTACAAGCAGCAGGGCAAGTTCGACGACTCCCTCACCTGCTTCGATCGCATCCTCCGCAATCCACCAAGTCCTCTCGCCCATGCCGATATCTGGTTCCAGATCGGCCACGTTTTCGAACAACAGAAGAACGTAAGCACAGTTCCCCGTCTCCGAAACCTACATTGCTTATCGGTCGATTAGCATGCACGCGCTAAGGATGCCTACGAACGTGTCGTCGACGCCAATCCTGGTCATGCCAAGGTGCTCCAACAACTTGGCTGGCTCTATCACCAAGACGGCTCTGGTTTCCAAAACCAGGACCTTGCTATCCAATATTTGACCAAGTCACTTGAAGCCGGTAAGTTTCGATGACACGCGTCAATAAGATCACATTGGCTGACATTCGTTGCAGATCCATCAGACGCCCAGAGTTGGTATCTGCTTGGTCGGGCGTACATGGCAGGCCAAAAATACAACAAGGCATACGAGGCGTATCAACAGGCCGTCTACCGCGACGGGCGCAATCCCACCTTCTGGTGCTCAATTGGCGTCCTTTACTTCCAGATCAATCAGTTCCGTGACGCCCTCGATGCTTACTCGCGGGCTATCCGCATTAACCCATACATCTCTGAAGTATGGTTCGATCTTGGCAGCCTCTATGAAAGTTGCAACAACCAAATCACCGACGCCATCGACGCCTATGCCCGTGCAAGCGAACTCGACCCGAGTAACGTTGCGATCGCTCAGCGCCTCCAATTGTTGAAGAATGCGCAAGCGACGGGCGGCCAACTTCCAGCTGCACCAGGTCCGCAAGATGTTCATCCTACGGCCTACGCAAGCGCCGTCGTGCCGCCTCCTGGCCTCACAGGGCCGCCTTTGATGTTGCAGTCGACAAGTCACCGTCCGTCATTCCGATCCGACTCGCGTGGCCCCGCGAATGAAATCTCTTTGCCCCCTCCTTCCCAAGTCAACCCAGGTCGTTCGTCGCCCCCGCCTCCATTCAGAGGAGGACCACCACCTCCCGTTATTCTTGATGAGACGAGACACATGCCGTCGCACACTCCGTTGGCGCCAATGGATGTCGACCGACCCCCTCATCATGCAGCTCGCGACTACCCGCCATCCAGGGAGCCCAACCGAGGACCAGTGGGTCAGAGCTTGTTGCTTCAACATCCCTTGCCGCCTCAAGGCCCCTCGGATGACCCGAGGAATGGCGTCCACTCTCATCATCAAGACCCCTACTTCAATCGCCCTCGCCCACAGTCGCGCTCGGTATCTCCTGCGCCTCATAGCGGCCGCCCTCGTTCTTCGTCGTCTTTCCAGGGGTACCCAGGTCGTCAGGCCATTGGTCCTGCTCAACCTAGTGCTGCGCCACCACAACGCTCGCCTCGTTATCACCATCGCGAACCGAGTCATCCTGAGCAGGAACCCGGCTGGGATCGTCGTGCACCTCCCGCTGGTGATCATCGCGACTGGGAACGCGACCACGATCGTCGACCTCGTGAATATATCCCGCATTCGACCCCGCAAGCCAACTTCTATCCGCCACGATCCCCTCGCGCCCACAGTCCTCCAGAACCTTCACCTCGCAATGTTCATACCACTCGGTATTGGGATAACAAGCCGACGACGACCACTGGCCCTTCCGGACATCCTGGCTTCCGCCCCTCATCGCCGCCTCAGCAGACCGTCCTTCTCGACCAACCCAGTCGACGATATGACCCCCGTCATGACGCGCGCGATACTCGTGATTACGAGCAAGAGCGCCCTGAGACGAGGAGCTATCCGGTCTCGCCTGAAGGCTTGCGGGCCCGCAATAACGCGCCTCATCTTATGGCGAGCACGAGCCGTCGTTCGGAGAGCCCTCACACCACTCCCATGCTTGCTGGCGATCCAAAACGTCGTCGCGACAAGCGCGCCGACATCCAACCCCCTCCTCCACCATCACAGCAGCAGCAGCAGCAACAGCTACAACAGCAGCAGACACCTCACTTCCAACAACAGCAAATTGCGCCCCAGTTCCCTCCCCCTCCAGTCTCGACACCCTCAATGCAAGAGGCGCCGAAAAAGGAGCGCCGTAAGAGGCTTAACAACAATGGTGGGAAGCGAAAGGACGACAGTGACCGCAGCTCTTCGAGTATGCACAACACTTTCAAGCCCATGCACCGCTACTCGAAGGGCCCGGCGTCGCCAGAGAACAGCTCAAACTCGGGCTCTTCTCGATCGATTCAACCCTCGCCAACGAGCGCGACGCCTCGCCCTCCCTCGAGGGTCGTCGATGAGGATTATGACGAAGGTGTCGCTGATGCGTTGATGGGTCTCGCGAGCTATCGTGCACCAGAAAACCCGCAATCGTCGGACCCACCTTCTCGTTCGCCTGGCCACGGCCGTCACGCGATCCCTTCTCCTCGACCTCAAGCATCGCATCGTAACTCCATCTCCTCCAATCATGCGTCGCCCCCTACTCAGACCGCTCCTCTCAAGCGAGCATTGAGCCCCGGCCCTGACGACGCGGACAACAACAAACGCTCGAGGATGGACTTGATGAAGAGGCGGATCTCGTCGCCATCTGGTGGTCGTCGCACCCCCGTGCCTTCTACGCGTCCTTCGCCTATTCCTTTCCGCACCCAGCCCGCATCTCAGCCCGCATCTCACTCGCCTGAAGCTCGTGACCAATTCCCTCCCAGTCCGAGCTTGCCTGCAGTCCTCCCCCCTCATCCTCGTCCGATCGGTGCTGGCCACGCTCAGTCGCATGCTAGCGGTTCCACTAACGCGATCGCCCTTCCTCCGATTGCAACGCTCTCACCCTCGCCGTCCGCTCCGTCTCCCACGAACCACAACGAGAGGGACGACAAGATGCACGTCGACAATCGATCGATCTCACCGCCATCGCGGGGCAAACTGTCGGAGGTGGTTCATGGATCGTCGAGGTCACCTACTGCAAAGCAATTGTCGCCGCCGTCGGAGAAGAAGGAAGCCTCTGCGTGATTTTGCCATTTTGCTGCCGCATATTATGACCATTATGATCTTTCTTCGCAATCAGCATCTACTTTGTCTATTCTTCGCTCATCTGCACTAGAGTAAATACCAAACTTGTATGGGTTTCATTGTACATATCGTATGCACAATACAATACACTCTTGACATGCAACTACATCCTTTGATGCGTTGGAAGTTCGGACATGAGAAAGAAATTTCCAGAGAGAAGGTGCCGCTTCTCGAAGATATTGTCTTTTGTCTATCGGAATTGATTCGCGCTCATGTTGGGGTTAGAAGTAATTACGTTCCCCCAAGGTCGGAATGGTATCAAAACAGCCGAAAAGCTACCCTTCTGTTAACGTCTTCCATCTTCTATGAAAATCGCGCTCCCACAATGCGAAGGCAAGCAGTTTTGGCCGCTCAATCGGCAATGAGTGACTCATGAAAGAAGTACCCCTGAACATAGGACATCCAGCCTCGTCTGTCGCAGGAAGAGCGAGGTGCGAGCTTGATAGGTTGGGCTGGGCCTGAGCGTCAGCTCAGATCGGAACACGGAGCAAATTGGGCCGCTGGGTGGGCGGGACCAATTTGCTCAATGGCACTTTAGCTCGTTCCCCATTCTTCTTGTGACGGACAACTCTAGTGATGTTATGGTGATTATATTCGACCACATTATGTGCGTATGTATGACGGTAGAGCAGTGTGGTGCTAATAACGATTATGAATAATGGATGATAGAGTAAATCTAGGGAAGGGAGGGCGGGTGAAAAACGAGTGTTTGCGAGAAGTCGGCGGCTCTCGAGATGAGCGCGCCGCGACTTCGAGCAATGGAAAGTGGTGGAAGCAAGAACGTAACGTGGGAAAGATCGCCCCTCTAGCTTTCGCTCGGCTGGACGCAGGTGCCAACTTCCACTTTGGTTCATCGGCACCGGGGCTAAGAAAACAGCTGGTCACTGCTTCATGAAGATCATCTCTGACCATATAGTTGCTCCGAGCTGATGGGACTATGCGGAAGATCAGGCGAACGTGCACTACTACATGGCCTGGTGGCAAAGAAAGCAAATCCTGTTCAAGTAATTAGGAAAATGTGCATACCGTTTAGTAGCCCACTCCTCGGCCATTCCTTGGAGGCATCAAGATCTTGAAGACTAGCCCCCAAAGCTGGAGACTCTTCCCCAAGGACAAAGACACCAAAAAGACGCGCTTCCAAAGACAAAGAGAACTAAAGAAGGCCTTTTAAAGGCAAAGACGCGATAGACAAACCACCCGTTTTGTGGATGTGTGCGATGGTGGAAATTTGAAGGTACTCAGGGATATCAGGAATATCTTATCTTATCTACAAGTTACTACGACCCCGCTCAGAGCCAGTGCTCGTCCTGGACAATTTAATCGCCCAACGCGCTGAATGTTGCATGCTCACCAGCCTCACGACGGCAAGGGCGAGAAGACGGAAAGCTGGCAAAGGTGGTGGTGACCTGCCAAGAAACGGTTCACAAGGACAGTTGTGTCGAGTCTACATAGAGCCCACATATGGCAAACGTAATCGCACCCTTTCCTTTGCCTGTGCTGTTTCATTTTCCTCTATTTCACGTCGGGTAATCGATGAGCATTGACCGAAAGGGTAATACTACTCCCCTATTTGGTGCGTAAGAATTTAGTTATGTAAGTACACAAACGAAATCCGGATTTCGGTGAGTGTCATACCCTTCGACTTGGCGTAGTTGCCGCCTAGTCGACATGCAGATTTCGGCCCAAAATCTGCGCCCAATATCACCAGAGCTCGAAGGACCAACAGTGCAAAGCACAACGACGGCAAGCGGCTCGGATCAGATCGTCTATATCCGAGTTCATAGAGGGTTCCTTCAGCCAATTTCTACCACTACAACGTCTCCTGCGAACCTGCCTCCTACAAGCTCACCTTCCCCGCATCTGTACTTGATCGACTCGGAACAGTACAAGATATCCGACGCTATGCTGGCACCACAGTAGACTGGGTCATCAAGGTCCCTCATCTCATCTGCGCCCCTTCCCGGACAGGCCAAATATACACTCATACGACGGGCGCCGTGCGGGATTGGTATCATAGGGAGAGAGGGCCTAAGTGGCGAGAGGTCGTCCGGGGCGATGCCCTCCAGCCCGGAGTCTACGAATTTGAGGCGAGTACCCTCATCGCCTGTCTCGACTGAGTGCACGCCAGTCTCATTCAAAACATCCCTCGGATCCGAATCCAGTGCAACCACTTTTCGTCGACGAATACAAGTACGCGACAGTAGATGCGTGGGTCACACTGTCCCCGACCGCCCTCGTTGTGTCTCACCTCATCCCGAAACGTATGGGCACGTCAGGGGCGAAAGCCGCTGTGGCCGATTTCGTTGGAGCACAGGAAGCGCTCGTGGTTCACTAATTTCATCCATGATCGGGATCCTTCTCGTCATAACTTTGGCGGATATGGTGGATCGATACGAGCTCGGTTTCTACTGCCATACGGCAAGTTGCCGTTGAGTTCCCAGCCCAGCCCATCGCTTCACTCAACCTGGAAGACTTCACAGGACGGCACATACACTCTCCATAATTTCGACACTGCGTTCCCAGATGTCCCCGTCATTGGTATTGAATCCCCTTTCCTCACCGGTCTACCCCATCTTCACTTGCAGCAAGTGACACTTTCAGTCCATGGGGGAAGCGAGCCTTTACCTCCGAAGGGTGTATTCGATTGGCACTATCTACAATGCGTCGCCAAACGTTTCGCCACCTCCGATTACAAGACGGTCCCTGGCATTTATTTCCATGTCTATCCCTTCCGAACAGCCGATGTGATGACTCGGACGACGAGTGGGATCTGGAGAATTATGATGACGTTGAACCTCCGTATCCCACGCATCGCTTTGATCGATTCCTAGCAGAGCAGGGGAGAATACAGATGCTGCACAAGCGCCCTCAAGAGGTAGCGCGCTGGTCTGTCGGGGTATCATATCTGGCGATCAGTCACGGTGAAGGGGTGCTGTTCTCTCTTATTCTAGCCGGCTGGCTCATAAATGTCAACGCTCTACGCAAGACATGTCATTAAAATCGTTCGAGTCTTTGATACTTGAGAGCAATCCAGCCACTAGTTAGTTAACCTTTGGCTAGAATAATGGCACGATTCACTTCGGCGCTTGCCACATTCTTCCTTTCCGAGGCCAGCCCTGCTGTCCGGCTACCTCGAATCGGTGTCAGTGCAAGTATATGATTGCTGGTTTGAAAAATGGTTGTATCCTGAACCTTCAGATCGCGTGTGGCGTTGCCTGGACTCAGAGAGCGGCTGTGGGTCAGAGAACCCGGTTTGATTGTATTGGATATCCGAATTCTGAAAACAAAAATAGACCCGGGTGGGGCAGGGTAGAACTTAACAATTTGACAAAAGTAGATAGAAGTAGACTCAGCGTTGCACTGTCGTGGTGCCCAGAAGTGTTGAGATAAGACCACATACAGGAGAAAAGAAGACAGGAACATCTGTTTGTCCGCGCCACTGGGTCAGCAGCTCAGAGGTTCTGAGATTGACGGATTTACTACATAGCTTCTGTGAGTCCTGGTCTGTGGTTCGCGTAGACTTGGTCTTGGAAGTTCTGAATCTTTTTGTTTAGTGCTCGAGGGGCGGTGAAGAAGTAAAAGCGAACCTCGAAGCTCCGAGTTGCTTCGATTGGGCGACACTGGAGTTCTATCAGGTTGGTGTAAACGAACCGGCCAATGGAAGGCATGTTTACCCGAGGGCGTGGAGTCAGCGGTGGACCTACCTTGAATTATCAAGTTGAACCCTGAGACCACTTGACAGGCAGCGAGCCGGTATGTCTTTGGGATGACGCATTCAGACACGTCGACAGGTGCCATGGATTTCGGTCCAGATATATCACGCACGAGGTTTAAAACAGACCCTTCATTGAGGTGAGAGTCGAAGGCAGGGCACGGTCAAACAAGGCTATGGTGTGAATATGAACAGGAAGGACAAGGAAGTCAGAAACCTTGAGGGTGCTTTTAGGAATGACGGCCGCCGCGATAGGCCCGCCAGATTCGTGGGCAGGGTATGCTTCATGTTCATCGCGCGGTCAATGAGGGTGGATTCGAATTTAACGAAGAGTGGCTCGGTTATGCCGCAAGGAAGTCGGGAGTTATCGTAACCTGAGTCGGAACGCGGGGGCTTCGGAACGGTGTCTCGAGAGGGACGTGGAGTAAATGGGGCTCTTCGCGGGATGCCGGGCAGGAGGGATCAGATTAATGAGGGGAGGGCCTGGATATCCGACGTGAGACGGACAGAAGGAAGGCCAGGGTGGAGGGGATGAGTGGTGCTACCCGGTGACTTGTGTGGGACTTTGAAAGGATCGCGGTCCATTAATAGCTCGTGAGCTTTGAGTGCGTTGAGTTATATTGAATCCAGATACTGAAATAGGCAGCATATGCTTGTTGGTCGAGATTGGCACACCGGGTCCAGGTGATCGTTGTGCATGGCTGTAGAACCGCGGAGCAAGCCCACGCGTTTATCTGTATATGAGGGCCGCCAGGCAAGGCTGCAAGGAAACGAGCGAGATCCTGGTGACGGTGCCCCCTGGCCTCGTGCAGGATTTACAGTTGGAAATTGATATCCAGGAGTATTAATTGGCAGGCAGTGCACGGAATGAGTGACGGTCAGTGGAAACCTTTGCCTAAATTTCATGCCAGTGAATGAAGATAAGCGTAAGGGAGACCAAGTTGCAAGGGTCCCTTGAAGCACGTTGAAGGGTTGTCACCAAGTTCCCTTTTAGGAGAAGATTTCCGGTAAGTTGTCGCAAGAGCGCAAGTTGTACACGGGACGCGCAGTTGAGGTTCTGGAACGAATCTCCGAATGGCGAATGGGAAGGGCAGGGAAGATGGTGGTTCGTCTGCGAGGGCCGGACCGCCTACCCGTCTATGGCGGGGTCTTTTGATTGGACAAACAAAGCGACCCTGTGTTGTCGGGGCACCGAGTCGATGATTGGTGGCGATTCCTCTCCCTCTCCTCGTCATCCTCGACAGCGCCGTCGCTCAACCCTTTTTCTTCATAGCGTGCTATTCTTGGCGTCCATGACATGAGCTCAGCAGCCGGCGCATCACCTTCTGGCAGTGCTTCATTCCATCCCGTGTCGCATGATGAACACAAGGCGCCACTGGTGAACAGCAGCAACACGCTTCCTCCTTCCGCCCCACACCCACTAACACCACCGTCTGTTGAAGTGCTTCCGACAGTGCTGCCTCAGCCTCCTACAGCGGTCGACTACGCTACCCGGGACACTGATGCACCTATGGGCCTTTCTGCGCGCTCGGATACGCAAATTACGACAACGGTGGAAGGGCAGGATGTTGATGCCAGTATGACGGTGGAGGGAGAGTTTGTGTCGAATACGATGGCGGAGGAGACGCTGGTTGAGGGTGACCCGGAGGAGGTGCTGGTGCGGAAGATAGCGCATGTGAAGGGCCCATCGTCGAGCAGCTTTGGGTTCCCTCCTCGGGAAAATCCCCTAGAACAAGTCTTGGAGGCCCCACCTTCAACACAGCATGGATCAGCAGAAGGAGAATCTACCACAACAATAACAACAACAGCTACCGCAACGCACTGGAATCCTCTGCATCCTCTTGGCCAGGAGACGACTGAAAAGGAGGACGACCATATCTACCACGACAAAGACAAAACAGTCATTGTAGAGGAGGACGAGGACGATATCGTGGATTCGAAAGGCCGGCTGATGTTCCCTGACGAGACGAAGGAGACGACGCAGACTCCTGGAGGGATATTGCGACCCTCACCTGCTGCGTCACGTCGCGCCTCGCATCTACGGTTAGACCTGAAGCCGCCGTCTCCACAGCCATGGGACCATATCGACCCACCGCTAGATAATAACCTCAAGGCGATTGCGGGGTATTACTCGCCTGGAACGACGAAGTTCAGGACCCTACAGAGTGCTGGGTGAGTTTCTATTCATTCCTTTGGGTTCGGTGTTCACTGCTGACCTCTGCTTTCGAAATTCAGCGGCCCTCGCCCTATGATACCCAAGTCTTCATATTATTTTGGGCCACCACCACCCGACTCGGCGTATGGTACAGCACCGACAGGCCAGATTGGCGTGCACCATCCACGCGAGATCCTGCGTGTGGAGAGAGACTACACAGGCGGAGAACTCATTCAGTTCGCGCCAATATACCCGCTAGAACTCGAGAACCGAGTACGTGTTCCGCTTCTTCGTCCATGAAGCGTTTTGTAAGTTCGTGCCTTGTATAGATAACACCCACCCAATTCCTTGAATCCATTAATGCGATCAACGAAATCCTCATTTCGGCTCACAGTCTTCGACATTCGTTCCTTGACAACGTGTTGGCGGTGTTTAGCCTGCAATTGTCGACGCTCTTCAAGAAGCCTCATTGGGAAAAGGCAAGTCCGTTTCTCCGCGAGGAATGTCGGGGGTCGGAGCTAATTTCAATGTTGATTCCCCATCCTTTGTCCTCCTGTCGATCACGTTTCGTTCTTGCGCTGATCACCTGGCGTTTTGTTTTCCTGCGGCTCCTTTGTTTATGATAGGAGCTGGAACGACTTCGGCGACTGATTGACGATCTCAACGCCGAGATGTACAATCCCGTTGGGCTCAATATCTTGTGGCCACGCAACGTGGCTTTCCTATATGTACGTCCACTTCCTCAATCAGGTGTTTTTTTAGCGTTCTTGTCTGATCGGCAACGTGGTTTCCCCACTTGTGTTTCTTGCTCTGGCCTTTCGTTCATCCTCGCCGCCTGCAACGTTCCTGAAATGCATTTCCCGCCTGCGCATACAGTTGGAGATCGAGTACTACGTCAGTGTTTCTTTCATTTCGTTTGAGCTTGCGCGATTTTGATCCCGACCTTTTCGTTTTTGCTTTTTCATTTACAGTGACGGGCGGCAACTCGTCCTGTTGAATTGGAGCCAGCTTGAAATTCTATGGAAACTCGGAGTTGCCCTGGATGAATTGGTCGATCATCTCAGTGTGGTTCCTTGTGTCTTGGATTCGATTCGCCATGTGTTCTGTTTCCGAGGGAAGACCATCCCATGGTGCAGGGTTTTAGAACGTGCACGTGGCTTGCTGGGGGTATTTAGTGCATTTTGAGCGCCTGCTGCGTCTACTATATTCATCGCTTATAATCAGGTTCGACACTCCTTCAGCGTATGTACGCAAATAATAATTTGACGAATACGGCACAAAACGTACATGGTGATTGGAATCGTACGTTGAACTTCGATGGATGGCTGTGCAATTGAATGAGACGATAAAGCCTAGACGAGAAGACGGTTTGTCAAATGACTGGGAGAAGGATGCTGCGGCGCTAGCAAAGTCTATCATTCCAGAAGAGATACAACAGGAACAAAGTTGGAGGTCGTAAGGAGAGGAGGAGAGACAGGTCGAAGAGAGCACGAAGATGGATTACGTCAGGCTGATGATCGTGCCGGAAAGATAACGGTGGAGCTGGCCAATGACTGGAGATGCGGCAAGTACGGACGCGCGGGCGAACTGGCCAGAAGCACGGGTAGCGACGGCGTTTCGCAAACCGCTGCTGGACATGCGCCGATGTTATCCGAGGAGGTGCTAGGAGCCCCAGCGCTGGGTTATCCTTGGGCGCAGGGGCACCTCTGACATCGGACGGTGGTGGTGGTCAGAGGGATCAGGTCAGGGAGGGAGGTGGGAGTCGGAAAGTGTGCCGGGCGGGAAGGACGCGTACCCCTGTCAGGTGACCCTGAGTGCCGGCCACTGTTGCTTGGTAATATGGCTCCATGTTTCACCGTTCTCTACATTTCCTCTCTTCCACCACCCTCATCGTTGACAAACCCCTCCTCCCCGCTGACAACATTCCGCTCTCTAATACAATGGATACATACCCAGACGTAACTCCTCTTTGGGATCTCCCCCACAACCAGGACTTTGCAAACCTCGCAGACAGTGACTTCCTCGCCCTCCTCCAGAAGCAGTTCCCATCCCCCAATGGCGCTCCTCTCGGCTTCATGGGCGCATATCCAGACCCGCTCAGCATTCAGAATGGCCCCTACTCCCTCCCCAGTCTTACACCACCCTCCGAAGATAGCAGCCCGAGTCCCCCAAATTCAAATAATCAAGACCCGCCCAGCGAAGACAACCCCGAACCCGCCGCCCCCAAGCGCAAAGCCAGCGACGACGATCTCTCTGAAGGTCCCAGCCAGAAGGCCCAGCATACAGGTTAGTTCACCTATTTGCAAGTCTCCAGGCTGGAAACTGAATGACCTGCTCTACGACGAACAGATAGGGAGAAGCGAGCTCCCACCTCCACCAACGCCAATGCATCATCCAGGCGAAAGAGTTCAGGCGCAACAGTGAGTAGTCTATCTCATACTCCATCACAGAGCAAATGTGCTCAGGTCTATCATAGGGAAAGGATGAGACCCGCCTGCTGAAACGCAAGGAGCAGAACAGGGCCGCTCAACGGGCATTCAGAGAAAGGAAGGAGAAGCACGTGAAGGATGTACGTCCGATCCTCATTCCGTCTATCATACTTTCTCACTGTTTCACAAGCTCGAGGATAAGGTTGCCGATCTCGAAGCTCAGAACGAAGCCAGCCAGCATGAAAATGAGAACCTACGAGACTTGCTCCTGCGACTGCAGAGTGAGAACGTTGCACTCAAACAATCAACCTTCACTTTTTCGGTCCCAAAAAATGCTGCAGCAACCCCCAACAGCTCACTTTTCTCCGTGGCGCCTTCACCGCAGTCAGCCGCTCCCTCATCTGTCGCCAACCACTCGTCTCCGAAGATGAGCAATCCATTAGATTGGAGCTCTCTAACAACCTTTGATCCTGCAATGCTCAACCTTCTTGACGATAATCCTCAACCGACGGCCACGGAGGGGGCGATGCATATGGACTTCGGGTTCGGTGGGACCGGATTAGCCTCCAACGCTCCCTACACAACAATCGCAAGCAACCCGATGTTCATGTCCTTTGCATCCACCTTCGATCATCTATCGCCTCAGACGGATGCCTCTGGTTCGACACCCGGATCTACCTCATTTACCAACGGTAACAGCGCCTTCAACTTTGATATCAACTCCTTATCGTCGTGGCCTACCCCGTCTTCTAATTCTCAAGAGGCTACCCTTGATGATCTCTTTGCAGGTTACATGACGGCAAACGGGGCTTTGGACTTCCCAGTGCTCTCGCAGTCACCTTCATCGATAAGTCCCGTCACACATCATACTACACCATCTTCCTTGTTGCATTCTTCATCAGCATCGTCGACATCTTCGCCTTCTGCCCTTGGGTCCTCAGATCCGCTCAACAAGGGTGCCCATGGTGAAGGAAAGTGTCCGAAGACCAAGGCGGAATGTGAGAAACACATTGCGGCGGAGGGTGAATCACCATTTGCTCCTACCAACAACGTGCGCAAGAGCTCGGATGGGGCATCGGGATCGATTGTAGCGTGTTCAGGGTCGAGTTTCCCTAAGACCACGAAGAGCGATCGGAACATCGAAGTGCTAAGTGCGTGGAGAAGTATACGATCAAATCCTCAATTCAAGGTTAGCTGACACTACTTGACTAAGATGTTGGGTCTTCGACTTACCCCTCGCTTTCGTGCCAGGATGCGGATATCAACGAACTGTGCTCTGAATTCACGAGCAAGGCTCGGTGTGATGGAACGAAGGTTGTCCTGGAACCGGAGGGCGTGAACTCGATATTGGAAGCGTTGTCGAAGAAGCAGTAGCGGTGTTGTCTGCCAGATGTATAGCGGCTGCTCTGTCGGTCGCCACAGAGACAGAAGTAGAGATGCGTCCTTCGGGCGCGGCTACATCGCATGTCGAGCTCTGCCCGAGGACGCTCGCGGGCGCTCGTCTTCTCCACAGAAAAATGATTGGAGGGACGGGCTTGGAGGGGGTCATACCACAGTGAGGTCTGACTGCATCACCTGTCGGTCAAGGAGAGGAAACCTACCCTTCCAACGGAGCAGCAGCGCATCTTTCAGACGACTTCCTTTTTCTTCCTTAGTTATTCGGCAAGTCTCCGGTTATTCCTTTGTATCGATCGACCTCGACCTCTGTTTCTATCATTCTAGTTGTTGTATCAAATAATCTCTGCTATATGGATGCTCTCCACCATACCTCTTCTGGTTCAACTAGCTCGACCTGTTCTTCCTCAGCGTTTTTCCAGCACCGTGTTCTTTACTTTTTGTGTTTCCTTCGATCGGACATCTGTCCCTGACAAGATGCCCAATCGTTCGTTCATAGCCCTCCGAAAAGAAACAAAAAAATTGCATACATACTCTTACTTTTATTCTTACGACCTATTGCCCTAGCAGATCATAGCGTGTATCCTTTATCGCATTACTATTCATACTCAGAAGTCCTGCTTTTGACGGAAATCCCGCTGTACCAGTACATAGAGAACAAATAAAACGTGCTCGCAATTGGGAGGCAGGCTTGAAATGCCCGTCGACATAGGATGACGGAAAACCATCATGTCATTTACTCTACTCTATACAGTGTCCTGGTACGATCTATTAATCCTGAGGAGGAGCGTAAGGCTCCACTAACATCTTGCTAAACGCCTTGAGCTTCTCGGGTCCGCGCACTTCCTCCGTGAGAAGTGGTAGCTGCACGATGTGGAAGAACTCGTCATAAAGTTCGTGGGCCTCGTTGAGATATTTCTGCTGCATCTTGTGGCGGACGCTGCAGTGCTCACAATTTGAGGCTGCATGAGGAGAAACGGTCGGTTCAACGTCGTGGATGGGAGGTTATAGCACGACACGTACATGCTTTGGGGAAGAGGAGTTGGTTAACGACGATATTGTGCGTGTCGATTTCGTATGCGGTCAGTTCTTGGATTAGTCGCTCGGTTTCGTATAGGGACAAGAATTCGGAGATGCAGACACAGACGAATGTTGTCTTCTCCTGCAAAAGTATTGTACGGTCAAGTTCAAGGACGGAAGGTAAAATGCGATGAACGTACTGGGTCTTTGAATTGGGTGTTAACCTCTGTGATCACAGAACGCATATTCTCGAGTTTCGCGAACATGTCCTCTTGTGAGCCAGCTTCTCCTCCCATCATTGCAGACATCTAGCAGGAGCCTTGAATAACGGAGAAGAAAGTACGGTGGATTAAGGCTGACCTGACTGATCATAGGCCCAAATCGTGAACCGAGGGTGCTCAGCTTTCCTAGTGCCTTCTCGAGTACCGTCGGAAAAGAAAGGAAACGCAATGTGTGGCCCGTAGGAGCAGTGTCGAAGACGATGACAGAGTATTCCATCGATTTGACATGCCTCGAGAGAATAAATAAGTTTGGTTTGGGACTATGACGGACAGTGAGAGGCTTACTTCATAATTTCTGCGAAACTCATAGCTTCATCGACACCAGGAATTGCAAACGCCAGATCTTGCATCATCGAGCCCATCATGCCATTAGAGTCGGCTGTATAAAGCGGGTCAGAGGAACGGAATACTGGGTAGGGATGGTAAAGGGTTACATTGCTCGACCATTTCTTGGATGGCGCTCGTTGGATCTATTTCCATAGCGAAAAGATTGTCGAACCCATTCACTTTCGTGGCATCTTTGGAGAACTTTTGCCCAAAGGCGTCGGACAGATTGTGTGCAGGATCTGTGGACTAAGTATAGATTGAGGCGAGAGGCGCATCCGCAAGGGAGTGGTTGCAAACGCACGATGAGCAGTACGGATTCGCGGACTTTGGATAGTTGGATGGCAAGAGAACAGGAAGTGGTCGTTTTACCTGGAAGAGACGGTTTATTGGTCTGCCAATATACATTGAACAGGGACACGTACCAACACCACCCTTTCCTCCTGTGTCCAATGGTTAGCGATCTGGGAAGGTTGTGGAGGCCAGGACTGACCACAAAAGATCCATTTGAGAGAGGTCTGATCGAGGACGTTCTGGAGCGTCGGTGGGAGGAGGTCTGGCGCGGACATGGTGGATAGAGAGAATCCAAGGTGTACTCTATTTATTATGGCTACGTCGCGGTGCACGATAATTACTTGATCGGTCTGATGTGTGTCCTTCTTCCTTGAACTTCCACCATCCTCCAGAAGACACTGGATTCGCGGAGAATTTTCACGACGATGACCGACAATTCGAAGCCCACGATCGTCTTCAGAGGTACTGCATGCTTGTCGTAACAAGAAACACGTATTGAAAAGGCCTGTAGCTTTGCAGTTGGCGAATGAGCAGCGGAACGCGTATGGGTTACGATACAATGACTTTGTTCGCTATCGGTGCGCTCTTTCGCTATTTTGCTATTTTCTGCGTCGATCTTCACTTAGTAAGGTGATAGAAAACATTGCGCCAATCGTACACATCGCTTGCGATCCAGCCTCAAAATGACGCACGGAAAGGGTCGAGATTTCAAAAAGCTGGCCCCCTTGACCCCTGAGATCGTGAAGGATGGGCAGTACGTACCCTACCTCTCGCCTCGCTGACCTTTCTTTTGACTCCATGACAGCCTCCAGCTTCTGTTATTTGAAGCAGAGCGCGCCTGGGCCTACGCTCAAGAGCTCATAACCTCCGCTCTCCAACCCTTTAACCAAGACAAAGCCAGCGGCCTCCGACACACCGCAACTGGTCGATTCCGTCGTGCAGTGAATTGGTCGACGCAACTTCTTTCCCTCTGTCAGGCCCTCTACGCGTCTTCCCGCATGTCAGCAGAGAATCTTATTGAGGCGACGATCTACACCGTCATTCTGAATGGCCGCTTTCTCCGCTACCGTGACGATTTCGAAGATGCCCTCATTCAATTGAGCGTTGCTCGTGGTCTTCTCGACGATCTTGCGAATACAGCTTCGACAAGCCGTGATCAGGCTCTTGCTGTGCTTTTCTCTGACGAGATCAGCCCAGAAATTCGCTACTGTGCACACGAACTTGGTCGCGCAAAAGCATATGATATCAATGGGGTTGTGTCCGAGCTTTCGCCCAAGTACCGAAACCAAATAGTCGAGAATTGTGATAGTTTGGTGACGAAACTCCAAGCTGAAGAAAAAACCGTCACATCGAAGCTGAAACTCACTCAACGGCTCTGGGAAGGCCAGCCAGTCCCGGTTCGCTATCCCGAGCTTGTGGATGTGTTGTTGAAGGTGGAGGAAGCGGAGAAATCCCTTCGATCTATTCAGCTATCCCCTGCTGGTAGAAAAGCCAGGTCAGGAGTGACGGCATACGACTCGGTCCTGGCGGCTCTGAGTGATGCTGAAGAAATTTCCCGCAAACTTCAAGAGACGCAACAAGTATGGTATATGCAATTTTAGGTGCTCAACGTTCAGCTGATCGTCCTTTTTTCCAGGTGCATGGTGCGGGGGCAAGTGCGGCTGGTGGCGGTGGAAGAGACATCCGATTTGTCCATGCGTACATCACGTATCAACATCTCTCTCGACGGATTCAGCGCGATTTGCTGCTCATGAACACACTCTTAGCCTCTGGAGGCACTGACAAATCCATTCATCTTCAGAAGGCCTCGAGCTCAAAATCCAAGGCTCGTCCAGTTGACAATCGCCTTTATCCCGCTGTCGTCAAACTCTTGGACACCGTTCTACAAAGTTTAACGCAAATGCGGACACTCAGTGTGGTTGATGACAACCCCGATCTTGCGTCGGCTGTGGAAGCTAGGATCGCCTTCACGAACACTCGCCGCTGCGCATATCTTGCGCAATGTCACGCCGCAGTCGCCAAATATGCAGAAGCTCTTGCCCTGCTTCAGCATGGCACGATACATCTTCGCGAAACCGTATCCAACCTGTCACTGTCCAATTCCGACGTTATCAACAATGGGGATCCAGCATTCTTCCCCCTCAATAACCAGGAAATCAAGGAACTTGAAGGCACCATTGCGTCAGATGGTGTCCACTTCAAGCAGGATTGGTTTGCATATAACGGCGGTTCAGTCAAAGTCGATCCTTCCACCTACAAGAAGCCGTTGTTCTTCAACATTGCATTGAATTACGTGGAACTTGATATGGAACGTCTCCAGCAGCGGGCTGGGAAAGAACCCACCCCTGCCCCTCCAACAACCACCACATTATCTTCCCAAACGAAGGTGGAGGCCATGCCGGAGCGGAAGCAGCTCCCCAAAGCCAAGATTGAACTCATTGAGTCGACTGCTGAGCCCCCGCATCCCGCACCAGGTCGTGGTGGTCTTAGCAACTTGCTGGGAGGATGGTGGAACAAGCGTGGTTGATCCAAGGGTATCTGAATAAAATATGTGTTGTACAAGAGTGTATATATACGGTCCATTAAATGTGCGAAATGGCGTTGCCTTGACCCGAGTCTTTCATGAAATGAACTAAATTAGTCAGTAAGAGTAGTAAACGACAAAATCCATCTTCTCAACTCGTTTCATCAGCCCCATTTTCGGTCACTACAGAGTCGCCACCTTGCTTTCTTGCCTCCTGTTTGCCTATCAGGCTCAGCTCTCGTCCGGCTTGTTTGACTGCTTCCCAGAAACTTGGATTCCCAGGTTTCGACAAACATTTGCCCTTGATTTCATGCACGAAGCTGGGCGAAATCGGTCAATGCTGCTGAAACAACAACGATGCGAAAACATACCTATTCCAGGCATCAATTTCATCCTCCTAAGGGCAAAGTTAGGCGAACTACGAAAGCATTCTGAAGTACGGGATCACGAACCTCCAGACAGGTTTGTCTCAAAACTCCCATACATTCCAGCATCTCGTCCTTCCGCCTCGATGCAAAGGGCTTCATAACAATTTCTAAAATGACTGCTGAGAGGTCTTCGACGGCTTTCGTGACGACGTCGCCTTGTGCGATGTTCTTTCTGAAGTCTTTGAGTGGATAGGCATTGCCGATGATTCGACCAGGCGCTCGTCCCGGATCGACGTGTGGAGAGACAGATCGTGCAGGTGTTGGGAGAGGGCCATCCTTACGATGTTCAGACATGGTCGTATTCTTGTCAAGGAGGAGTTCTTCATCCTCTTCTTCTGTCTCGCTACCGTCATCAGCTAGTGGTTGTTTGCTTTTGTTGGGGGATGAGATGGATGAATCTTCCACTATGCTCATCTGCGACTGGGTCTTGTCTAGAGGCTGTTTGCGATCGAGCAACAGCAAGTTGTCATCTTCGTCTTGCGCATGCGCGTGTCCATCTTTCTTTGCCTTGCCAACTCTCTTGGGCACTATCAGGGATGGATGGTAAAGGTCAGATAAGAGAAGCAAAGATATCTTGAGTCCGCTCACCTTCTTTGACTTTGAAAATGTCTTTACATTCCTGTAGAGCTTTTTTGGCTCTCTTCACAGCTCGCTTCGGCGGCTCAAAGAACACTAATAAATCGGGATGTGGCGGAGGGACCGGGTTGGAAGTGATATCATTGAATACAGCGCAGTGGAACATCGCCTGCTTGATTCGGTGGACAGCAGGGTTGAAAGCCTCTGGAGTGCTGAACCATGGTAATCGATTCCTGTCGGTGAAAATGTACCAATGGTGAGGTGTTTAAGGGGGAAAAAGGTAATGGTACACACCCTTCCTCGTCCTTCTCACCAGCGTCCATAAGGTCCATGGCATCCACAAGACTATCCATTGCTTCCATCTGCTCGTCTGTGGGTAGGTACGGGTGCTCTGTGAGGACTTCGCCCTTCTTATTGACAAGCCTGTCGAGCGAGGCGAATGTATACTTCCTCACATCATCCGCAAATGGCATCTCGAAAAGAGGGAAGGTAAGACACGCGATTGCTGGAAGCGAAGAGACCTACAGGGCACCAAAGCAAGCAATCTACGTTGTCAAAGCTATTCGGCCAGAGAATCCCCATCTTCGGGTCCATGCCATCCTTTGTAACCCATCGAGCGATAGCCAAGAGTGATCGTGTCTCCTTCTTCTCCTTTGTTTTCTCATCACAAATCTCGAAACCGCCTTGCATTGCCTTTACAATGGAAGACAGAGCAACTTGCTGTTGGGGAGAGGACGGATCCGCCCAAATGTACTGAATTTCTCCCATGGCCAGCTCTCGACGGAACTGAGTAAAACTATCAGCAAGGATTCAGAAGGAACAAAGAGTTAACATAGTAAAAGGACGTTACATTTTCTTGAGGGAAGAAGCCGCAAATGTCGATCCCTTTACGCGTAGGTAACTTAGGGAATTGTCCATCTGGACAAGGCGCATAAGTCGTCCCATACTTGAAGCCTCGGACAAGTTCCTCCTTTTCCACCCTCTCAAGAGTGTCTGTCTTTGGTTTATCTCCCTGGTCTGGCTGTGGGTCCAAAAGACTCTCGTCGTCGTATTCTTTCTTCATTTCGATATCACCATCCTCATCTTCCTTGATCGCGTTTAAATTAATGTAGCAGTCGGTTTTCATCTTCAATGAAGCGTAGGCAATCTTTCCCGACAATTCAGCTTCTTCCTCTTCATCAACATCCATTTTGTCTTTGTTGCTTTCTCTTAGCGCAAATTTCTTCCAGCTCTTAGGTCTGACAAGAGCTGTGCATTTGCTTGTCTTGATAGATAACTCAATGGCCTCCCCAGGGCGAGCATTGACATCCCCGATTCTCAGAACAGTTGCCATCAAGGTAGAACGCACTTGTTTAACCTCTGGTCTGGACACATCTTGAAGGGCATATTCACAATTCCCGACAACACCGCGACCGTCTGCCATGCTCGACGTGAGCGTTCGATAAAACGTTTCGTTGGCAGCCTTTGAAGCGATGTCAGCGAGATCAACACACAAAGTAGGCGAACCAAACCTTGATGTTGCTCTTGCCCTCTTCAGTGTAATCAAGGAATTCGTCATCGAAGTCGACGCCGCTGGTTGCCGGTGAGCAGGGTAACAGCTAGAGGACGAACCACGTACACGATAATCAGACTAATGCTGAGTGAATCCATCTTTGCAACTGTGGCTTCCCAGTCTTCGACCTCGATGGGACTCTCGCCATCGGTGATGATAGCTATCTTCCGAGTCCATGTCTTCTTGTTGGCGAGGTATCGGGCTTGTGTTTCGACTCCGACAATCAAGGCATCGATTGCTAAACGTGGAGACTGTTATCAGAGCGCCAATGCACTTTAAACGAGTAGGCGCACGATCCCCTGTTGTCGTTGAAGGCTCAAGAGCGTCTATCTTGGCGATTGTTCCGGCGTTGGGTTGACCAATTGGAATATATTCATATACGTTTTCATAACCTCCGTTTGCAGCATTGACGATGTTTCGAGTATCTACATAAAATTTTGAGTAGAAGAAACAAGTCAAATTTCTGTGACATACCCTCTGAGCCGAAGAGGATGACGCCACACTGGTCGGTCTTCCGGCCATTGAAGATCTGCCAGAGAGTTAGGTTAGTGGAGAAGTGAAGCAGCATGGCAATGTGCATGAACCATTTCTTGTATTTTGAGCTTCACATACTGGAGAGCGTATGCCAAATTTGTCATTTCGATCTCGCGGGCGCTCCCGTCAGGGTCTTCTCTGTCGACGGTTCGGACGGTCCCCATCGAACGGGAGACGTCGATGAGGAACATTGTAACGGTGTACTGAGGCAGTGTTGGTCATTGTAATGAGAAATATAAGATTACAGGCACTTACGCCCGCCCTTTCTGCTGGCATTGTCGAGGAGTGAGGACAAGGAGAGTGACAGGACCGTTTGACTTTGAGTCGGACGCGACTTCCATATTGGAGCACGTGACCGAGCGAGTCAGTGTGATGGTGTGACGGATAAGGGCTGGGTGTGACATTCGAGGAGTTGTTCTCTCAGTCTGGCATTCATCGACATCACGCGGCGCTTCAAGTTCGTGACCTTTTCAGCGCAGAGTCCGGCAAACGAGGGTCGACGCGCCAGTAATCAGAAACCTCTCGACATCCCCAATGTCCGCTCCCATGCTGGGCAACGGCATGCCACCCTCCGCCATGGCCGCCCAGCAGTCTCAACACAGGCAGCCCGACCTCCAACAAATGATGATGGTCAGTACCCCGTTCTACAATCTGAACCCGTCCTGACTGCCTCTTTACAGCGCGCCAGCTTCCTCCGCAAAAATCCCACAGAACAAAAGTCTCCCAATGAGCTCGAAAATCTCCTCAAATATATTCACCTCATTAATGTCCAAAGTACGTCTCTTTCCTCTCTACCTTCACTGCCTTTCATAATATATCAGTGCAAGGACGCGGCCAAGTACCACAGACAAATGGATCGCAGATGCCGCAACAGTCCATGATCAATGGCCATGTTCAACCTCTCACGAACGGCTCTGTTACTGCACCATCCATAACCTCAGGGTCCTTACCGACCCAACCGTTCGCTTCCAGCTCCCAGACCCCGGTCTCATTCACTGGCGAGCAAATAAACGCCCTTCGTGCACAAATACACGCCTTCAAGCTGATATCACGCGGCCATCCCGTTCCGGAGCATGTTCAACAAGCCATTCGTGTTCCTAACAACGCCATCTCGGAACTCGAGAAGGCTCTACAAGGCCCTGATGTCCAGTCGCGAATTGTAGATGCTGCAGTCAAAGTCGCAAAGGGAGAACCAGGTACGCCCGCCATTGCACCATCAGTGTCGCGCGAGAGCACCGTCAAGTCAGAAGACCCGGAAGTCCCCCCCGTCGACTCCGCTGACTATCCGAAAGGCCCGTTCCTCGAAGACAACATCAATTCCGGAATCTATCCATATAATGCATATCGACACCCCTTTTCACATCTCAAACGGCCTACCGACATCGATCCTGCTCTGTTTGCAACCCGCCTCCAGCGGCTCATCATCCCGACGATCCTGCCTACCGGCCTCGACGCACACCAGATCATCAACGAGCGTGAAAGGTTCATTGAAGCTCGCATTCAGTATCGCATCCGTGAGCTCGAATCTCTGCCAGCGACCATCGGCAACGGTGCCTTCGACACGAAAGTTGACATCACTCAAGACGACACTGTCAGGTCCGACAAAGAGAACAAAGGGCCCCCAGCAACCTTGGATTCCCTGAAGCCCTACAGTGCTCTCATTCATCCCAGTGCCTCTGCTCACGGCAAACTGAGCGCCTTGATCGAACTCAAGTCCCTGCGTCTACTGGATAAGCAACGTGCCATGCGTGCCCAAGTAGCGGAGAGGCTCACCCATGGGTCCATGCTTCCCCTCAACCGTCTCGATTTCCGCCGAATCCGCAAGCCTACCATCCGTGACGCTCGTATGACAGAGCAGTTGGAGAGGAAACAACGGCTCGAACGGGAGAGACGAGCGAAACATAAGCACGTCGAGCAACTTGCTGTCATTTGCACCCACGGCAAAGAAGTTATTGCTGTCAATCGTGTTGCGCAAGACCGGATCCTTCGTCTCGGCCGTGCCGTCCTCAACTTCCATGCCCATACAGAGAAAGAAGAGCAGAAGCGTATCGAGAGGCTAGCTAAGGAGCGTTTGAGGGCACTCAAGGCTGATGACGAAGAGGCGTACATGAAGCTCATTGACACAGCGAAGGACACACGTATCACTCACCTCCTCCGGCAGACAGATGCATATCTCGACTCCCTGGCCCAAGCAGTCGTTGCCCAGCAGAACGAAGGCGGCCCTATGCATGAATTCGGCTTCGACCAGGAGGATGGACCCGCCAACGAGAACACTTTTGGTGCACAGGTCAATCCAGATGACGTCGTCGACGACAAGAAGATCGATTACTACGCGGTTGCCCACAGGATTTCGGAGAAGGTCACCAAGCAGCCTGCTATCCTCGTTGGTGGAAAGTTGAAGGATTATCAGCTCAAAGGCTTGCAGTGGATGGTTAGTTTGTACAACAATAGGCTGAATGGCATTCTTGCAGACGAGATGGTGAATTTCTCTGATCATTCTGTGGCCACCCAGTCTAATGAATATTTCAGGGTCTCGGAAAAACCATCCAGACTATATCCCTGATTACTTTCCTCATTGAGGTCAAGAGGCAGCGTGGCCCATACCTTGTTATTGTGCCGCTTTCAACAATGACGAATTGGTCTGGCGAATTTGCAAAATGGGCCCCTAGTGTCAAGACAGTGGCATACAAGGGCAATCCCATTCAGCGTCGGAACCTTCAAGGTGAACTGAGAGTTGGCCAGTTCCAGGTTCTCCTTACAACGTATGAGTACATCATCAAGGATCGCCCTCACCTCAGCAAGATAAAATGGGTGCATATGATCATTGGTTAGTGTCCACCTTCTGTTCATATCACTTGTAATCTAATCCTGGGTTGCAGACGAGGGCCATCGTATGAAGAATACACAAAGCAAGTTGACACAGACACTCACAACTTACTATCACTCCCGCTACCGTCTCATTCTGACGGGTACCCCTCTGCAAAACAACCTGCCTGAATTGTGGGCCTTGCTCAATTTCGTACTCCCAAAAGTCTTCAACTCTGTCAAGTCTTTTGATGAATGGTTCAACACTCCTTTTGCCAACTCGGGTACTGGAGACAAGATTGAACTTAACGAGGAAGAGGCCTTGCTCATCATACGTCGTCTGCACAAGGTGTTGCGACCCTTCTTGTTGCGCAGATTGAAGAAGGATGTCGAGAGTGAGCTGCCAGACAAGGTTGAGAAGGTCATCAAGATCAGGATGAGTGCCCTCCAGAGCCAGCTTTACAAGCAGATGAAGAAACACAAGATGATTGCAGATGGCAAAGATGTGAAAGGGTGTGTGTTTTCACAAGGTTGCTGCCTCCTTAACTAACTTGTATACAGAAAGCAGGGAAGTGTTAAAGGTCTCAGTAACGAGCTCATGCAGCTCCGTAAAATCTGCCAACATCCGTACCTCTTCGAAAGTGTGGAAGACAAAATTAGTCCCGGAGGTTTCATTGACGACAAAATTGTTCGATCCTCGGGTAAAATTGAGTTGCTTCACCGTGTTTTGCCCAAGTTCTTTGCAACAGGTCACAGAGTGAGACATCCTCTTGTCTCATCTGTTGCATAGCTTCTCATGAATGAATCCCATAGGTTCTTATCTTCTTCCAAATGACGAAAGTCATGGATATCATGGAGGATTTCCTGAAGATGATGGGATGGAAGTACCTTCGCCTAGATGGTGGCACAAAGACAGAAGAGCGTGCGTCCTTTGTACAGCTCTTCAACGCCAAGGACTCGGAGTACATGGTTTTCATTCTCTCCACTCGTGCTGGTGGTCTGGGTCTGAACTTACAAACTGCTGATACGGTCATCATGTAAGTGCCGAGTGTTGATACTTTTTCGCGCATATCATAACATCTCCAAATAGTTTCGACAGTGACTGGAACCCTCATGCTGATCTGCAAGCCCAAGATCGCGCTCATCGCATTGGGCAAACCCGTGCGGTGCTCATCTTGCGGTTCATCACAGAGAAGAGCGTAGAAGAGGCGATGTACCAAAGAGCTCGATACAAACTTGATATCGACGATAAGGTCATTCAAGCTGGCCGATTTGACAACAAATCCACGCAAGAGGAACAAGAAGAGTTCTTAGTACGGTTTTTATTTGGAACTGCTCCGGGCTATAACTAATTCCTTGAAACAGAGGTCGATTCTTGAAACTGATCAAGACGAAGAGAACGAAGAAGCTGGCGATATGAATGACGACGAGTTGAACGAGCTAATTGCACGTCACGATAGCGAAGTTGCAATCTTCCGTGAAATGGACATCAAACGGGAGCGCGATGTATTGGAGAACTGGCGTGCTGCAGGCAATCGTGGCAAGCCGCCGCAACCTCTCATGCAACTTGAGGAACTGCCAGAGTGTTATCAGACAGATGAACCTTTCGACGTGAAAGAAGTTGAAGATATCGTTGAAGGTCGTGGACAGCGCCGCAGGAATGTTGTTAGTTACAACGATGGCCTCGATGATGATGCCTGGGCAATGGTATGCGTCTATGTTCTTCGATTTTCATCTCAGGTTGACGTTTGTATTAGGCTCTTGAGGGAGGTGAAGACATTCAAGAGTTGTCTGAACGAGTGAGGGAGAAGAAAGAACGACGAGCACAGAACAAACTCATGAAGGACGAGTCTGGTCGAAATACACCTGCATCTGATGTGGTCGATGGTCGCGGTCGCAAGCCGAAGAAGGGCAAGGCAAAGGCGAACGACTACGAACCGGCCGCTGGATCCAAACGTAAACGCGGCGTAAAGTCCATCTCTGCCACTCCAGACGGTGATGACGACGACGACGATCATGATCAGGTAAACATTCTTGCTTGCTAAGTGCACGCGTAGTACTCATGAATCTGCTCCAGAAGCGACGCAGGACGAAAACCAACGGGAGTAGCAACAACGCTGGTCCTGAAGTTTCCCCTTCGATGCGTGAGAAGATGAAAAAAGCCTTCACAGAATGCTACCGTGCAGTTCTTGCCTGCGAAGACGAAACTGGCCGTAAGCGTTGCGAACTCTTCCGCGAGCCTCCTGACAGACGGGTAATGAATTGTTTTCTTAACAAAATACTTATGGCTGACGCAACAAATTAGGACTACCCCGATTATTACCAACTTATCACGCAACCTATCGCTCTGTCTCATCTTCGGAAGCGAGGCAATTCCAACTACTACAAGAATGTGCTAGCATTCCGGGACGATTGGCGACTTATGTTCAATAACGCTCGGACCTACAACCAAGAAGGCTCGTGGGTGTACGTTGACGCCGAAGAGATGGAAAAGGTCTTCAATGCCACCTGGGACAAGGTGATCGCCGGCACGGACCTTCCTGGAGCACCTCCTGCGGCTGGAACAAATTCTGCCTCTGGTTCTTACGCCTCGGCCCTCACGCCGATGGAAGATGATGAGCGCCCTCCTGCACCAATTCGAGGTCGCAGCGCAGGTCGAAAGCAGGTCCTCAGCGATGAGGAGTACCTTACCCCGAGTGATGATGAGTGATCAATTGATTGCCCTTCTATCCATGGTCCACTCTCTTGCTAGACGTTGTCGTATTGCACTTCTTTTTTTTGTACTGTTCAATATGTATTTCGTATCCTAATTATTTTATCGTGAATACTCAGATTGATTCCGCTCTTGATATTTATGTATGCTTAAAGCATGGACCTCGGTGAAAGGCTTGTATGTGGCTTAGTTTATTAGTGGAGTCCTAGCTACAGTATCAAGAAGTACTTTGGCGAGAGCGATACTAACGCATCCATAAATTACAGGGATCATAAATTATGGAAATAAACAAGGTAGGTTGCTAGATTGCTAGATGTACACCAAGCCGGAGGATTCACTTCCTTGCTCTAGAAATCATGACATTAGGATTCGTTCCGCATGTTCCGACCAGTCAAACCCCTCTCCAGTCCCTATTGGAGCTTTCTTTCGACGAACTTTTGGTTTTGTAGCATTGCCAGTGAATTGCTTCCCGTAGACTTGCTGAGCGAGACCCTTGACCTCTCCAAAATCAGTTGTTGCTTGAGCTTGAAGCCAGGCGGCGTTGTTGGCTCGATGAGAGAGGCAGTCAGGCTGGGTATATCCAACAAGATTGCCTTCGAGTTCCTCCTCTCCCTGGCGGGCCATCGGAAGGCCGTCTCTTTGAAGAGAGCCACCATTTGTCCTCTGGAGAACCTTCATAATATCCAAACTCTCGCCGGGTGGTATTGGAATGGGTTGAGACGGTGTAACACATGGCATGTCTACTTCTTTACGAAGGACAGCGTCGACGTCCACGGCCGAGAAGAACGCCACGCCTTGCGGAAGATCATCCATCCCCAAGTTGTATGCGAACATGCTGCGTGTCCAGAGGTTTGCGATCTGAAGCGCCAGAGCAACCCGATATTTGTCTTCTTCGGCGACAAGGTAGCGAAGTTCGTCATGAACGGAGATCAAGTACCGTGCGTTAATGTCGTATTTGCGGACGAGATGGTTCATCGCGACAATCAGGAGATGGAGGTAATCAACGCCAGAAGATTGCACGACCCAGTTAATGCGAGATGGCATGAAGTCAGAACCGAAACCTTCAGGTAGATACTCCTTGGAAAGAGCATAAGTGACACCGCAACCGAGAGCCGGAGTTTGAGGCTTGTCAGAGATCGCAATTTCTTCCAATTTATTGAACAAGTAACTTTCTGTGCCTCCAAACCAGAATTTACGTTCGAAGATGTCGGAACGATGGGTGTTCTTCCCCTTTGTTGAAGCATATAAATTCTCCGCAAGCTTCTGTGCCTCATCAGGCAGCATGGAAGGATTGGATTGCAGAAGAAGGAGAATCGCATGGCGCATTCCAGCGCCATAGATGCGCGAATAGTTAAAAACTTTCGCTTGATCACGAGATATCCCCAAGATGCTAGCAGTCTTGGAGTGGAGATCGGTACCTGCTGCCTTCGTCCCTTCTAAGGTCATCCAACCAATGGCAGAGGCGCCATGGAGGCCAAATTGTGCATCACCCATGCAGCTTGAGATCCAGAGCTCTTCGCTATCCACATCGGCCCCGACGATGGCATATCCCTCCGGGGCCCGCACCATAGCCTTAAGTTCGGATCCAACGCGATTCTTTTTTGCGTTGCTGGCAGTCAACCAGGTCTTCTCAATGGCTCTTCGAGTGACAGTCCCCATTGTGATGACCTGAGGGAGGATGATTCCGTACTTCTTAGAACTGTCTGTTGGAGATGGGAGTCCTAAGGAACGTTGAGAGTCCTGCCAGACGACGAGTTGATTGGTGATTCTGTCCCGGGCGCTAATCCAGTAACTACACAGGGAGTTGAGGTCCAAAGCCTCCTTGGCTTCATTGCCCGGGCTCTTCAAGGTACCGTCCTGGGCGTATTTGATAAAGGACTTGCCTAATGGGTTGGCAACGTTGGCCTTTTCGCCATCCTTGTGAGGGACCTTATAAAAGACATAGGTACCGCTGAGGACTGCTTCAGATAATTTGTCATCGGCTGGATCGTAAAACTTAAGAGGCGACAGTCGAGTCTTGAAATTCGCATTGGTGGGTACACGGAAGGTCCACCCATGTTCACGGGAGTGGACAAGAGGATACCCTAGCCATGAGAGACGAAGGAGGATGGGAGCAATACGTGTCCGTACTGTTACTTCAAGCGTACCCGGCGGCATCCCCTTCTTCGGTTTCGTCGCCTCCCAGTACCACTTGGGCCACAAGACGGGAGGGGGTTTGAGAGGTTTTGGCTTTTTGACCCGCTTCGGCTTCGCTAGGAATTCAAGCTGGGAAATCCAGGGGTCCTTATCCTGGCTCGTTCTCGACTCTTGGAGAAGGATGTTGGCATAAGAGACAATACGATTGGATACTTCCTCATTGTCTGCGCCTCCGCAGAGGGCTTTGGTAAGTTCCAGATCACTAGTTGTCAGACTCCCGCTTGTGAAATGCTTCCAGGTGGATTTCGAAAGGATGGTCTTCATTTTCCTGCCTTTGGCCAAAGGAAGTGGGGTCTTCCGTCCGTCGATCTGCTGATGCCAACCTTCTTTCTCGTCGAAATAGACGGGTTGGTTGTCGTACGAAATCTTGAGTAGTAACGGAACTAATAGGTCCACTGTCGACTTCGCTAGCGGCTTTGTCACAAGTTGCTCGTGCCAAGCTGGGAGGCTGTCTTCAAGCTGTGGGCGATCCGTCGTAACCTGGAAAGGATGTTACAGTAATGCTGGAGGAGAAACTAGGAAGCTCACTTCTCCAGCAGGTAGCACGCCTCTAGACTTGCCGGCCACCTTAGGTTCCCAGTCGAGTTGGCCTAGCCAAGGGTCTGCCATCCACTTCTGTTCGTCATTCATGAGGTCGCGTGCCTCCTCTGCCAGCTTCTTCAGCTTGCTCTGAACCTTTTCTTCCATTTCATGGTAGATCGCGTCAGCATTCTCCAAATATTTCGTCCAATTTTCGTCAACGGTTAGAAAGGAAGAGCCCATAGTCAGAATCCCTGAAAAAGAGACGGGATGCGGACAAGCACGGAGAAAGGCTGGGAGAGTCTTAGAGTAAACACGGTGTGTAATATCGACATCGTTAGCGCAGTAATCGAGATAATCAGTTATATTGTCGCGGATATGTTGTGGTTCCGATTCCATTAAGTCGTTCCTTATTTCCTTGTCCATCCTAATCCCGCAGTGCAGTTTGGCAACGTCTGCAAGGGAATTGGCAGAGGTAATATCTTCCCACCGCTTCGACGCAATTTCGTCGGCAGATATGTCGCCATCTTCGTCTGCAGGGGCTTGGAGCATAAGAAGGCTGGCTTCCATTTGCTTAAGGAGTTTCTTAAACTCCTCTTTCCTCGACGTGTCGGCTTCTTGTTTCTGGCGTTCAGTGACAGAACGTATAAGTGCCTCCACCGCTTCCACCGCTTCCTCTTTCTGTTCCTCCTCCTCCTGTTTTGATTTGCGATACTTCATCCAGGAAGGTCGTTGATGGGAGGATATGCCATTAACCGCGATGTGAAGGGACATCGTGTCTAGGAAGCGGTTTGAGGTCGCGGGGACGTTGTATTCGTCGGCGATTCTGATACGGTCATAGGAAATGTTATGCCCTACGACGACCCTCGGGGTGGCAGGATCTCCAAGGGGGATGAAGTGCTGAGGGTCTTTGGACTCTCCCAACAACCATGGTGATATCCAAGCATACCATGCATTGGGTGACGCTGCGCATGCCATGACAGCATATGGGTGCTGGTTGGGCATTGTCTCAACATCGAAAACTAGCAATTGCTCTGAGCTGCCGTTGTGAACAGGGGTTTTAACGTGCTCGCTGTAGCTTGAGCCATCTGGAGCATAGTGGTATTTGGTCCAGCCACTCTGAATATGCCAGTTATCTGGTTTTGGAGGTATTGCGGCCGATGAAAGTGAACGAGCGAGTGTAAGCCATGGTTCCGCGGCATGGACTCCAATGCGATGGAAGTGCTCGGAGATATTGGATCCTTGCAGCGGGGGAAGCTGGAAATTTATATCTGGGAGAACAGATCCTTGAGAGGGATCTAACCCATGCATTCGCAGATGTTCCTTGGAGATTTGTACATATGAAGGAGGGGGGGATGGAAAAGAAACAGATTTGAATATCTGGGAGTGTAGCCCACGAGAAAGAAGCTGCACGCCGAGTTCATTTCTCTTGACTAGCCAACTTGCACGGTCAGTATTGTTTGCGGGGATATATAGTCCAAACATACCGTGCCGTTGAATGAGGGCCTCTTCGTCATAAATTGACTGATCTTCTCTATCTTTCAGTTTCTCTTTAGTCTTGGTGTTGCGGGAAACTGGTGAGTCCGAACGTAGATATCGCTGTTTGAGCGCGTGTGAGTCGGGGGATGAAGAATGGAAATATTTGAGGTTGCTCGCGCTGGGTGTTCGTGTGAAGGATCTGAGCATTCCGGAGGGATTGCCAGAGTCGGTCCTCAGAACCACACGGAGGCAAATTTTGGGCAAATTGGCGCGTCACAGCAACGCGTGGTCGTGACACCCCGCGGTTCGGTTTTTTTTTTTTTTTTTTGAAGTCTTCCACGTAGGGTGTATTTTAGACGTACTCCAAATACACAAAAAATAGGGTGTTCAATCACAGTCCCTTGGAGGTAGGCTACACCTAAACGACCCTCCTCATCATCCCATCCCTCGACCCGCCGCCTTTGGTTGAAGCCCCATTGGGCGCCGAAGCTTCCAGCTGTTGAGACAGTTGGTGAGAGCTGACCAGTTTCCTTGCGGTTCGCCGAATCTAAACAATCAAGGGCTTCATGGTGTTAGTCCTTCCCAGCATTGGGCGCCGAAGCTTCCAAGCCGTCAGTCGCCTGCATGGTTGGTGTGCCGGGCCAACGCCATTGACGGGGGCAGCACATGTAGGTGCTAAGTACCCCTAACGAGATTGGATGGTTTGGAAGTGAAATGTTGAAATGAGTGACTCTGCCTTCCACTATGCCTTCTGCCCTCTGATACAACCCCACCCGCTTTCCTCCCCCATTTCCCAAACCCTAAGGCACGCATCCTGTAGCATCCCCCTACCATGCGAAGGCGGTCGAATATCTAGTGTTTCTCCCCAAGGGGTGTAGCCGGATCATAGGCAACACGGCTGATGATCGGAGACTAGCCTCCTCCCTCCATGGGTTGCCTTCCATGACTAGGTTGCGCCCCCGAAAGGTCTGCACGAAGCAGAGCAAGACGGTACACGGGCTGCCTGTCAAGTAGGGCCATCAGTTGCGCTTTGAGGTTGTTGTAAACAAGGTCTTCGGGCCTCCAACAAAGCGATTGGGATACAACCACGCCGAAGTTGCGATCTTCTCCGATAAATAAGAAAAGGTGTTGGTTTAATGAATAGATAAGGAATCAGGCAATGAGTGGGGCCCGATAGAGGACGATGCCGATTAATGAGAGGAGTTCGGTAGTGTAGAGCGCGACCATGGTGGGGGCGACGAATTCCCACGGCCGGATGGTGATGGTTCGCCCCGCGGTTCGGTTCATCATGAAGCTTAGACTTTGCTGGGCCGGCTGTTTCTTTATAGGGACCGCGCGCCGGCTAATACACTTCCTTCCTTCCTTCCTTCCTTCCTTGAAGGTGTGGTTCAATATTTGCCACTTTGTCTCGGTCACACCAGTGGATGAACGCGGCCATTGCTCTTCCAGTTAAGCACAACACGCTTGTCCAAAGCCATCCACTTCGATAGGCTGCGGAAACGTGCCCCAGCAAGTTCCGATTAACTTTAACTTGTCGACAGGGCCTAATTACGAAGCCCTCGAGGCGTGTTCCTTCTCTCGTTCTACCCTTTCCATTCACTAGCCCGCCATCGAACCGTGAAGTTGAGGCATATACCATGTCTCGCTATATGAAAGATCCTATTGGCGCCTTCGTCGAGTCTTTCAACAATGGCAGGGTCAACTCTGAGGAGCGGCTCGATCGTTCGCTCCTCAATGTTGCGGCCAACCTATCCGAAAGACACTATGATGTTTTCTTGAGAAAAATGCTATCATCTTCTTCATCCGTTTCTCGTTTGGCTTTTGAAATGCTGCTTGCATGTTCGTTCTTTTTCTATGGCTGTGTATCGCGTGCTGACGTTTTGTTTCCTAGCCACTGAGTGTGGGCCTATCTTTAGCAAGTGGTTATGCGAAAACTTCCCAGCTATGCCCCACATATTTTCTTCTTCTCTTGTTGCCGCAGTTCTTGACAGGCTTTCTGCGTCCTTACCATTTCTTTATCCCTTTGAAAGAGAGTTATCTTTGAAGTTGGGCGCTTATCGTGCACGAGTCGAGCATGCACCGCAAATGATACAGGCCCTTCTCGATTATCACCCGCCTCCTGCTCCTGTCTCAAGCCCGCAAGAAATGCAAGATGACATCTTTTTGGTGAAGATTAAGCAAACTCAACGTCAGCGAAAGGGTGCGAAGGCCAGGATGACAACTTCCTTTGATCCTAAACTCAAGAAAGCATTCGAGACCTTCGGACTGCAATTTCCAGACAGTAAAGAAGATGCATCTGACTATTTCATGAAGATTTTCGCTGGGCAGATGGAAATATTGAAGGTTAGTCTGTATACTGTGTAAAGCCTTTGTTTCTCATCTGTCTCAGTTTTATCTTCAAATCCTAAAAGAACCCACCGTCGAGGCTGCCATCAGACAATCCTTTGTAGAAGTGAAAATATCAAATGACGAGCAACACCATTGGATCGACTCAATCGCAGAAAAGGAGACTCTGCCTGAGGCTGAAGATACTCCTAACTTACCTGCTGCTTACCCCATGGTCCAACCTATGAAGGCGTACGTGTTCTCAGCTCAAGCTGCTGGAATATGAATTAACCAAGCCAACCTCCTTCAAGCGCCCTATATTTTGACAGTGCTGAAGGCTTTGGAGAATGGAGAATCTTAATATCCACTCGTGCCGACCGCGATCTTCGCGAAGCTCGCAGGAAGGATGCCAAATTCTTCAAGATTATCATCAAGAAGATAAAGCAAGTGCTATTTTCAGTGGGTGGGTCGTGTATTGATTCAACTTTCTTCGCAGAGAGCTCTCGAAGGGGCACTTCTCCGATGATAATCAGAAGAGGCTAAATGGCTCTTATGGCGAGATTCCAATTTATGAAGCGAAAATGACAAGAGATTCAAGACTGATTGTAAGACAGACCTTTTAGGTATCAAAACCTGCTTGACGCGCATTTCACAACAGTATCAAATTGATTGCATCCCCGAATATGACGACAGCGTAAGTCATCAACTTCACCTGCGAACATAGAACTCAATCTGCTTTTCAGATTGAGCGGCAAGGTGTTTCAATATTCACGACTTCTTCGCACTGCAAAATGACACCTCATGTTTGTCAGTCATCAAGATTTTTGGCATCTACACCCATGCACAGATAGACAGGCGGTTGTGGGACTCAATAGGCCACCAGCTCGCTAGAAAGGGCAAAGAGTATCGGCAGAGATGTCTTTTTCGCAATCACCCAAATTCTGCAGGCGATAACGTCTTTTCTCCTGCTTGCTTCCCACCTGCAGAGAAGGCGGAAGAAGAAGAGTCCGTTGTCCCACAGCTTCCTCGCGAAAGCCTTGAAGAGGTCAGTTCATGTAGCTTAAAAGCGATTGTCATGTTTTTCTGACCTTCGCAATTGCAGATGCACTCGCTTCTTGTGTGAGTTGTAGCCGCTTCGTCGCGATGATAACATGCTAAACCCTGTGCTAGGCTGGAGAAATTCGTCACTTTCTCCCAGGTGCGTCCTATATATGCTATGAAACTTCCTGCAATGCAAACCTCTCGTCTTGGTGCTAGGCATTGCTCAACAGTAGGTCGTTACGGTCTTATCAGTCAGACATCGATATTGATTCTCGGCAGGCATTATAGCAGATCTTGATGTTGCTCATGTTTTTAACGTCAGGTAAGCACTTTGTAGTTCGAAGACGGAGTCTGACTAACCCAGATGCATTGACAGTCCCCAAGAGAAAGAAATCATTGAGTATCCGTATTCGTGCTACGTTCTTGGCCGCAGTGGCACTGGGTAAGTCGCGATTTCCTGCGTCTGGTTCGGTTTTCTTAAATCCGTGTATGAAAGAAAAACGACGACAATGTTGTTCAAGATGTTAGGGATCGAGCGAGCTTATAGCCTTCGCAAAGGCACGATGGCCAAACCGAGGCAGATTTTTGTTACTCAATCCCGAGTCCTCGCCAACAAGGTCGAGGAATATTTTTCCAAGTTGTTGGATTCGCTTTCGACGGCTGATAAAACAAAAGAAGAGCTCGCTGAAATGATCAAGCTGAAGAGACGACGCCATGAAGAAGAGGGCCTCATCGACATTGATGATGACCATACCTGGCGTGCCGACTTGCCTTCGAAGTTCAGCCAACTACGTGATGAGCATTTCCCGTTGTTTTTGACATTCGACCGAGTGCGTATAATTCATTGTCAAGTATGAACTTGATCACGACTACTTAGGCTGCAGTTGGCATCGCTACTAGAGGCCGACATCGGCGGTGGTGTCAATGACAAAGTGGCTATAGCTACGCCCCCTTTGATAGAAGACAACAGTGCTCTGGGAAAGGGCTCCAGATTAATCTCGTACAACACTTTTTTGGAGTCGTACTGGCCGCATTTTGCTCAAAGTCTCACCAAGGGCCTCGGTACGAACCAGAATTTCTGCCAGCTGTGAAATTCAATTAAACGTGCGACATGCATCTCCTCTAGATCCTGCTTTGGTATTCAGTGAACTCATGGGCATGTTTTTTTTAATTGCTCTTAGTTTCTATGCTCATTCTCATAACAGGTGTTATTCAAGGCTCGGAAGAATCCCTCAGCGACGAGCGCCATTACATCGACAAAGAGACGTATGAAAATATGAGTCATAGAGCTCAGTATGCATTTGCCAGCCGCCGTGGGATCATCTATGCAATTTTCCTTCAATACCTCAAGCAGAAAAAGTCGAGCGGCGAGTACGATGCCGCGGACAGGTCCGTTCCATTCTTACAGGACCCCTAAGTAGGATGAAATTTCTCATTTTGAAGCTTAAATTAGGACACACCATGTCGTTAGGGCCTTCCGTGCTTCAGGAATTCCGGGTCAAAAAATTGACTTCCTGTGAGTAAATGAAGGATCGGGACTTCGACAGGTTGAACTCATTCTAATCAGATACGTGGACGAGGCTCAAGATAATCTTCTCATTGACGCGCTCTGTACGTTCTAGCCCAATCTATTCAGGGCAACAAGTTGGTGACTTTGTTCCACTGGATAGTACTACGATCTCTTGTCCGAAATCCAGATGGACTCTTCTGGGCAGGGGACACCGCGCAAACTATCTCAGTCGGTAGTTCGTTCAGATTCAACGATCTGAAAGCATTTATGTTTCGCCTGGAGGTTTGCATTAATTCTGTCCGATGCCTTTACCTTACTGACAGTGTGCCGGGTGCTCAGGAGCGACGCGAGGGGTCCTTGTTTAGCAGCGGCTCCTCGTTTGCACAAGAAGCTCCCCATATGTTCCATCTGGCCGTTAATTATCGCTCTCATGGGGGAATTGTTCAATGCGCTCATTCAGTGATCGAGTTAATTACGGAGTTTTGGCCTCATGCAATCGATGTTTTATCAAGAGAAAAGGGCGTGGTCGAAGGCTCCAAACCAGTGTTCTTCAGCGGCTGGGACAGCGAAACTGTCCGATATGTAAGTAAATTTCCAGCCTTCCGCCATATCAGCCATTGTTCTCAACCCTCACTTTGTTCAGGAACAGTTTTTGTTTGGAGAATCGTGAGTACTGAATTTGTTTCCTTGATTTCCTCACCGATGGACTTCTCCTTCTCTGCATAGAGGAAATCCGATTGAATTTGGAGCGCAGCAATGTATGCATAGTGTTCCTTCTTCGTACATCTCTCTCCTGACGACCTTTGCAACGCAAGGCATCCTGGTGCGGAACGAATCGGCAAGGCAAGAGCTTCGCACGCAAGTCGGAGAAATCGGCCTTATCATGTGAGCTGCTACTGGTATGAAAATGCCGATAAGTAGATCCCTGATGCTTCATTAGGACTTTGTATGAAAGCAAAGGTCTTGAATTTGATGATGTTGGTGCTCCGTTCTCACCCATGGTTCCGTCCTGACCGGCCTGTTCTAGGTCCTATTGTATAAATTTTTCGAAGATTCAACAGTTGATTTCTCTCAGTGGCGTGTTGTTCTCAGTCTATTGGAGAAAATCAATGAAACTGGGGTATCTGCACCGAAGTTTGACGATGTCCGTCACGCGGGGGTCTGCAGTGAGGTGTGTTGTGTTGCGGTTTCTTCTTGCTGATATTCATGCAGTGTGATACAGCTCAAGTTCTTGTATGTGGCAATCACCAGAGCCCGGAAGAACCTGTGGATCGTAGATTGTTCGGTAAAAGGCGAACCAATGAGGGTATGTCTCAAACACTATTGAAATTATCATCTTGACATACCCAATGTCCTCATTAGGAATTCTGGACGGCTCGCAACGAGATTCAAAACTGCACTCCTGGTACAGACGTTCCTCGCCTGGCTGTGTCGTCGTCACCCGAGGAATGGGAGAAATCCGGGAGGACCCTTTTCACCAACAAACGGTATCTTCAAGCGATGCACTGCTTCGAGCGAGCTGCGCTCCCGCGCGAAGTTCGTGTGTCGCATACGTACTACCTCAGAGAACAAGCCCGGAGCGTGAAGGCGACAGGATCAAGGCAGAGCATTTCGGAGCGTCAAGAAGCATTTCTGGCAGCCGCGGAAGCTTTTAAGGAGTGTGCTGTTTCAACGATCAACGCCAAGGAAAAGAGAGCCTATCTCCACAACGCTGGAGACTGTTTCGAACATGCGCAAGAGGACTTCAAAGCAGCGGAGGTATATAAACAGGCGGGAGAATTCACCACAGCTGCAAAGCTGTATCGCAAATGTGCCAAGTTTGACGAGGCCGTTGAAATCATCACGCAGAATCGGCAAGCAGTGGATTCAAATGTGGCCCAAAACATCGTTGAGATTGCAAAGCTTTTCTACTTCAAAAACAACGAACTGAGGTAAGTGAGCTTCTCTCAGTGAAATGAAGTATCTTCGCAGTAGTGACCTGTGCTGTCATTTCTTAGCAAAGCCAGCCAATTGTTTGACACGATCGACGACCAACTAGAATACTTGGAAGACTTCGATCTTGACGTCTCTCGAGCTGCATTGCTAGAAAACCTGGGCAGATTCCGAGAGGCGGCCGAAGTTCACCTTGACGAAGGTCGAACATTTGATGCAATAAGACTATTCCTCATGGATGAAAATGAGGATTCGATCTTACGTGGTCAAGATTGCATTGTTCGAGGACTCTGGGAGCATGCATCGTTTGGGGTCAATTTATCTGAACGAAAGGAAGAAGTGACCCGTCTTTTGAAGTTATCTTCAAACAGGAGATCCGCGGATGCCGCTTCTAAGTCAACTCTTGCAGATGAGGTAAGTAACCACTGATTGATTTTTTTGGGAAAAATATGGTACTCAAGTTTCAAGTTAAGTTGGCCATGTTTCAGGCTATACGAGC
Organism: Cyclocybe aegerita; assembly: GCA_902728275.1. Taxonomy (NCBI): domain Eukaryota; kingdom Fungi; phylum Basidiomycota; class Agaricomycetes; order Agaricales; family Hemipholiotaceae; genus Cyclocybe; species Cyclocybe aegerita. The sequence goes on along the minus strand of CACVBS010000046.1, from coordinate 179,809 downwards.
GGGAGATCTCCCAAAGCTTTGTCTCCTCGGCAGAAAGTTCTCTGGAACCTCAAATGCTATATCGGCAACCCTTTGTTACGACCACTATTTCAAGACAATTCCCATCATGTATCGCATGTCTCAAGCCGAACTCTCCGAACTCCTTCATGACTTTTACCTCTATGTTCGCCACCTCCACCGCCTTGGCAACCTTGTCAACCCCTGCCAGGACCTGGATTTCTGCAAGTTATTTTGCATACAGCCTTCAACTGGAGGCAACTTTTTCGTGCCTTGTGATACTTTCTTGCATCAAGTACTCTTGGAAAGGCGAGCCTTGCTAATAAGTTCGAATGAACAAGGAATCATTCTATCGGAGTGGGAATTGAAGAAAAGGGTGAAAACTATTCTTCAGAATCGACTACTAACCCGCGTCCGACGAGAGAACGACGAATATAGGCAGGCGCAAGCCTTCAGCCCTTGCCCCTTTGACATTATCATTGGACATTGTGGTCGGCCCGATTGCTCTCGGCGACATCTCTCGCCGAGCTCCTTGAATCGTGATTGGTATCGTCTGCAAGTCAAGATTCACCTGCAGCAAATCAATATTATCCAAACATTTGCTGTTGTGCCCGTCAACCTTGCAAGTGACAGGATGATGCATTTCAAGTAAGAATGTCCTTCCCGCATTGACCCTTACTGACGAGGAGTTTCAAATTCGTAGGCACTGGATTGGTCGACTCTTTAATACTTTGCATCCTTCCAACTATCGTCTTGGCTCTCCTGCTGACTTGGACTTCTCTTCCATACCTGAAGCACCGATCGCATCTTCAATCTTGAAGCGATGGCATATGGACTTGCTCTATGATCAAACCTATGCGCCACGAGACAACAGGCTTCTTACCACCGTGTACCAAATCTCTCGATTGAGTCGTTTAATGGGCGACAGGAATCCATTGCCTATTATCCGATCTCCGCTGGCGAATGTCTTCAAGACGGGCCCCGACTATTGGCGCAAAAGCGGGAACACCAGCGTTTATATTGTTCCTGAGCTTGTTGCTGCTTTGGTGTCGGGAAGATATAACGCAGTCGTCGGTGGCGTATCATTCGTCCGGTGAGCACAATGTTTGTCTGAAGTTCTGGGTTAATCTGAAATATGGTAGGCATGTTCTGGAGAAAGCCATTCCCATCGATGCAAACGCCATCTTCCATTTGATCGATGTGACCTGTGGTTTAATTGTCTTGATTCGAAGAAAGCTGGACCTTCATAACATAACTATGCCTCGGAGTTGGCTGGATATGCTCCTGCGAAACATTGACCTCAAAGCCAATGTTTCAGACATTCCAATGGCTTTGATCATAGTCTTCGTAGCATCGTTGGGCCAGCTCATGCTTAATCTCCATAACGGACAGCAACAGCTCTGTAAGGATCTCTCTGCGCCTGCTAGGCCACTGCTAACTGCCAGTATTTCCTCGCAGGCGCTCTATTGGTTGAGAACAAGGATCTTTTCACACTATCAGGACATCGCCCCATATATCTGTCTCGCATGTAGGTGCTAGCTTCTAGATGCATGGCCGTAAATTTAAACCGTTTTTATCCAGATGCCGGGCTATTGCTCTAGGTGTGCTTTCTCCCTTCTCGTCCGAACATCTTCTGAAGCCATGTTTAAGTTGGTTACAACCTCAACAACGACGTGCTCAGGAATGAAATTGTGAAACTGATGAAAGCGCTGAGGCCACAGGGTCAGCCACCATACAAGCAGCCTCATAATCTTTACAGAAAGTTAGTAAATGCCTCGAGAAGATATGCGCATCTCTGACTTGGTCAAAAGTTACACCAGTACTCGGGAGTGGAGCGACGTTGCAAAGGCATTCCAGAGATCTACAAACGACTCTTCGCTGGACGAGCTAATTCAACTTTATGATATAAGCAAGACCGAATCTCACCCCCCTGCAAGAAGTGTGAGGCGAGTGATGTTCAAGACAAGTGTTGACGTACATCGTCTACTGGACCCCCTCAATCCTGTGCTTGTTTCCAACCTGCGAGCCGATGCTCCTGCCTTCATCCCTAAACCTCGTGAACCCGAGGCCTCCACTTCCGTGACTGGGGAAGAACCTGAGCAGGAAATTGAAGAACCTGAAGCAGACAACACTGAGGTCGTCAATATCTCAGCCCCCGTTGAAGTTGCACCAGTTGCAGAGCAGGAAGAGACTAAGCCCCCTTCCGAAGAACTTATTCGGGCCGCGTCCTGCATCCAAGCTCGCTACCGGAAGATTTTGAGAAGCAAACGCCAAACTTCGAGGACGGCGCTGGAGACTTTGCGGGCCAGCTGCTTTGAGGCTTGCCTCGCCGAGTCGCGAAAGATAGAGTGGCCACCGCGCAGTCACTATTTGCTACTATTCTTAGGCCCTCTCCCACACGTGCTGACCTGTCTGAATGCGGTGCATACTTGGGTGATGGAGACGAAGCAACGCAATAAGAAACGTTTCAAGACGGCCACGCACCAAGAGTTGGACGATGTCAACAAGCGATTGACAGAGCAAAAGTGAGGCTTCCTTTCTTTTACTCCTGGCTAGGTACTCAGCATGCCTGACACAGGAAAATGATCAACCAGATACGAGACCTGCGAAAGGCTCTGAACCCCGAATCTCAGCTTCATCGCAAACGCGACGTGGAGGAACTCAAGAGGCTGGTACGCGCCGTTGAAACTTTCATTAGCAACGCTGCATCCAATGTGGCGCGGGACGTGGAAGAAGACATGGCAAGAGGGATAAAAGGGATCGTTACAGTCAGAGCGGCACCCAAACCTAAACCCAAACCTACACTCAGAATTGACGACGACGCAGCCGAATATGTCGAAGACGAGGTCGAAAAGCGCAGCATTGGTGATGCTATTGCTGAAGAGTCTATTATGGTACCTATGCGGCGCTCTGAGAAGGAATGCCGCATCGTACAAGCGACTCGGGTGATGGATAATATGACAGGAAATGGAGGCCAAGAAGTACACCAGGGCGACGAAGGTAAAGAAATGGTACCGAGGATGCGGTCTCGTCCGTGGGTGTCTGTCCCGGTTGCAGACCAAGGAGAGGAAGAGACGTCGGGGTCAGAGGATGGTTCTAGTGAGGACGGCCGTGCATGGGCGTCGATTTGACGAGATTGTAGTGTATGCCAATAGTGATTTTGATAATTGTAGTGTCTTGAATAGCACGTGCCGTGTGAGATTCACAGCCACGCAGCCGCATTTGCGGAAATTGTTGTTGTGACAGTTGCACCTTTCCTGCCTCCAATGCTCTCCTCACCGCCTCGCGCCTCCTCTGACCTCGACTTTTTCTCCCCTCCGAAGATACAGAAGCCCGGCGCGTCCCCCACCCCAAAGGTCGTCGTCTCCACGCGTTTGACACGTCGTCCACATCCGTCACAGCGCAGCAGTAGTATAACCTCGGCTCAATCAGCCCTACCCTCCTCTTCTCCTCCATCCTCTCTTGTGTCGTCTCCCCTGTCAACCCCCCCTCCAAACCCACCAAGCCAAGCAAAGAAGCGCAAGTCTTTGCCCTCCGACCCTCCTGTGCCAGGGCCCTCAGATCTACCACGGGCCGTGAAGCGTCTCCGAACTGCTTCTAATAAGGAGAAAGGCCCGAAGCGTAAGACTGGGTCCTCAAAGAACTCCTCCCGTGCCAACAGTCGCCAATGCAGCTTGCCTCCCTCGCCCGAACCGATCTACAGAAAGAGTCGCTCACGCTCCACTTCCCGCTTCCCTGCGGGCGATTCCGACGGACCAGTCAATCTGAGAAGATGGTGTACCGACGAGGACGGCACTCCAGGCGATAGCTTCTTGAGCTCTGAGATGGTTGTAAAGAAACTAATGAAATCATATAAAGCATGTGAGTGTCCCCTCTGCTCCAGCACCTTGTCGCGTGCCAGTCTTCTCATACTCACTTCATTCGTCCAAGATTTCAAGAACCCTAACGATCCGAATGACAAGTCTTTCGAGCCTCATCCAACCGACTACCCTGTGGTCGAGTTAGAATTCCCTAACAAAGGCGCCTCGGAAAGGTCGGTACTTTTATTCTTGCCTAGTCCATTGTGTGGCTTATTTCACGTTCCCAAGATTTATTCTCCTTGCGCCAAAAGACAAAGACCATTACAATCCTATCATGGATTTAGAACGCTCGCTATATACAATAGTTGAATGTTCGTGTTTTGTTGTTTCCTTTTGCCCGTCGTGCTTATAGGCCTGCTGTTAGGTTGTCTTCCTAAAGAATTGCGACATCTCTTCGGTTCTATCCCTAGCCTCCCTTCGAGTGACATCATATCGCCTCCGCAGTCGCCGTCGCCGTCTCCGCCCTGCTCTCGGGCCAGTAGCTCATCCACCTCGAGTTTGAGTTCCGCCCCTGCCTCTCCGGGCGCTTCACCACAACCGCCCTTGCCCTCGATAGCTTCTCTTTTTTCCGATTCCTCTATCGACCATCTACCCGTTCTCCGAGCAGTTCAACGTGCCATCAACCTTCAAGATGGGCCTCTATTTCTCCTGGCCATGAAGCGAGTTAATGTTCTGCTTCAATCTCTCAAATATCCCGAGGTATCTGAAGACCCCTTCGGACCTGACCCTCGAAACCCCTTCATGAACCAGATTGAGAGCTGGACAATCTCCCCTGGAACCATTCCAGATAAGGAGAAGCTGGAGAAGCTGGACGAGAAGGATAAAGTCCTAATGCGTATCATCGAAGAAACTTATCAGCGGACTGTTGGACCTAACGTCCCAAGTCTGAAACAGTATGAAGCCTTCTCGAGCACCGTTTACGGCGAATTGATGCCTTCACTCGCGGAAAGAATAATTCAGCAGACCGGGCTCAACGAAGATAGCCTTTTCCTCGATCTTGGAAGTGGTGTCGGGAACGTTGTTGTTCAAGCTAGTCTACAAACGGGGTGTACAAGTTATGGCATTGAGCTGATGCAGCATCCTGCACGGGTAGCAAACGACATGGTCGAACAAATGAAGATGCGAGCGCGAATGTGGGGTGTCAGGGTGGGAGAAATGGAATTGGAGCAAGGCGATATGTTGAAGAGCAGGCGCACGGATGAGCTTATTGCCAAGGCAGATGTGGTCCTGGTCGACAACAAAGTCTTCGAGGAGAGCTGTGAGTATTCTCAATTCAATCTACTATTTAGTATCTGATGCTTAGTGTCCTCTTAGTGAACGAGGCATTGCGTCCCAAATTTCTCGACCTGAAGGAAGGGGCCAAACTCGTCTCTTTGTCGCCTTTTGTCAGTTCCATCAATGCACGCTTCACCAAACGGAACGTGAGTGCGATCCTTGCTGAATCATGCGCAAGGTACTTACAGATTGGGCAGGTTGACGATATTAGCGCCATCTTTGACGTCGAAGAACATCCATACTATTCTGGAGACGTCTCGTGGGGGAATGGCGGAGGGAACTACTACATTCACAAAGTCGATCGTGAGGGGTACGCGAAGATCAAAGAACGCTTTGATAGCATACACGGAGGATCTGGACGCAGTTCGCGCTCACGCAGAAGACAACCCTAGAACTATTGTCCTATCTATTCCCTTCCAACCTTTTTAAGTAGATGCAGTGTGGGACGAATTTTATTTACCACTCTATATATTGTCGAAGCAGCTGTCGCATCCTCACCTGTATATTGTACACACACCAACATGTAATACGAAACCATTCCAGTAGATGGGCCCATTGCGGTGTGGATAGCGGATTAGTATATAGAAATACAAGAGAGCGGGTGACGGAGAGGGAACAGGAACTTTGTCATGAAACTTTAGCCTTCCCCTTCTTGATCACCTTTATCCCTAGGGAATTCTTAGTCTCGGTTTTCCGCTTTTTAGTGACAGGCGCGGTCGACACCGACGTAATGAGACTGCGAGCAGACGCTGATAAAAGTGCATGCGTTGGAGGCTCCTTGTCATCCGCTTTCCGTTTGACAGTCACTAGTCCTGAGTCCGACCCTGATGCTTGCACCTTGGAGAACACTTCCTGTACTAGCTTCTCGTCTTCTTCTTCCAACCTCTTCCTCTCTGCATCTTCCTCTGTTTCGACCTCCTCCAAAGCAAGACGTGAAAGGAGGTCGTCTGAATGCCCCACACGCTCGTTCCGGGCATTACGCGCACGGATATCCTGCAACGCGTCCAGGATGTCCATCTCGCGCTTCGAGTCAACCGTCTTGTTCTCCAGCACTTTCATGGGGTTGTTCTCTTCTTCCTCTAGTCTCGCCAGCTTATCCTCCTCCTCCGCCTTTTCGTCTCTCCAGGGTTCAAAGTTCCTTGATGCACCATGTTCAGCAGTGTAATCCGTGTTCTTGGGGTCTGTCTTGAAGGTAATTTCAGCAGAACATAGCGTGCTGAACAGAGTACTTGGTTAACGAAAGATGATAAGCGGGGGGGGGGGATTAAGCATACCACTTGATGTAGAAGCGAAATATCTTGATGCCCAAGTAATCCTCCCCTTGTACAGTTTCCTTTCGCGCATTAAACTTCTTTCCCTTATAGATATATTCCCCACATGTATTACATCGCCTGGAAGAGACATAAATAAGGCGTGGAAGTCGAAATACACAAGACATTGGCGTACATTGAGAAGGGCGCCATGAGGCGCACAACCTGCTGCGAGTTTCTAGGCCCTGACCTCCTGGAAATGAGCTCTGGATCGAAATCCGGGGGGAAGTATTTGTTGAGAACTGTACAACTTCGATATTAGCACAAGTCTTGGAGTTGAAATACGCCTGGCGGTACCTTTGCGTTCAGACATGGTGGGTTGGAAGTGGTGGAGATTGGAACAAGACCAAGTTGGTCAGGGTCCGAGCCTTAATTAGTGTTCGATTACATAAGAATAAATGAACATTGGCAATCAGTCTCACCTTTTCCCTCCTCCTTCTCTCCCTTCCCTTTTCATCTTTCCTCTGCGACACACCCAATTCACACCCTTCGTTACTCCACACTTTTCCTGTGGCACCATCCCCGATCCTTATACGAAGCGCCCTTGCCTCCTCAGCAACACTCGTTGGTCATTAAGCCACAATCAGCCACTCCTCGTTTTCACAAACCCAACGCATGATGTCGTCGTCGAATGTAGATGGAGAAATGTCCGGTAATTCGTGAGTATCCTCGAGTGAACGCGATTACGACATTCTGAACTTAGGATCTTGCTAGTTCTGCTCAGGCGGAAGGACTTCTCCCTGCATTTTCTTCAAGGCAGTACGCACATCTACCTACGCCGCAGAGGTGCGGTATACCTCTTTTCAAAAATCGTAATGTATCTGACTTCTAGAATCTTAGTCCGGGAAATCTTAGTCGTTACGTTCTCGATGGGCCATGTTCTCCAGATTCGCCCGTTCCTAATGGCAATGGGTAAGCCCTTTGGTTTCCTTCAACCAAAATACATTTGAAAACGTGTTCAGAGCTGCGCAGCTAAAGGCAGCACAGTCTACGCAGCGTAGGCATCGGAAGCTGTGAGTAGCGCGCTCGGATGCCACTATGCACCAATTTCTCACCTCGACGTCCTCATGCAGTCCTTCTGAGGATCATGCGCCGCGCATGCAGTCAAATTTACACCAGTATGCTACGCCCGAATCAAGGTCAAGCTATTCGAACCTGCATCTTGGTTTCATACCGGTCTAATTTCTGCAACAGCCCACATTTCACACTCTCTTCTCCTCTCCTTACCACCTCCGCGACACCCCAATATCTGTAAGTATAGGCTGTTCCTAAATGTGGTGACGATAAGGAGCTTATGAATGCAGAATTCCCACCTCAACTGAATTCACGACACCCAAACAACAAGGCTCAATGTGCGTTATTCTTATGAGATGCATTGAACAACGCTCACAAAGCCCCAGTTCGAACGTCAAGTTGGAATCTCCCATACCCATCTCCCTCCCTACCCAGCTACCTCGCATTTCGTCATCTTCACCTGCGCCCCCTGAACCTTCCAGACTACATTCATCCATCCTGTCTTCACCATTCATGGCGAAGGCATCTATTGGAAATCAAACGGGAAGGAAGATCAATGCATTCGACGAACCTCGCCCAACAGAGGTTGATGACATATTTTCTAATTCTAATGCCCGTGCGCCAGTGGTGACCACAAACCCGATTTCACCTCCGCAACATCCTACCCTGGAACCTGGTCCGATTGCTAACGCTGGCGGGGAGTTGGAGCGAATTCGTCACGCGAGGAGAGAGGACACGTTGTCCCAGATGCGAGAAGCAGAGAAGCGACGTCCAGAGTACTTGAAACGGGCCAAACGCACTCTTTCCGAAGCTGATCCCAGTTACCTTGAGGAAGAAGAGAATATTCGTGATCATGCATCGGGAGTCGGCATCACAGAAAGTCCTCACAAGGGGAGGCGCCTGACCTTATTCCAAGAAACATCTGAGGAGAGCTTCGAAGAGAGCCTAATGGCTGGCGGATATGGTCGCTATGTATGTCATCCGTATTCAATAGTTGTCTTTTCCCTAATGTGCTTGTTATCGCCCTCAGCGTACTGCGGATTGGGTCCGCCAACCTCAGCCTATTTCCCTTCCATCGAACACCGCAGGATCGTCAGGAGTCGCGTCAATTGCAGATGAAGCAGACGAAGCGCCACCCACCGAGAAGGAGATCAAGAAAAGGAAACGCCTGGCCGCATTCCGCTCTGAAGGGAATCAATCCACCTCCAAATTATGTGCTGTTGAACTAGAGGGCAAAGGTCGGGTTTTAATTGATGTACCATCGGAGGAGCCTGTTGCCGCGGCGAGCCCCGAACCGACGCCCACCAAGAAACGAGGTACAAATCGCCGGAAGAGGAAGAGTGAAAATCTTTCAATTGACAAGAAACTCTCGGGCACTTCTGGCCGTGAAAGCCACGCTGAAAAACCGAACTGGCCCGACTCTGAATTTCCATGGAGGCTGAGGACCGAAGAACGCATTGAACTGGCCAAAGCTGAAGAGGAGGAACGTCTACGCTACATCGAGCGATTTCTGGACCGGGATAGTGATGATGAAGATGGGTCGGATTCCAGTGCTCCAGTACGGGGTAACGCCTCTTCGCCTGCCTGGGTTGCAAGGGATGCCACACCTGAGCCCTACCAGGTCAAGATGGGTCGAGGCAAGATGGTTCCTCTACGGGATCATCCTGGTGAAACGGACAGACCAAACTTCATCTCACGGACTAGTTTTCCCAGTGATCCTGCCGATGCACGATCCGCTTTGTTGTCGAAGAAGAGCGTGCGCACTCTTTCCTACAGACAGCAAAAGCGCCTGCGAGAACTCGACCATGACGAGGAAGAAGAGATTGTATGCATTTGCCACGGTAAAGATGACGGACGGGAACTTGTTCAGTGTGACACTTGCCAGACCTGGTATCACTTGGAATGCATCGGTATCAGGAACATCGCAGAATTAGGAAGGGAAGAAGACCCCTGGTTCTGTCGCAGATGTATAGCCCGCAGCCCCTCTCCGCCGACGCAACTCGACAGCTTGCCGCTCAGCGAGCCTACGTTCGTGCCTACTGACAACGAACCAAACGTACGGGGCTCCTCTGATACACCATTCTTTCAACCCAGCTCGCAAGACTCTCCCAGTTGGAGGCTACCGAGAACGCCTACTCGAGGCAGTTACAACCTTTCCTTCGACTCCTCTCATTCTTGGACATCTTGGGCAGATTCATCAAGCAGAGCAGGCCCCGGCCCCTCAACACCCCAGCCTGCAGCTAGAGGCTATGACGGCCACGTCCAGCACTATGAAGAATCGCCCTTCGATCCCACCTCAACGCCATCCCGCGGAATCAGATTCCCTCCATCCTTCGCTACGCCAAAGAACAGTGGGTTCCCGCGCAGTGCAGGCTTATTTCAAACACCCTCTAAGCCTATCGGTCGCGGCGGTATGCATCGAAGCTTCGGCTCTCTACCTTCTGTCGACGACAGTGGTGGCCACCTCTCATCCCATGACCATTTTCCTCGATACGACGAATCGCCGATCCGTCGAAATAGGTCCATCGACAGCTCCCTTCCCCGTCACAAACTTCATTCCCCCTCGCGGTCGAAGGCTTCAGGAAATTCATTGTCTGCCCTCGAGGAATCGCCTGTGGTTCGTTCACAGTTACACAGAAGTACATGGAATGACGGTGCGTCCTGACGAGCTAGATGGCTGCCAGCTGTGCTCACTTACGTCTGCAGATGACGAGCGTGCATCATGACTATTCGATGTTATTCGATGTACTTATGGGCTACTTATGTTTCTAACATGCTTGCCAAGAAAGCGATGTATATAGTACTTACAGTAGAATGTACTTATATTTATTCTACCACCTGTTTGTTCGTTCGATAGGGACAGTGAAATATTGAACTTTCAAATTTTCAGGAGCGTACCAATCAACCATCTTCGGCAATGGCATTGGCATTGGCTATATCCAATTGCCAGACGCAACTCCAAAGTCATCCAAACAGCTCCACAACTTGAATTCCTTCGTCCATGGTGCCCAACTCAGACCGCCTACGCATTCTTGTTGCGAGTGCAAGTTCCAGACCATACATGATATATCTGTCTGAACCACCTGCATACAGGCTCTTGCAATCCTTAAGACCAAGGATCCGGCCCAGTCTTGTTTCGGTGAGTTCGACGGCTGCAGGCGATCGGCTTTGCTCACTCTCTTGGCTCGTGCTGCTCGTGCTTTGCCAACGAATCTAGCCTACATCCAAGGCCTGAAAACAGCGTTCCCTGTATCTGTACCTCTCCATGCAATCCCTGACGATGATCTGTGGAAGAACCGGGCCTTAGGACTTGAACAGCAGTATGCCGACCTGAAAATGGAGCACGACGCTCTTCAGATACGTGAGTTTGTGAACCTATTTATACGCAGAACCATTCATCACTGAAGCAATAGAATGTGCCTCAAAACCTCGGGCGATCGCCGTGACTGATTCTGGTCCTTCCAAGAAGAAAAACAAGAAGGTCGTAACAGAGCCGGCACCAACAAACCAAGATGAGGCGCTCCCCCCTGCAGACTTGCAACTCGATGTCAGTGCTTTCAAGAATTCGTTCGAAGACTTGTGCCTAGAGCTCAAACCATGCTCGGATGGCCTTCCATTTCCTGGCCAGGACGGCAAGAATCTATATGCCGCTCAGGACGCATTGTTCAAGCTCTTGCCTCTTGCTACCCAGTCAAACTTCCCAATTGCGATTCTTCTATCCGCTACTCGGCGTGCATTTATTGCAGTCTCTAGAAATCTTGACTCAATCATCAAGGCAAATGCAAAACTCAAGACTCTGGCGATTTTGGCTGTTGTGCTTCATGCATCGATTGAAAAATCTATTCCACCACTGGCTTCTGTATCACCCAGTCTCGAATCATCATCAACGGTGGCCCCGCTTTCCTCTGCTCTGAACCTGCTTCTCGACTGTATCTTTTTGCCAATCGTCAAATCGTTTTCCCTGCTGTCAGGAAAGAGCCTCGAGTATCTCTCGAAACCACCGAACAGCAGTGCTGGTCGCCGCTCGTCTTCGAAATCGTCCAACTATACGGATCTCCGGCCGAGTTTACTGTCGCTACTGCAAGGGACGCTCACTTGCCTTCACACTTCCCTTTTATCGAGCTTTAAGCAGAAACCTCGTTCTTCTGCAAAGCTCTCCGAATATCGACTTCAATTGCAGCATGCACTTCTTGAATTCTCGCTCCTTCAACACTCCTTGATCTTGGAGACTCTCCGTCATCTCAAAGAGCTGCTGGAGGACACAGCTCCTGGTACACCTCAAACGACTGATCGGCATCATCGGATACAGCGTCTGGTGATAAAAGATACACTATGGTATCTCTGCAGCGTCCTTCAATTCTCAATTGGTTTTGCGCTAGATGGGCGCTTATCTGAACCCATTGCTCAAGCGGTTAATCTGGTGCTGCTAAAGAAGACAACTCTGAAGCTTTTTGTGGACCTCGTCGTTAATCACGACGGTTCGAGATCCCGTCCTTGTCTATTCGAGCACGAATCCTTAGACAACATGGTGAGTGACGAGATTGCTGGATGCATGGGAAAACCGTCTCTGGTGCAGCGTCCCTGATTCAAAGCTCTTCAACTTCCTCTTGGCAGATGGGAATAGTGCACTAATTTATTTAACGTAGACAGGACGTCCAGTTGAAGGCGCCGATAGAAGTGCCAAAGCAGACAGGTCACAGAAACGTCTCCTTCCTGATGGAGAACACCGAATGCTCTTGGGCGTCCTGGAGCGTTTTGTCAACATGGATTGAACCAAAATAGTCCTTAACGAGAGCATAGAGCATCTTACGAGACGACGGCCTGTCAATCTATATATTCACGGTACGATCTTTCATTGTCAGGAAGTTAGAGCGGACTCGTTGATCCCTTCCAAGCCGTCTATTTTATTTTTTATTGACAGAACTTCGGTCCTCTTGCCAGTTGCTTCCGCCCACAATTGTAACTCCAAATCCTCACGGACACCTCTCGTCACCGTTTACCAAATACCTTCTCTAGAGGCGCTTATTCATAGCCACGGCGCTCACCTTCGTGCGGCGCTGGTAACAGCACGTTAGCGCCCTCGAGGAAACGTAACGAGAGCCCGAACGCCAGCTGTTCTAACCCATTGATCATTGATAGAATTTTTGCCTCGTGCTTGCGCTTCCCTTCCGCCTGTGCGTCTGTTCGTTGCATCCGGGGGAGCGCAGGAAGCCCTTCTATTTGCGCGGTCCATTTGCTAAACCCCCATGGGAGCAGGCATATGCGTATTCTTCATCAGTATCAATCATAATCTGTGTAGTAATACTAGACAGGGGGATACGCGTCACGCATGTATACTTCATGCCGTCGGTGTTCGTGCGCTGTGTGAGATTGTCCGGAGAGGTGGCATGGAGGAAGGACCGGGCTTACGAATGGCTCTCGGTCTGCGGCTTAAACGCTTATGGATGGTCGGGCATATCAATGATGTCACTTTTTTCTCTCTCTGCATTGAGGGCGACGTGTACCAGACGTGTGAGTACTTCTCTTTCTCAAACAACGAATGAACGACATCAGATATGAATGGCTCAGGAGGAGTCTACAATTTACCCTGATACCGGATTTTTGTATGGAGACGGAACGTACGCCGACGCATCCAAATCGACGTCGGACGTTTGTATGATCCCATTCACGAAAGCTCGAGACGGAGTATTTTGGCTCATCGGAATGCACGTAGTCTACTTTATCTGGCACAATTGGGTTGCCCATTGCATGCTTATTGCTTGCCTTTTCACGGTATGATAAGGTTGGAACGGTGAAGGGGTGCCCTTTCATGGAGGGCTTTTGGGTCAACAACCAGCACCCTGCATGTTCATGCAAGCCCGTCGCGATCTGCTCGCACCTATTCCGTCGACGTCAACCAACCATCCTAGCCAAATCTCGTCCGCTTTGCCTTGCTTACAGGTTACTAGGCCTCCGCTGGCACGATGGGGTGGTGGACGCTCCGAACCTCGAGGACCGTGGGCAGTGGGTAGACAGGCAAGGCAATGTGCATGGGATTGACAGTTGGTATCGCGCGGCGTGTGGCGAGAGAGGCACAAAATAAGCTTTAGTGCGAACATAGCCTCAACGGCCTCACCGGCGTGCAATGCCAGGAGTATCTGAAAGAAAAAAAAAACGGTAATCACCTGCAGAGGGAGGCTGGTTTCGATCATTACATGAGAGAGAAAAAAAACTGCTTGTTACACACGTACCGTAGGCTCATGCTCGTGCTGGGTTTGTGGCGGTTGGCAGCGGCTGGCTGAGGCGAGCTGCGTCATACATACTTAGCTATGGGGTGGAGGTGGTGGTGGCTGAGCCGTGGGTGGGGCACGAGCAGGAATTTCCAATCGCCTGTTGGCTGCGCACGGGGTGGCCGCATCGCTCCATACTCTCGATGCATTTTCAAGGCGGGTAGGTATTAGCGTCCATTGCACGGCCATGCATCCAGGAGTCGAGTGCATACGATCCCGGGTAGCGTAAATGAGCAGACGGGGGAATTAGTCGTGCGACCATGCAGCGACGGGACTCTGGGCGGCACAAGAGCCATGTTGGAGGTCAAAGATATGAGGTTGAAGCTGGCTGGCTGGAAGAGAGAGCGCGAGCGGTTGTTGGTCCAAGTTCCGGCGTCCATCGATTATCAGGACATTCGGTGCGTTCGCCTGTGAACAGCTGTGAACTTGGCGAAAGGAGGTGAGAGAGTGCTCGACAAGTCCACATGTGCTCGTCTACAGCGTGAAGCGATATCGCAATACCGTACGCGTTTTCTGGGGAAGTCTTCCTCCTCCTTCCGGGTCGCCTCACGTTCAACGTTGATTCCTCTTGCAAGTGAGGTTCGTGTGCCTGTCTTCATGGCGATCATTGGTAAGTAGCCGGAGGCAGAGCACTCAGCAAAACATCCAGTCCAGTGCACTCGAGTCTTGGTCGGTAGATATCTCCAGATGTACAGCTGGCGAGAGGAGGCGAGTCGCAAGGCGTCGTCGCTTCGCGCGTCGCTGGAGACTACGATAATAAAATATGACATGGATCTGCGCGTCGTCGTCGTTGAGAGCGACGTCGCCTCGCTCGATCGAGGGGGTTTACCGGGCCGGGAGATCGTTCAAGACATGATTACCATGGCACCGCAGAGAGGTGGCATGTTGGCTGGGAGGGTTCAAGTTGACAGCAGCATGGGCCCTGGATGTCGATCAACGCCATCATATGGATCCTGTCTGCATATGTATGCGGCTTGGGCATCCACAAGCGCCGGGCGGATCGAATGCTCGCAGAGAACGTGAATTCAAGCGCGTCGTGTGGGTGTGCCTCATCGATGAGGCGCCTACAGTGTGCGGTGCATTGGCTATGGAGCGTACATGAGGGCGCACTGCTTTCACCATTCCGTGCGGCGCCATTGGGTACCGGGAGAGCCCGTTCCGAAGCGCCGCCTGCTGGTAAACCTTTAGGGGTATCCACAAACGCGACTTGCTACGGACTACGGAGCGAGTTCGGGAAACACTAGCCCGGAATGGACTACGCCCGTATGTTACGGCGCGGCTATGAAGGTGCGGTGCATCGTGTGCGCTCGCTAAACGTCGGGTTATATCTTTTTCGAAGGAAGGTAAGTTAGTTAAGTAGGATGCGCGCTTTCATAGGCTTTCATTTCATTAAATTCCGGGCCGTTCGCGCCCTCCCTGGAGAGGGTGGGCTCAGGGAGCGACGGTGTGTGGGGACGCGCCGTCGGGTAGGCGCACACATGATGGGCTTTCTGTCAGGGTAGGCGTCGCCCTCCGTTTCCACGTCAATTGAGCGAGGACGCTAGTGAGTAAGCCGGCGGCGTCCCTCGACGGCGTGCAGGATTGGGCTCGGTACTCGGCGCGGAGGGCGCGACGGCTAGCTTGCTGGGGGAAACTCAACGTTAGAACTTGCGTAAACGCTGGCGGCCGCCTTGACGTTCTGCGAACAGGCAGGGAGGAATTAAATAAAGTGTGGACTAAACCCAAATGTATTATGCGCTTGTGGAGTGTATGGATTTCACTGCATATGGGCAAGAAGAAGCAGGGGATGGAATAAGGATGTTGCAGAAACGGGTTTCGAGAAGGTGATTTTCTGACATATCAAAAGACTTCCCTGACGGGGTTACATGAATATGACGAGTCGAGGAGCGCGAGGAGGGGAATGGAAGACGGAGGGGAGGACGCGGCGTGCAGGCTGGGGCGCGCTAATGGGTGTAGGGAGGTGAGGGGCGTGGGGCGGTGGAATATGTAGCGGAAAGTGGGTAGGAGGCGAAGATAGCTGAGGAAGACGAAAAGGGTAAGTGGCAAACTCACGGTTAGGACGGGAGGAAGCACGTGACGGTTGCTGTTGGATTTAGAAATTGATGACCCTTGTGGTTGCTGGGAATGTGTGGGACCCCATTCGTCGGTGGTCATCGAGGAACGCTATCGATGGGGTTCGGTGGGTGCATTCATGAACTGAGGTGATGGAGATGGATATAGAAACGCCAAGGGGTCGTGGTTTGTCGCGCTGGCAGAGAAAAAAGCCAGGAGGGCCCCACCTGAAGATGCGGAAGATAAATGTTTAGCCTGGGGCGATGATGAGCAGTGCGGGCGGTCGTGTGCAGTGGGCGAGGGGGAGGTGAGGCATACGGCGGGGGCGGGAGTATGTTGGGGCGGAGGAGCAGCAGCACATGGAGGGAGCGCGGAGGTAAGTGTTCCCGATATGGAAGTTGTGACAGGGCTACGTAAAGGCAGGCCACGCCGCGGACTGGAATAACGTCGGACGCCAAAACACACTCCGGCCGGCCGTGTGACGTGACTGCGTAACAGATTCTTCCGAGATCTGAGATTCGGACGAGGGCCGGAAGGGGCAAGCAGCAGGACCTGCCACTTGCCTGAGATTTATATAGCCAACCGGAGAGCGTCCATCTGCCCGCCCCCAGCAGCTATGAACGCCCGCTCAGAGTCCCCCTCTATCCCGGCCCTTGGCCACGACTCGTCCCCGTCGTCGTCGTCGTCGTCCAGTCTCCTCGATGTCCCCGTCGACGGCCCGCTCCCCACACGCCCCAACGAGCACCTCGCCGTCTTCCTCCCCAAGCATCTCTGGAAGGTACGTCACCCGCCCGCATATATGCGCACAGATGCTCATCCGCGTCCCCAGCCCGACTCGTCGTCTGTCGTGTGCGACAACTTTTTCTGCCACATCCCCTTCTCTTTCTTCGAGCGCAAACACGTACGTCATACCGCGTCGCTGCCCATGCCACCCCCGCTCACGTCCTCGACAGCACTGTCGCAAGTGTGGCGGCATTTTCTGCAGCGCGTGCACCTCTCGCACAACGCCTCTGCTCGATACCTCCAATCTCGACTTCTTAACGCCCCCACGCAACATTCCTCTGGCTGCGTTCCAGTCCCCCATTGCACCCATCCTCGACGCGCGTGTCTGCGACGACTGCTTCGACCAGATCCACGGCTGCCCCAGCACTCCACGCACCCCCGACGTCATCCGCCCGTCCTTTTCACGCGTCCTTTCCCATCCCATCGCCATGTTCAAGCATGCTCGCTCCCCTACACCATTCTCCGTCCAATCACCCGCCTCGCTCCTCAGCGTCCCTACCTCACCCCAGTCCGACGACCTACCCCCATCCTTCAAGCGGAGAACACAATCTCTCTGCAATTCTCCAAGCTCCTCTAGCCTCAACACCCAATCTTCCTCCAACAGCGCACCAAGCCACTCTTCAAGACGCGCTGCGCTGCGCACCGCACAACTTCCCCTTCCACAGGATCTCGAGCGCTCCTACGGCGAGCTCGACGCGTATCCCCTCCGTCGCTCCAGCGTTCTGTGTAAAGCTACCGGTGGTGGTCGCTGGGAGCCCAAACAGTGTCCCATTTTGGATGGCTACCGTCAACCAGTTCCCGGCGGCAAGGCTCCCTACGAGATCGAGATGGAGCGCAACGAGAGGCTCGAGCGTCAACGCAGACTCAACCCCGTCGTCAAAGACGGCGACTTCCAGTATCGTTTCCCCAGAGAGCCGGAGCCAATCGTCGTCGCCTGCTCCCTCTTCAACCTCTCCACCTTCTAATCCTGCTGCAAAAGTACCCTTCCCTATAGGTGATCACCATACGCCATACCATTGCTTGTCCACTTGCTGCCCCTTTTGCTGTCACTCGCATATCCTTATTACTGTATATTGCTTGTCCTTTCCTGCTTGCTTCTGCCATCACTGTAACTCTATGCATTATCACCCTATGGCTTTTCTTCCCCCCCCCACGGCTGGCCTCGCGCACTCTTGTGCTATACATACTTGGCTCTTCTTGGATTCATCTTCCCCCATCCGTGCGTTATCCACCGTCATCCCACCGTCCCATAATGGGGCTTGTCCGCTATGTCCCTCCACCTTATGCCCTCCTGTTATCTATTAGAGCCCTCCACTGATGCGCTCCGAACTCTCACTCTGTTGTTTTAGTTGGGTGTTGTTGCGTACTGCACTACTTTACATAGCTTATCTTGCCGCATGCCTTGTTGAGCCCTCTGGGTTAATAGACTTATGTTTACTAGAAATCCGGTGTCAAGCGTGAATGTCAGAACGAGTGACTTGTGTCAACGACACGACTTGACGCGCTCTGCTCTTCGATCGAAGATGGCGTAAGTAAACAAGCGCAAATTGTGACTGAATCGCGTCCAAAAAAATCGTCGACCCGACTCTCACCAATAAGGCGAGGGTTGCCAGCCATGTTCGCCCTCCGCAAGCTGCCCACTGCCCTCCCTCGACCACTCGCACGCACAATACGCGCCAATGCTACCCTAGCATCCACCTCCGAGGCCGCTCCGTCCACTCCCGAAGAGCCAGCAGCATTAGAAGCAGCCACGACTCAAGGCCGGCGGAAACGCAAGGTCCCACTGAAGCGCCCTCCCATCTCCCTCGAGAACCCGCGCAAGTGGAATCGCCCCCTCACACCAGGCGTCATCCCCGCGTACGACCTCGCGCTCGCGTACCTCCGCCAGGACAGCGCGAACCTCAAGAAGGAGTTGGAGGAGCTCCGCGGGGTCATCAAGGCGAAGGAGGGGGAATACAAGGTTCTTGAGAAGAGGGTGTTGGAGCTGAGGGAGAAGGAGGCGGGTGTCGAGGAGCGCACGAAGGCGAGGAGCGAGCTGGACGCGGTGGACGCGGAGCTGGAGAAGTTAC
This sequence comes from Cyclocybe aegerita, assembly GCA_902728275.1. Taxonomy (NCBI): domain Eukaryota; kingdom Fungi; phylum Basidiomycota; class Agaricomycetes; order Agaricales; family Hemipholiotaceae; genus Cyclocybe; species Cyclocybe aegerita. The sequence continues at coordinate 161,180 of CACVBS010000046.1, read as the reverse complement.
TGGAGAAGGCGGATATTTTGGAGGTGCAGAGCGAGGTTAACCTCCCGGATGTGAGGTGGACCGTGAGCAATGCTATGGGTGCGTCTGGATGTGTGTCGGCTTCCGGAGGTTCTTTTTTGCTTAATGTGATTGCCTTCTCTGTAGCGGACATGTCAAAGGTCTCGCACCGGGCTCTTCTTGAGCAGAAGTGGAGGAAGGATGGGGACCTAGACTTGCTGGTATGTGCTTTCAAGCTCTCTTCTCATTTTCAATGTTTAATATTCGGTACAGATGGAACGTCTATACCAAATGCACGTCGTTCCGGACGTCTTGCCTGAGATTCACCCGAGTCTCGACCTTCACGTCGTGGCACGCACAAAACCGAAGGAGTTCTTGAACTCGGACTCGAAGAAGGTGCAGATGAACGTCGAGCCGGGCACCTTTCTTCGGCCCAAACAGGTAAGTTGCTCTATGAATGCGCTGAGAGAGTTTCTTATGAGGGTGAATTGCAGACATTGGTACCTCCAAAGTTGTTTGCGAGTGTCTTCCATACCGACACACGTCTATATACGATGCTCTTGGTCGATCCTGGTGTGTCAAACACCTAGCTGGTAGAAATGTGCTCGCGTTCTAATCGATGTCTCTACTCTAGATGTCCCCCAGCCAGACACGGAGAGCTTCACGACATACTTGCACTGGATGAAGTCAGTTATTCCAAGATGCTTTCATCCCAACGCTAATTCAGCCTCGTCACAGACCTAACATCCCTCTATCCGCTACCTCTCCCTCGAAGCTCTCCGACCTCAACACACACACCAAATACATCCCACCTCACCCTCAACGTGGCACACCCTATCATCGCTACGTCTGCCTCCTGCTTCCGCAGCCCCCATTAGGGGCGTCAGAGTACACCCTAACCGCGGCGTCCCGGGCCACCGGACCTACGTCGATGCATCTCGACATCCCGGTCGTGCCAGAGGCAGAGCGGCTCGGGTTCAATGTGCGAGAGTTCACCCGCAGATGGAACTTGAACGCGGCTAAGGGGGGCGGAGCGCATATGTGGCGAGAGGTCTGGGACGAGGACGTCTCGGCCGTGTATAAAGATATCCTCAGTGCGTATTTTTGTGGTTCTGTGATACGTGGTTGGGTGACCCTCCTGACCTTGCTACATACTTTTTTTTGTGGTACAGACAAGCCCGAGCCGCGCTATAGCCGCCCGCCCAAGGCCGACCCGTACGTGGAGGTGAAGCAGAAGAAAAAGTATATCGCGTAGATCGTGTGCCTATGCATGCGCACTGCATTTCATTGTAGAGCTCGTGGTGTTGGACTGCGCAATGCTATATAATGGTTAATCCGCCCGGTCTCTTATGCCTATGCTCGCCGCTCGGTCGGCCTCTACGTCGACAGCAAAGTTCTAGTAGCATTCCAAGATGCCGTTTCGTGCTCGACGGAGGAGTAACTCCGTGTCCATGCTCATAAGGCCGGTTTGTCCCCACTCCTAACTGTGCTAAAATCGTTGCTTTTCATTCTGGGGGCCTTCATTCGTTGTTGTTTTCGTGCCAACATTTGGCGGTTAGGTGATTACATTTCTGTTCGACCGTTCTGTTTAGCTTCGATAATGAACGTTGAACGTAACGCGGTGTTCATCACCTTTCATGCCTCCAATGCCCGTGCCCTTCGCTCGGAGGTTGTAGAGGCCTTGTACGTGTCTCGTCAAGGACTATCACTTCTTAGCATTTGTCTGTCAGACTTGGAGTATGCTGTAATGCTTTGACATGTCACTTTGCTTGCTCTCGTGAGCTTGTTAACGTTCGTCCGTACGGGGTTTCTGAACCCGCGTAGTGCGTGCCCCATTACCTTATTACTTGAAGGTCACACTCCCACCCTGATCATGGACGCGCGTTCGCGAAATGCACCAACCTATCGTGGACCGACCGCCTTGCTGGGCCGGGGTGGGTTATCTGGAGACTGCAGGAGTGGGAACCCTTCTCACCAGGTTCGCGCGTTCGTCGTCTTCGAAGGCGGCCGCCGGGCACTGGGCCAAGGAACCCCGAGGACGAATCACAACACAGGAAAGCTTACGACAGGGCCACTGTGGCGCATTGGGCCCGAATATCCTTTCGGTTTGCCCAAACGCTGTAGGGTTATACCCACCGCTGATCGTTACACGCTGTCTCCGCCCACGCTGTCGAGTGTCTCTGTCTGTCCAATGCCCTGAGCCGACCCACTTACCGCCCGACGGCAGAGGCTTCTCCTGCGATACTCAATGGGAAGAGGATGTAGGGCATTGGCCGGAGTTTGGATGGGAGCGTCGGACAAATAACAAGATTGGTTCTACTGCGACATGAGACATCCTGACACCATTGGCTGTTCAGAGAGATTTCGTGGTACAGTCGAACTCCTCTTAACCCATGATCCTGATAACCCATAACCCCTCTTATCCCATAGGATTCTCTGTCCACCAACTTGGTGGGCGGGGATTTGCACCTCATAACCCATAGGTCCGTAATAACCCATACTCCATACCCCTTCGCAGGCAAAACCCATAGATTTCACCGGCCATCAGGCCATATTTGGTGTCAATTACTGGCATTTGGGGGGCATCATTTCGTGCTGATTGATGGGAAGGCCTTGGATCTCACCGAAAAGCAGCCGAAAACTGATAAAAGTAGTCCCAAAGGACCGCGAGAATGAAAGCTGGCTTACAAATCACACATAAGCGCTCCATATTCGGCAACCCATAGCGAAAACTTGTGAAAGTAAAAAGTCATCAGGGCGCCATGGGCACTCTAAATTGTGTCCACTCGCCCCAAAATGGCGCTTGTACGCTCATTGAATAGAGGCAGCCATGTAGGCGATCTCGAGAGTGTGATTTCGCCTAAGTCAAGGCTGACTTTGTTACGAGTCAGACGTCCGGACTCCTCTGGATCACTTTTGGTGGGGTTTATGTGCACTATTTTACTCACATATTCACCCCATTTTTCGTCCACTTTTCCGGGATATTTTTAGCACTCCCCTCACGACCCATAACCCCCAATAACCCATAGCTCGGGCCGTCCACGGAGGGGGTATGGGTTATGAGGAGTTTGACTGTAGTGCTGGAATACGATGCTCGGAGATCTCTGCCAGGTTGTAGTGCTCAGAGGAGATACTATGGGACTTTGATGAGCATCTTATTCGCATATTTGTTTGACCACGCCCGCATGGTTTTCACGAGCTCCGGACCTTGGAGCGATAAAATAATGGAGGTTCTGAAAATAATGTAGCTGCCTTGTGGGCGAGCCGCGATCGTTGGCGCTTGTGGGATCGACGGCGGAGGGCGCTGTGTGCTATTTTGGGCGTGCTCGCGTGTTCGGTACCGAGACGACCACGCGGAGGCGGACGGAGCCTGTTTTAGACATTCCGACGGAATGTCACGAATCCGATCGCGCTGCGTCGTGACGCTCGCGGCACCTCTTGGCGCAATACCGGCTACTTTGCCACACCATATGCTACCCAAATGCCTCCAAATGCCACCCGTACCAGTCGTGCGCGTGGCATTTTCTCTACTCGTTGGATCCGGCGGAACACATCACTGATCTTGATGTGCATGGAGCTGGACGAACGAGGTGGCGAGCATATAGCCAGTGCGAGCGGATCCTATGTACACATAGGCGTAAGAATCACCTAGAGAAATGCTCCACTCGAATACAGGGTACGACACGCAGAAACCTCAGTACTGGGTTTGGTGGACGTCGACGTTTTATTGGTTGTGGGATTTTGTTCGAGGTGTTTTTATTTTGAGATGGTCAGGCGAGGTGGATGGAAGACGTAAAACGAAAAGGAGGCTATCTTGTTGGAAAGCATCTTCCGGGATGCCCTTGTCCTTGTATTCGACCATCGTGATAATCCAGTAAGGCACCTTGGAGCGTGTATCGGTGCACAACACGGAATCGGATGAACAAGCATATTTGCCGTTTGTTACCGGCCCCAAAATTCAAGAAGCTCGTTGATCAGTAGTATTATCACGATCACAGAAGAGGGATTAATCAACGAAACGTACAAGCCATCTAATCGATCTCTTGATCCAAGTGCTTCGGGAGGCACTTGGTTCAATATGTCCTCCCTCTCATTGGGTCGCTTGCCACACTCTCGAAGATGATTCTATCGATGGAATTAGAGAATAATAGATGCGCACCGATAATGTCTGCTTTTCTACGCGATTCGTGGATCGCAATCTGCGCAAGAAAGAGGGTCCGATAACCCGAGCTATAGCCTGTCATAGGGCAGAAGTCATCCGTTTATGAAGTCAAGCGGTGTCGACCAGGTTTCATACAAGTCGCTGACCGGACCGGCATCGGTGCGGGGAAAGTGAGTTGAAGACTAGAAAGATAGCGGGGTAGGTTGGGGACCTTTGGGGCTCACGGGATCAGTCTGAAGATTGGGACGTCCTGACAGAGCCCGGTGGGATTCCGGAGGGCAAACCGGCGTGACAGACCGAGATGAGTAGCCTCTGGAGGTGTCTGCGGCCTCAGAGATGGGAGTATATCCACGGTTGACGAGGTGTTGAGGCGAACGCGGAGAAACCCCGCAAAACGAGCTCGCACGAGCTTCTGCAAGGAGGCAATACACTAGAACGTAAAGATCCACGTTCGGCATTATCCGTTTGACGCGAACGGATTTAAGCATCGTCTCTGTTCCGCGATGGAGTCGGGCGACAGGGACTAAGCCGTCGACGGAGGGTTGTCTCATGGGCCTCGGAGCCCACCATACAGTGAACAAAACGGACGGAAAAGACGTTGCTGAAGGACCGCAAGCAGGTCCGGGTGTAGCGAGAAAACTCCTGCTTCAGAAAGACTATCAGGGTTCAGTGAGTTTAGCAGTTTAGCAAATGCGGGGTAATATACTCGTTACTTTTCTGATGGAGGAACAAAATAGGTCCTACGAAGATCTCTGAGACAGTGGATGCTGTACCGCCGGTGTTAACGCTACATGTTCGGCGTTATAGGTTGTACCAGATAATTAGGCGTTTTCTCGTCGTGTCTCCGTTCCGGAAAAAGAGAGGATAAATCGCGGTGTGATTGCTGAAGGCAGACAGAAAGTTGTTCAGCAGACAACATCGTTGGGATGTTGAGGAGCTCGCTTGAATACGATCCGAGAATTCAGAATGTGTGCTGAGGATCGTTCATGCTAAGCTGTAGATTTTGGCCAAGATAAATAGCGCTTGAACAAGGAGAGCGGGTGAGGGGCCGGGTCAGAAGGAAAGTTACAACTTTTTGGTCCCAGTCACGTTGAGGCATATTCTATGCGACTTTGTGCGCGGAACTTGAACGCTTCAGTACGAATCATCAGTAGACGATATACGAAGCTTGTGTACCTCACAAGAGACCTGAGAGTTTCTTGATTATTTCCTTGCAAGGAGAACGAATCGGTACAGAGACAGGCTTCTAAGTAGAGTCCGGCGCGTTGGATGATCGATGCCATGTCAGACTTGCGACTCGCAAGCTCAGGGCAAGGCCTCTGGTGGTGTGGAGAGAAGCGAAGGCAGGACGATTACCTAATCCACCACCGCTTCAACTCCACCCACCAACTTTACGCAGTTCGTCCATGTCTTCTGCCAGCAGCGAGCACGACGATTTCAACCACCAAATCGCGATTAAACTATCAAGAGCTCTCAATACCCTCAATCCGAATGACCTCTTGTCTCAAAGAGTGATTGATATTGCAAAAACCAATTCGGAAGCTGGGTTCATTTCAGGTTGGTAGCCCGAGAGTCCTCACAAGAGTTCGTGAAAGCTCACGGTACTGCAGCTGCCAGAACTTTCGGCAAGTTCAAAGATTCCTTTCTGTCGGAACTACATGCCGAAATTGTGTCGTATGAAAGGCAGGAGGCTGCAGGTGTCCCACATCAACCGGTAGAAGGCATTACAGTCCATGATAGCGATGTCCTCGAGCCAGCGCCTATCCGACCTGGTGGACTTCAAGTGTCAGATTCGGTATGTGTGTCTTAATCTTACTGAATAGTCTATTCCCTCATGTAGAACGATGTAGCGCCATACATTTCGAAAACCTGCAAGACCGCTTGAACCACCTACTCCGAGAACATCTGTTCTAGGGCTCGACCGATTGGCCAAAGAAAAGAGAGCAGCTGCGGTCAACGATCGTGCTAGTGCTGAAGGAAGCAGGAAGAAGCCTCGTCTAGATGACGGAGATGAACCTTTCTTCAAAGGTGTGTTCCTACTGGTTGTTATATCATTAATGAACTTGTGCTGAGTCTTCATTCAGTTCCCAGCCTCCCTGCTCCGAGAGCAACGAATATTCGACAAAGAGGAGAAGAGACACCGTCGCACCCAGGCGGTTTGTCTGAAATAGGTCGTCAGAGGCTAGAGGAACATCGCCGTAATCGAGAAAAACAACGAGGTGCGAAGCTCACATTCTTCACCCAAACTTGTCTTGGCTCATTTTATTTTCTTCGAACTCTAGAGGGTATAATCGCCGCCAACGACAATCGCTCAGACGCCCCGAAGGGCTTAGGTGACTTTCAACGCCGTTCCAACCGAGATAGAGATAGAGGCTGGGGTGGAAGACGAGAGCAGGAGTCTTACGCTCGCGGTACAGACTCAACACCCCGGGGTTCGCATCCTTCTGGCTCGCGAGATGCGCCAAGCGTGCGAGTGCCTAACGTTGGCTGGGATTCGACTCCACGAGATTCGAGAGGCGAGAATGGAGGAGGCTGGGGAAGGCAACGAAACCGCGGCTGGGATGCGCCAACGCCTCGAGTGGCGAGAGGTGAAAGTCCCGATGGCAATGATGGGGCTCTCGGACTTGATGCTAGGGAATGGGAGGAAGAGCAGCTCAGGTTGGATCGCGACTGGTATACAGGAGCTGAGGAAGGCGGGGTGGCAGGCGACGATGAACATAACCCTCTCGCTCAGTATGAAGACCTCAGCATCCGGAAAGAAGCTGAGATTGCCAAAAAGCAAGTTGTGAGTGTCCTCCTTTCATTCTTAAGGATATGTTATTAACTTATGCCTCGTGCTAGAGAAAAATATCGGCTCGACAAGCACAATACGTAGGCAACATTTGATTCCTTTCGTTTGACGAAGTCTAAAATTTCCACTCATACAGAACGCCGATAATGACTTGTGGGAGGCCAATCGGATGGTGACGTCGGGGGTTGCAACTCGCAAGGCCATCGATCTGGACTTTGAGGACGACTCTGAATCAACGGTGCATGTTATGGTCCACGACTTGAAACCACCCTTCCTTGACGGTCGCACGGTGTTCACGAAGCAACTTGATCCTATCAATCCCATTCGAGACCCTACTAGCGACATGGCAATATTTTCCAAGAAAGGCAGTGCCCTCGTCAAAGAGAAGAGAGAACAGGCCGAAAGGGCGAAAGCAGCTGCCAAACTGGCGGCCCTGGGTGGAACGGCTCTTGGAAACATTATGGGTGTGAAAGACGAGGAAGCAGAAGCAGAAGGTGAGATCAGTTCAAGTTCAATCGCTCCATCAATTTGGACATTCACATAGCTTTGCGGTTCTTCCAGCTGAGGCTGAGAAACAGGAACGTGAGGCCAAAGCCAAGGGAGAGGATGACTACAAGGGGGATTCTAAGTTCGCGACACATCTCAAGGCGTCATCTGGTGTTAGCTCATTCGCTAAAACGCGAACTCTCAAGGAACAACGAGAATATCTTCCTGCCTTTGCTTGCCGCGAAGAGTTGATGAAAGTCATCAGAGAGAATCAAGGTTGGACCCTGTTTGCTATTTTCTCTAACCTATCGTAACGCCTTTTATATAGTCATTATCGTCGTTGGGGAAACTGGTTCAGGAAAGACGACACAGCTTGCGCAATTCTTATATGAAGACGGTTATTGTCAACACGGGCTCGTCGGGTGTACACAACCTCGTCGTGTGGCAGCTATGTCTGTGGCGAAGCGTGTCAGCGAGGAGATGGAGGTCCGTCGCTATTTCTGATGAGCTGGCGCAATATGTTTACCTGTCTTTATAGTGCAAGCTGGGCTCGACAGTTGGATATGCTATTCGTTTCGAGGATTGTACTTCAGCTGAGACGAAAATCAAGTGTAAGCTCTTTGACTTTTGCCTCCTCATTTCAAATTCGTTGACGACTTCCCCGAAGATATGACCGATGGTGTCTTACTACGAGAATCTCTCAACGAGGGAGATCTTGACAGATAT
>CACVBS010000046.1:118789-152948 GCA_902728275.1 Cyclocybe aegerita | reverse complement strand
TAATAAGAATGGCTTGTTTCTGGACTGCGCATATACTCATGATCTCTGTTTAAGTCCTTACCCGACGACGTGATTTAAAACTTATCGTTACCTCTGCCACAATGAACGCCGACAAGGTCAGATGCCATGCCTCTTATTTTGTCAAATGTTGCTCACACAAGAAATGCCAGTTTTCTAACTTTTATGGCAATGCTCCGACATACACCATCCCTGGACGAACTTTCCCTGTGGAGATGTTCCATTCTAAGTCGCCCTGTGAAGACTATGTTGATAGTGCAGTGAAGCAAGTTCTTCAAATCCATCTATCGCTACCTCCCGGCGATATTCTTGTGTTCATGACTGGACAGGAGGACATCGAGATTACTTGCCAGGTTGTCCAAGGCATGTTCTTATTTTCTGACGTTATGTTGGAGGTCTTGACAGTTTTCTATAGAACGACTCTCCCAACTAGACGACCCGGCACCACTCGCTGTCCTTCCTATCTATTCGCAGATGCCTGCCGACTTGCAGGCAAAGATCTTTGATGCTACAAGTGATGGAAGACGAAAGGTCATCGTGGCCACAAATATTGCGGAGACATCGTTGACTGGTAACGTCATCCGTCTTTAATCAAGTGGACCCATACTGATTTCATCGTAGTCGATGGAATCTTGTACGTCGTGGACGCCGGGTATTCGAAGCTCAAGGTCTACAACCCAAAGGTTGGTATGGATGCTCTCCAAATTACGCCTATCAGCCAGGCCAACGCCAACCAACGCAGTGGCCGCGCTGGCCGTACGGGTAGCGGGTAAGTGGCGTTGACCCATGCTTTCAAAATTACTCGACTGATCTCATTTATGTTTAGGTTCTGCTATCGTCTATACACCGAGATGGCCTATCGAAACGAGTTTTTCGAGAATACCATTCCCGAAATCCAGAGGACGAATCTTGCAAATACGGTGCTTTTGCTGAAGTCTCTCGGCGTCAAGAATCTCCTTGAGTTTGACTTTATGGACCCACCACCTCAGGTATGGTACCTAATTAATTGCATTGATTTATACTTTTATTAAACCTATACCTTTATAGGCAAACATCTTGAACTCCATGTATCAGCTTTGGGTCCTCGGCGCCCTGGACAACGTTGGAGACCTAACACCAGTTGGGCGAAAGATGTCAGAGTTCCCCATGGAACCCTCAATGGCCAAGATGCTGATAGCATCGGTGGAGTATAAGTGCTCAGCGGAGATGCTGACCATTGTGTCCATGCTCTCCGTGCCGAGCGTATTCTACAGGCCCAAGGAGCGAATGGAAGAAGCGGACGCGGCGCGCGAAAAGTTTAACGTACCCGAAAGCGACCATTTGACGCTGCTAAATGTGTTCAATCAATGGAAGAGTCATGGGTAGGCGCTAGATATGCCTTATTGAAGAGGCTGAAACTGACTTGACTCGTTGTTTGTAGATACCGCGATGACTGGGGAATGCGGCACTTCCTCCACCCCAAGCTGCTCCGGAAAGCACGCGAAGTTCGTGTTCAACTAGAGGACATTATGAAGTTCCAAAAGATGGACATCATCTCCACCGGAACTGATTTCGATGTTGTGAGGTGGGCGATGGTTTGGCCTTGTCTTTTCAAGGTTGCTAAAGGTAGCGTCTATAGAAAAGCGATTACAGCAGGCTACTTCCATCAAGCCGCTCGCGTCAAGGGCATCGGAGAATTTGTCAACATCCGATCCGGTCTGCCTACGCACCTCCACCCAACGAGTGCTCTTTACGGCCTAGGATGTGAGTGATGATCATAAACAAGGAGACTGCGATTGTTGATCAGCGGCCTCAGACACACCATCATACATTGTGTACCACGAGCTTATTCTGACCTCTAAGGAGTACATGACACAAGTGACGGCCATCGACCCGTATTGGCTAGGTGGGTTCTTCTGCTTGAACTTGGACTCCGGGATGTCCGCTCATGCGTGGAATCGCGCACACTGAATATAGCTGAACTTGGATCTGTATTCTACTCGGTGAAGGAGAAGAACTTTGACGAGCGGGGTAACAGACGCCAGGCGGATAGAGAGTTCTCGAAGAAGGCCGAGATCGAGACGGAGATGGCTCGTCAGCGAGAAGAGTGAGCACTGCTTTTCGTTCATACTTCGTGTCGAGAAAGCGCCGACTAACGCGTTGCTTTGTGTGTGTAGGTCGGCGAAGAAGCAGGCTGACGAGGCGCAGGCGGCTCGGATAGCGGGTGGGGGCAAGTCTAAGATTATCGTACCGGGCACGCCACGCCACACGGGCGTCGGCGCTGGTGCGCGCATCACGCAGACACCACGGAGGAGAGTGGGCATCTAACCCACGTCTCGCGTGGGCGCTGATTGCGAAGCTGCGTGAAGTCGCAGATGGCATAGACGGTTACGACAGTACTTGACTTGACTTGAGGAGGTGTATGTGCTTTACTTGTAATCTGATAAACATCAATCCCGGGGAGCACCTTGACGTTGTCACACCCGCCGGCCGGTGTGATAGATGGGAGAGAGTGAGCTTCGGAGGGCCTGAGTCGCATTCGTTCCGTTGGTGAATGAGGTCCAAGGATCAATCAATATCAGGCTTTTCGGAGGATAAGAATAGCTTGAGGGCTCCTTATCTCAATGGCAACAAGGATTCAGATGCACGGATAAAGAAGGGTCTTACAGTGGAGTTGAGTGAGTCGCGCGCTCGGTCGGCTGTTGAAGAAAGGATTAGATTGATTATTCGTGAGGGTCCTCGGGATGTGCTGTTTAATTAGGCGCGCAGGCTGCGGTCCTGGCCAAGGGCAGTGCTGCGCCGACGAGCGAACTCTTTGATTTTTACCTCTACAGGAGATGCAAGGACATCGTGGGTCTCGACGACGGTGGGTCAGCGGCTGGGAGCGGCGGCAAGTTGTCTTGTTGTGTGCGGGATGATATCAGCAAGAACACGATTACAGGATAGCTAAGCAACTCTTGTCCTCGATCCATGACTTTGTTCTACCCACACCACCACTCTTCATTCTCGTCCTACTACGCTGAACCTCGCAATCCACTCACTGCGCTGTTCTCTCGGGGTCTGATATCGACTCATCGGCTATTGCTATTGACGTAAACCCGAGAACTGCTCATCCGCTGACCCTGCACCACTCGCTCTCGTCTTGATTCTCGATTTTTCCAGCATCCGTGGCGTTCTGAACACCTCAACTCACTCCAAACACCTTCAACGACTGTACTATATTCTAGCATCTCACTATACTCGACAACATGAGTGCGATGGCCGCACAGTACGTGCCACCACCCTCCGCATTCGCTTCCTCCTCTGGCGGAGGCGCACAACACTCGAATACGAGTAGTCCCAACATGCGCATGAACGAGTCGCCGTTGGATACGCTAGTCAGGCGGACGTCGTCGAGACGGGTGCGCCAACCGGGCGAGGGAAATGAGGTCCGGAGGCCGCGGGATGTGCACAGGGGCAACCAGCGGCAGCAGCAGGCCGAGTCTAGCTCTGCCGTCAATGCATATGACGGCGATCAGCGATATACCCAACAACACCAGCGTCCGTACCAAGCGCAATATCAACAATACAACGATGAAGACGAGGATGATTTCTCAGAAGCGTATGCGACGAGCTCGTACTACGAGCCGGACGACGACTCCCGGCCCAACTCCCATGTCCAAGCTCCAGCACAAGACCAGAGGCAGGGTGTCGACGCAGAGGGGCCGAGGAGGCAGATGGCGAACCTGCGGCTGGAGATCAAGCCAAACGCGATGGCGGAGACGCTGCACTCGCCGCTGCTGCACAGTCACTTTGCGCGGGACTCGGTGGCGACAGCGTCGGACATGAACTCGTACTACGGGGATATGGACTCGGCGCGGACGGGACGGGCATCATCGCACTCGCCGTCACGGTCGGCGCGGTCCCCCACAGGCAGCGCGATGGAGTTTGACGCGGGGCGGTACTTTGCGGACGACGCGTCGAGCGTGTACTCGAACACGACGGCGCTGGGTGGGCCTGCGCTGCGCGACTCGTGGCGGTCGACGGACACGGGTGGGACAGTGCGCAGGCCTGATGGGGACTACCGCGATTCGGGGGCGGGGCTGCCGAGTGTGGTGGTGTCGTCCGCGGAGCAGGACGGAGCGTATGCGATTGGGGGCGGGGTCGGGCAGCAGGTCAAGGCTGGCAGGACGCCGATCGTGAAACCAGTGACGGCGAATTTCTCGAGGCCGGTGCGGGAGGCGGCGCGGCCTGAGCAGGAGGCGGTGGGGGAACGGGTGCAGGTGCAGGTACCGGCGGATATGAGGGAGCAGAAGAAGGCGGTGTTGGAGAGGAATGCGAGGAGGGGTAATTTGGAGGCAAGCCCGCAGCCGTATATGCGGTCGCCGTTGGCCAGGGAGGTGTCGGCGGAGATGCGCGGCCTTCAGTGGACATGCAGCGGGGCAGATCACCACAGCCAAGTACAAGTCAACTGCACCCCTTGCATGGGTCAACTATGCGTCCGGTATCACCTGCGACGAGCGTGTACTCGACGTACTCGTACTACCAGTATGACGGCGCCGTGCCATCACCAACTGGGAGCCAGTTCGACAGTGTCAAACCCAATCAGCTGCAGCGGCCACAGACGGCGTCTCCTCGACCACAGAGCAGCAAAGGGTCGGACGGGCCTCAAACGCCACAGGATTATCTGCAACTCGGAATCCAATACCACGAAGCGAATCGACTGCAAGAGTCTGTGCGATGTTTCGAGCGTGCGGCGAAGGAGGACGGCGGGTGCGGGGTGGGTATGCTGATGTATGGGCTTGCGTTACGGCATGGGTGGGGGTGCGTGAAGAACGAGGCGTTGGGGTTCAAGTGGGTGCAGAAGGCAGCTGAGAACGCGGTGGGCGATCTTGAGAAGGTGCGGACGGGCGGGCGGGAGATTGACCTGGGGGCGGTGCAGAGCGAGCTTGTGCTTGCGATCTACGAGGTCGGGCAGTGTTTCTTCCATGGATGGGGGGTGGCGAAGGACCAGAAGATGGGGGTCAGCTACTACGCGGTTGCAGCGCGCCTGGGCGACGGGGACGCGCAGAGCGACCTTGCATTCTGTCTCGCGAACGGGAAGGGGTGCAAGAAGGACAAGAAGGGGGCGGCCAAGTGGTACCGCGCAGCAGTCGCGCAGGGACAGAGCGATGTCGGGCTCGCGTGGATCTACAAGGACAAGTACCAGTAGTGACGTCACAGTAGCACATGGCATTCCGCTCTACCTCGAACAATGTCACTCACTCAAAGCTCGGCGTATGGGAGATATACGAGGACCCGACTACTCTCCCAAGGAAGAGATGGCCCAGCATCGAGGCATACGCTATTATCAAGACCGCAGCGCCCTATGTCGTGCGCATGCTCAGGGACATTGCGTCCATCCGCGAGTGCTGGCTCCTGCTGGCGGGCTGGGTCACCGTCGAACTCGTCGCGTCTCTCGTCCCTGCCATCGCCCTCTCATTCCATGGCCAACTCCTCACAGTTGTGAGTAGCCATTAGAACCCTCGGATGTCGCTAACTCCCCACAGGTCCAGACAGCAGTTGATCACAGAACAGTCGACCCCCATCTCCTCTTCACCGTCGCCGCTGGCGGCCTCGCCTGCTCTCTAGCAACTCGCCTCCTTCGCTATGCAAGAGCTCGCATATCAGCTCCCCTCCACCGCCGTATAAAGTCCTACTACTCCGTCCATATCTTCCACGCCGTCGTCCGTCTCGATGTCCCTACCTACGATGACCCTGCGGTCCAACATCAACTCGAGCAGGCATTTCCAAAATCTCCCCACTCTACTATTGCTTTCGACGCTGTATCAGCAACGCTTCGTCTATTTAGCACCGCCATCCAGCTCACATCACAACTCCCCGTCCTCGTCAGCGTCCTCTCTAATCAACCAGATGGTCCCCTCCTCGTCTTCCTCTGCCTTGCACACGCGTTTTTCCAGTGGGCAAAGGTCGATAAGCCTTTCATCGGTCACGGAGGTATGTTCAACTGTCTCTATCCCGCACTCTCGCTCATAGCCTCCAGTTTGGGCTGCTACCACCACAGATCCTGATTACATCAAGTCCGAGGGCCTCAAACGCGCCGTCACCAACCCCATCCACAGAAAGGAAATCGTCGCCTCGGGAATTGCGCCTTCTCTCCTTGCCCGCACGTCACGCCTTCCCCCACCTTGACGTCTGCTAACACGCGTTCTAGAATACCGCCAGGCTGTCGCACGCATCGCAGACCGCGCAGGCGACTTTTATGAAGTTGTAGCGTCCGCAACCACTCTCAGAGATGGCTTGTCCATCAACGTCTTCATCCAAGAGGTCCTCCGCAGTATGCCAGAGGTCTGTATAATTCATCTACCAAGTGCGGCATCTCACCTTCCCTAGATTGCTTTCGCCCTCCGCGCCGTCCAACGGCCCTCCTCCATACCCCTCTCCCTCGCCTCTCTCAACCTCATCACACAAACGACCCAAGGCTTCACATACACCGCCTTCTCTCTCTTCGACGACACCGTCACCATCGCCAACAAGCTCGCTGCCGTCCGACACCTGTACGAGGTCACAAAAATCCCAAACCGCGTCAAGGTCCACGTGCCAAAGAAGGATTCCATCATCGACGAGGATGATCCCTCCCTAGGCGTCCCCTTTCCAGAAGACCAGCAGAGCCTCGAGCTGGGCATCAGCATCGAATTCCGGAACGTGTCGTTCAAATACCCAGGTAGCGACGAGTACGCGCTTCGGAACATCAACTTCAAGATCGAGCGAGGGGAGCTTTGTGTACGTCGCGTCACTCCACTCCACTGCGTCTGCTGTCACTCAGCTCACGTCGCGCCTGTGTATGTAGGTCATTGTCGGCAGTAATGGCTCAGGCAAGAGCACGATCCTCAAGCTGATTGCGCGGCTGTACGACCCCACGGAGGGGCTGATCCTCGTCAACGGCGCGGACATCCGGACCCTCCGTCTCGCAGACCTCCGGAGAGCCATCTCGGTGCTCTTCCAGGATTATACGCACTTCCCGCTTTCGATACGCGATAATATCGCCCTGGGAGACCCTGAGCATGCGGACGACCTTGACAAGATACGCCGGGCAGCCGAGCTGGGTGGGGCGGATGGACTGATTGAGCGTCTGCCTGACAAGTATGATACGTACCTCGAGCGCCCGGTACGAGACTATTATTCGACGCTGCCCGAGGGCATGACGGACCTGTTTGGCCGCCCGGTTGATTATGGACGCGTGAGGGAGGCAGGTGGGATGGCGAATGCGGAGGGAGGAGGCGGAGCAGGGAATAGAGGGTTGAGTGGAGGTCAGATGCAGAGGATTGCACTGTGGGTTTCCCGTCCCGCCTCTCGTGAACGGATAATTAATGGGTGTACAGGTCAAGGACGTTCATGCGTTCTGTCGTTTCCGACAACTCCGTTGGGCTGCTGCTATTTGACGAGCCTTCCGCGAGCCTTGATCCTACAGCAGAACATGGTGTGCTCAAACTCCATGTGGTTCTTGCTGGTTATTAACTCTCAAGTGTCTAGATTTGTTCGAGCGCCTACGGAACCTCCGAGGCAGCAAGACAATGATCTTCTCTTCACATAGATTTGGCAACCTTACCAGACATGCTGATCTAATTCTGTAAGTTCTCCCTCAACTCTGCTACCTACATAAATTTGATGGTCCCCTCTGTGCTCCAGATATATGAATGATGCAGAAGTACTCGAGGAAGGGACTCATGAGCAGTTACTTGCTCAGAAGGGAGGATATGCCCAGATATGGATGCTGCAAGCTTGTGCTTTCCTGTCATGACTTTTCACTGGTTTTTTCTAGAACATCAGTTCAAGAGTTATAATAGAGCTATAACAGCCCTCCAGGGACAAAAGTAGTACTGGATGACTTTCCTTAACATTTGGAGACCGTTCTAAATGCAAATTCTCGTTTCAAAGGGTGAGGCTGATGGATGCTGCTGTCGCCTGTCAGTACCCTGGAAAATATTTCGTTCTCCGTTCTCTTCAACATTCATTTCAAACGAAAAATCTAGGTGGAGGGTAAGCACTCCCTTCCTAGCTCTAAAGTCTCATTCCAGGCTTCAACCCTCCCTTTTATGAATGTTCCTGACAATGGCATGCTTTATTCATGCCCCATTGCCCTTTTTGCCAGGCCCGAAATTCCAGGCCACAACATCTGGAAACTCCCCTTCTTTCTTTCAATCCCCGATGCTGGCACCCTGTCGTTTACTTTAGAGCCTCAAATTTGTTAAGGAAAGTCATCCACTGTACTAAAACATTCAATTTGTGACCTGTGACCTGTTTGACAAATTTTTCATTTCATCAGTTTACCATCCCAGGAGTTTGAAACTTTTTGAATGATGAACATATTGCTCAACAACACTTCACCTCTACAACATCAAATCTGGCACACTTATCATACACTAATGGCAACCACCATTTATCATATCATAGAGGCAATTGCTCTACAAGCCCTATGTATATTGCCCAATATTCAATGAGATGGTCTCATTATACTTGCCCTATCTTTTCATTCTCATTTCTCACTGAAGTGATTTCATAATTGTCTTTCATTGTTGCCCCCCTAATTTCATTGTAGCATTTCATTTCTATTTCATTGCTTTGCCTGTAGATTTCATTGCATTTCATTTTTTGTCTATGCTTCTCATTGTCATTTCTTCATTTCTCTATCTTATTTCCTCTCATTATTGCCTTGCTTTCTGTTTATAGGCAATTTCTAAATTAGATATTAGCACTATGTGTTGGCTCTGCTCTTGGCCATCCATTGAGGGCCCATTGCCTGCCTTCTTAGAGTTCTTTTCAATTTGAGGCCACTTTTTGATGAGTACCAAGCTCAAGCATTTAGTTAGAGGCTCCTGAGGTATCTCAAGAACTGGGACAAGTCCCATCACAGCAATGAATAGAATAAGTAGAATTACATGCTATGTATGCAACAGAAATTAAGACAGATCTACCTATGTACTAGTTGCTAATATCAATAATGTCCTCATTGAACACAAGATGGTATGGACACTTTTGGCTCAGGGGTGGGGAGTCCCCAATCTCAATGACATGCTTCACAATCTCAACCTCAGAAGAAGGGGTATGCTTGACCTTGCATGGTTGTTGGGGATAGGGCTGGACACCGTGCCGTACTGGTACGGTGGTACGGCACTGTAATGCAATTACGGTCCCGTACCGTCTAAGCTGTGTGACACCTTCAAGACAGCCATATATAGACGGCATAACGGCCATAAATACGGCAACAGTGTTGTACTACTTGAAAGAGCCCAGATCTCAAGAATCCGATGCTCAAAGCAGCCTAAATCTGAAATAAGCAGCGAGATTGTTGGAATCCGGCAAGCTGGGAACACCGCTGCTCTCGCTGAGATGGCCGAGGTTGAACCTTTGACACTCGTCTCTGACATTCTCTCATCAGGAAAGTATAGGAATTATGTAGAATTATGTCGAAATGGTCTAGGTACAGGATATATATAAGGAGCCCTCGAGAGCAAGCCTCCATAACCCTTTTCAGTCTCTTTCCCAAAAATTCCTGCGTGAACTCAAGTTCTCAGTAGAGTCGCGGCCTGACTGCAACAACAAATAGTTGTGAAATTTGTACTTGACTCGTCGCCTATCTACACTGTCGAGCATTCCATAATCTACAAATAAGTAAAATTGCCATGGATCTCTTAGAACAAGAGGCTTAGCATGAAGCAGTGGCCCAAGTGGCTGCCCGTCCGGACTCCACATACTGAGTCCAAGATGGATTATGGCATTTGGGACGTGAAATACACATGGATATGCTAGGGTAAACAAACCAATTGCTATACTATATGAAGCTCCTGAAGTTATTCAAAATGCTTAATTAGGTCCCATTGACAGAGATATACCGTGAGAGAGCAGGGGGACTTAGCGCAGTATTGCACACCCCAGACCCAGTGCTGATTCTCTACTACTGACAAGCCCACCTTAGTTCATCCCCTAGGATTTGATGTGCCTGTTTCCACCGTCCGTAAACCGTAATGGATGGGTACGGACGGTCACCGTACTGTACCTAGATTTTGTCATGCTGAGTACAGACGTATTTTTACGGCCATAGCCGTATACGGTACGGTGACCAGCCCTAGTTGGGGACAATTGATGGGTGCTTGAATGGTGGAAGGACCTGGGTCGAGAGATGACATGTGATGAGGTTGAATCTGAGCCTGCAACATCTGCACACAGCATCATTTCTTGTCTCAGCCAGCTCAAGTCTTTGTGTCCTTCTCCAAGTTGAATGAATGGATTTTGGGATCAAGCCCGCCTTTCAGAATCCAGACCTTGAATGGATTTAAGTGTTTTGTGTCAATGGCACCATCCATCCCCAGCAACACAATGAAGTTGCTGGGAGATACAGAGATACATGCCCACTTGTCTGGCCTCCCTTTTCTATCCCAAAAAGCAACACTCCTCAATGGTGCTTGGATTGTTGGGGCAAGAAGCTTTTGCTGATTATCATTGTAGATGGTGTTTATCTTTGAAAAACAAGCAAATTGAAGCTGGCTCTGATAGAGGAAGGGTAAGACTTACCAATGTGATAACTCAAAAAAACACCTCCTTCCATAGCATATTGTTGAATCTTTGTGTTAAGGTCATCTTGGTCTTCCAGCCAAGATACTCCTTGCAAGATTGAGCAATCAAGGAGCCTTGAATGCCAGCACCAAATCCATAAACTCCAGTTGAATAGTCACTGCCAGACATCACAGCAGTAAGAAGAAACCCTCCCCATGTAAGATGGACACCATCTGCATTCTCAATCTCATCAGCAAGACCCCACAGTGTTTGGCTTCAACCAAGACCCTACAGGAATCGGATAATCAGCCTGGGCAGGGTTATTCTTCCTCTTGGAGTATTTATTGGTGAATTGACACCCTTGAGCCTTAGGGTTTGGAGACCTGCACCCTTGTCTACTTATTCATGCATGCAACCTGCCACTATGGCAGGCTGCAGTGTCGCTAACTTTCTGTGTCTGGTTTTGGGCAGGTGCTTCTCTGGCTTTTCAGCCTCAAGACACCTTGCCACATCTCAGGTGGTGCTGTTCTTATCTCATTTGCGCTGTGTGGCCCCAAAACAGCATCCAACAACTATGGGGTGTAGCGAGACCTTGATGGTCTCCTCCCCTTATCCCAATGCACCATTTTTGCAAGGTAGGTTGCCCTCTGGGGAGTTTAAGTGTTTGAGCCCAAAGGGTCTTGGTTGGGGGGGCAGTTGTCTTTGAGTAGTTAACTTAGTAACCAGGTCACATAGCATACATGTTTGTGAGGACTTTCCTCTCCCCCTGGGTTAAGCAAGTTGGACCAAGTTGGACCAAGTTGGATCAACTTGGATTGCATTTCAACTTGCACCAAGTTGATACAAGTTGATCTAAGCTATTTTTCTTGATCAACAATTTATATGGCAGTGCTTGATGGCAGCCTGCTCACTATGTACAAATATATACACTATGCAACCTGGTTACTAAGTTAACCACTAAAGGATGACCACCCTCTCAACTATGACCTTTGGGCTCAAATGCTGAACATCAGTAAAAGTACAAAAAGTGCTTTGCCGCTTTGAGCCGCTTTTCAAAGTGGTCAAAGGGGCAAAAAGTGGCTGAAGGGCCAAAGGTGTTCGGCCCTTTAGGAACTTATGTTGCTTACCCGTCAAAGTGGTTTGAAAGTGCTTTACCCCTTTGAGGACCTCTCTCAAAGTGGACCTAAGACAGCTCAAAGATAACTTTGAAGGGGCATAAAGTGTCAGATAGAGTATTAAAAATGGTAGATTATCATTATACAAGCACCATATACACTGCAAACTGAAATATATCTACTCGATGTTGGCGTCATCATCCCTCAGCTGTGGCTTGGGTCTGTTGGTAGTTGCAGGCACCGGCGACGCGCTCGTAGTACTACTGCTTGAGTTCTCAACAGCCAAACTGACCTTCAAGGCATCAACGGCGGTGGTCAGGATCTTCTCCCACTGTTTCAGCTTCAATTGATTGACAAGATCGACGAGGGTAGATGTGGGGTATACTGGGCATGCTTTCCCATGAATGTCATACTTGACATGATCCCCCCAGTTGGCCTTCAAGAAGTCGCTCGCTGAACGGCGTGGCCGCACTTCAACACCTGTTGAGTGGAACAAGATTGCACGCTTGGCCTAAAATAATAATGAGGTAACATCGAGGATGAATTGCAGAAAGACACGGACGGATTGAATCGCCAGGACGAGTGCACTGACAGGTCGGTCAGCCTTCACATCGATGGGAAATGGATTGATGCTATTAATATGCACCCCGAGGACGGTGGCGATAATCGTTGATTGAAAGATCCCCTTTGCAAGAAACCGACGTTAGTGCATCAGGTATTGCTAATGAAAATATGGCTTGCACCGTTTGAGACATGACATTTCCCTCCTCGTCCTCGACAACTCCAGCAAAATAGAATGGGTGGTCCTCTTCGGAGCGTGAAACAGCCCATGTGCACCATTCTTGTCGAACCTCAATCCAGTCTCCTTCACTAGCAGGAAGATGTGGACACCAATATCTGCTAGCTGAAACGTTTAAAACTGGGGAACTCCCCAGAATGCTGGATGCATCGGGGTGGGGAGTTGCCCATCCATGGACCCCAGACCACCCCCTGCTGCTGGGGAGGGCTGGGGATGACCGTTTCAGTGACAGAAAAGGCTTGGGAGGGGTTTGATGAGACCCGGGGACTGTTCTGCATCCTTTCTGGGACAATCTGGTATGGGGGAGGAGGTGAATTGGCCTGTATGGGGTGCCACATTACCTTGGCAGTGCGCTTTTTTTAGATCCATGGCTATTTTTAATTTGACAGCCCATGACATCAGAGAATGATGTCACTGATCTGAGCCATCAATTCTTGATGCCTCGCCTCGGAGAATCCGCCTTCTGGCTGTGGCTGTGCTCATCCCCAATGCGGACATAGGGGGATCAAAATAGGCTCTGCTGGCCTCATCCATGGCTTATTTCGTTACACCACACCTCTTAATGGACAAAACAATTATGCGATAATATTATACATAATTTTAGCTTTCTGTAGATGCCAAGAACATCAGGAGAGACCTATTTTTGGTAAAGATATGGTGCAAACAGTGGTTTATACACCAAAAATGCGAAAATGCGCACTAAATGTGCCCCTCTCATGCCCCCCTGACTCAAATAACCTATGTGATAATTTAGGGTAGTGTATTACCTTTAATTTTACCACTTAAAATTGGTTGTGCAGGCAGTATTGACTATGCTATTCCCTTATAGAGCGCATTTTCTAAAAATAGAAAAGAAGCGCACTCAATTCTCTACCATTTGCAGGCATCTAATCCTCAATGCAGGTCAGCGATTCTATAGAGAATATATAGAGCTTTCAAACGAGCCCTCCCGCGTGTTCACGCGCTCAGTATTGCAGCTTATATTACAGGATTACCCCTCATGCATGGCAATTTATCGATGGCTGCACATCCGTGCAGAATTCCGGCTTCCCCTCGCATTATTTCGCTTAGATTTGGCTGAGCGAAATGCTGGGTACATTAATACCTTCTAGTAGACACCCTTATTGCATGAAACGGGTCGAAACTCGTTGAGATATGATGAACACGATTTTGCTGCTATAATACATGGTGCACCATGCATCCTCAGGCATGTTTAGGGCCATTTGAGTCGGCCAAAAATGATGAAATACATGCCTGAGAGTAATGGCAGCTTGCATAATGCCAGGGGGTGTCTGGGTGTAGTAGATATGAGGGGGTATATAGGTACACCAGGAGACCCTCTCCAAATACCCCACTAAACGCAGCTCTGAAAGTCTGGAAAGTATATACGTGAATAGTGTATATTTATCCATGAATTTAACATATTTTATCATAATTTTATATTGCCTGGAAGTTGAGTTATTGACCAATTTCCCACGAGCTGAAATATTTTATTGACCTCCAGGAGGGGGGATATTGGCACATGTAAAATCATGATAAATGACGATAAATGTATAGAAACAGATCGAGGTACTTGCGAAGGCAAGGGAATGAATCTGTGTAAAGTTATTAAGGGGAGAAGGAGGAGGTAATCCCCCACATCAGTATCTATGTAAATACTTACCAAATCCACATATCGCACCTATTCAATGGTGCGTTCGGGTCAGGATAATATCCCTTAACATATTTCAGTAGTGACGGATGAGGCTCCGATGCCTGGGGGAAATGGTATTAGAGAAAGAGCTGAAAATGCGCGAAAAACACGAAAATAATTAAAATGGGTACCTCGGACTTGTTCAAAAATTACGAAACTTCGTATATGAGGATATATTAACATTCTGAAGAGACTGCAAAAGACCGGATGAGATTCCGACCAGTAGGTGGAAAGATATGCGAAATGAACTCCAAATGACAGCAAGAGCATCAACATCCTGTGACAACTTTGTGTTGCATCTGGTGCTTTTGGAGTTCATTTCGCATATCTTTCCACCTACTGGTCGGAATCTCATCCGGTCTTTTGCAGTCTCTTCAGAATGTTAATATATCCTCATATACGAAGTTTCGTAATTTTTGAACAAGTCCGAGGTACCCATTTTAATTATTTTCGTGTTTTTCGCGCATTTTCAGCTCTTTCTCTAATACCATTTCCCCCAGGCATCGGAGCCTCATCCGTCACTACTGAAATATGTTGAAGGCCTGACCATTGAATAGGTGCGATATGTGGATTTGGTAAGTATTTACATAGATACTGATGTGGGGGATTACCTCCTCCTTCTCCCCTTAATAACTTTACACAGATTCATTCCCTTGCCTTCGCAAGTACCTCGATCTGTTTCTATACATTTATCGTCATTTATCATGATTTTACATGTGCCAATATCCCCCCTCCTGGAGGTCAATAAAATATTTCAGCTCGTGGGAAATTGGTCAATAACTCAACTTCCAGGCAATATAAAATTATGATAAAATATGTTAAATTCATGGATAAATATACACTATTCACGTATATACTTTCCAGACTTTCAGAGCTGCGTTTAGTGGGGTATTTGGAGAGGGTCTCCTGGTGTACCTATATACCCCCTCATATCTACTACACCCAGACACCCCCTGGCATTATGCAAGCTGCCATTACTCTCAGGCATGTATTTCATCATTTTTGGCCGACTCAAATGGCCCTAAACATGCCTGAGGATGCATGGTGCACCATGTATTATAGCAGCAAAATCGTGTTCATCATATCTCAACGAGTTTCGACCCGTTTCATGCAATAAGGGTGTCTACTAGAAGGTATTAATGTACCCAGCATTTCGCTCAGCCAAATCTAAGCGAAATAATGCGAGGGGAAGCCGGAATTCTGCACGGATGTGCAGCCATCGATAAATTGCCATGCATGAGGGGTAATCCTGTAATATAAGCTGCAATACTGAGCGCGTGAACACGCGGGAGGGCTCGTTTGAAAGCTCTATATATTCTCTATAGAATCGCTGACCTGCATTGAGGATTAGATGCCTGCAAATGGTAGAGAATTGAGTGCGCTTCTTTTCTATTTTTAGAAAATGCGCTCTATAAGGGAATAGCATAGTCAATACTGCCTGCACAACCAATTTTAAGTGGTAAAATTAAAGGTAATACACTACCCTAAATTATCACATAGGTTATTTGAGTCAGGGGGGCATGAGAGGGGCACATTTAGTGCGCATTTTCGCATTTTTGGTGTATAAACCACTGTTTGCACCATATCTTTACCAAAAATAGGTCTCTCCTGATGTTCTTGGCATCTACAGAAAGCTAAAATTATGTATAATATTATCGCATAATTGTTTTGTCCATTAAGAGGTGTGGTGTAACGAAATAAGCCATGGATGAGGCCAGCAGAGCCTATTTTAATCCCCCTATGTCCGCATTGGGAATAGCCACAGCCAGAAAGGCGGATTCTCCGAGGCGAGGCATCAAGAATTGATGGCTCAGATCAGTGACATCATTCTCTGATGTCATGGGCTGTCAAATTAAAAATAGCCATGGATCTAAAAAAAGCGCACTGCCAAGGTAATGTGGCACCCCATACAGGCCAATTCACCTCCTCCCCCATACCAGATTGTCCCAGAAAGGATGCAGAACAGTCCCCGGGTCTCATCAAACCCCTCCCAAGCCTTTTCTGTCACTGAAACGGTCATCCCCAGCCCTCCCCAGCAGCAGGGGGTGGTCTGGGGTCCATGGATGGGCAACTCCCCACCCCGATGCATCCAGCATTCTGGGGAGTTCCCCAGTTTTAAACACTTCACTAGCTGTATTGGCTGATGTGGAAAGACACACTTCTGGAGGGCCAGGATTCCCGCATTGCCAATTAGGCTCTTCCAACTCGAGAGACGATCAAGGACCTTATGGATCCCACATCAGTAGTCAGTTCTCGCAGAATCTAACCACTTACCAGCTTCTTGACAATGACTCCCAAGGGAGTATGGAACTCAAGAGGCTTCTCTTGTGGGAAAGATGCTTTCCATGCCTTCTGGATCTCATTGTTCGATGGTGACTCCCAGGAGGCTGTTACTCCGAAGATCACATGAAGGCGAGGCACAAGAATCTCCTCAAAGGGAACCATGAGTTGAGCAGGCAGGTGCGCCATCCTGATTTGTTCCTTTGCCTGAGGAAGGTCTTTAGCTGGCAGCGCAAAGGTGGGAATGGACATGGTGGGAATGATTTTGGCAAGTGAGTGAACCTGTGAGATAATCAGTGACATTGAAGGACTGATGGATGTTTGATTCAACTTACCTGCTGCATCTTCTTCATTGAACCGCCTGCATAGTAGGCCAGTTTTATTCCTTTACCATTGGCTTCAATTGCCCGACGTTCGTCACCACCACCTTCATTGTTGCTCAGACCACCAAGCTCATCTTCAGATTCTGGTCGAGTTGGTGGTAAACTGCGGCTCGAAACTGACATCGCAGAGCCAGCAGAGCTAGATCATTCACAGCTGTCCACAATATTGGGTATGTTAGCACTGTCATCTTCCATCTCAGCTTCAATTTGTTCTGAAGTTCTCTTCCTCCAGTCGCTCAAGAGGCCCTTGCTTACGTGCTTCTTCCTCTTTGTGCACCCACGGTGTCTCCAAAGTGTATGGTTAGGAAGGTGAGCCTTTAACTTAAGATACATCACTCACGATGGTTCCTTCTCGGGAGCCTTGCACTTTCCCAACCCTTCTTCTTGAACCACCATCCGCTGATTACCTTCTTTCTGAACTGCTGCTCTCAGATCTCCCTTCTCTGCTCGTTTACTGCATTTCTTGGTTGTCTGGATCTCACCGTCAGATGGATCGAGGAGCTTGTCCTCTCCAGAGTTGGTGCTCTCTAACAATTCAGCAGGCTTCTCTGGCAATTTGTACTCCTCGCTGCTGTCACTCAACAGATCTTGAACCTCCTCAACAACTTTGTCTGCTGCGTATCTGATGGATTAGACAAGAGAGGGAAAGGAGGGGTAAACTCACAGTTTGGGGCACCGCTGTTGTTGTTTGACGTGCGGGGGCATAGAACTTGGTTGATGGCCACTGGAGGGGGGTTGTGAGCGTTTCTGAGCTTCTCTTCATGGGCTTGGAGAGTCACCAATTCAACTTCAGCTGTTTTCTGGATTGTGTCCCTGCGGTTCTGCTCCTTTGCATGCTGTTCCTGCTCCTTTGCCTCTCGCTCTGCCTGGACCTCTTCTGTAGTACGTCGCTCTCATGGCTTATCCACAGCACCAGGATGGGCATTACGTTTTGGACGGAGAGAGAAGGGGAGAGGCACACCAGAGGCCATGATAGAGGTGGAATGCAACCAGCAAAAATTTCCCTTATCAAGATCTCAACATGGCGTGATCACACACATCGTAACTTGTTTGCTCAATGAATACTATCCCAACTCTGTTGTCCATTTATCCTTGTCCCACAATATGCAGCGCCACCAAAAAACTTTCAAGGTTAAAGCCTTCCACTGCATGGAGCCAGGGTGCAGGAAGGAATGCACCACGCCGTCTGGTCTCCAGCAACATTTCCAGAGTGTTCATCAAGTTCCAGCAGCCCTTCAACCCCCCTCAATCCAGCCCACAAGACCTGCTCAAAGTTCTGGCCTGAATAATTCCTTGCCATCTGCCAATCATTCAGATGAGGATGTAGTTCATCCCTCCTCTCCCCACTTCTCCTCACGTCGATCTCCACGGCGCTCTCTGTCCAGCAGTCCTATTCAAACCCCTCGAGTCCCCTTACACCATGGCAATTCTGCCTATAACCCTCATCGCCTCACAATCAAGGTTCATCCAATTCTCGATGGTAAGTCTCTCAATGACAATGTTAGAGATGTAACTCAAGATTGTGGCTCCATTAGGAATCCCTTGCGATATTGACGGTTTTGACCTGCCACCTGATTCAGCCCCACAACCTGTTCCAAAAAGTGACGACTTCTTCCCTTTCGAGACGCGTGCAGAATTTGAGTTTGCCAAGCTTCTTTACAAGGATGTTGAAATGTCTGCAAGCAACATCGACAGATTGCTGCAGCTGCTGGCTGCCCTGTATCCATATCACATCCCATGCCTGAACCCATTGTTCTATTGTTCCATTGTTCATTGTTCTGGTTCTTCAATGGGCTTTACTTTCATTGTTTCATTCATTATTGTCTTCATTGTTCTCTGTCATTGTTCTGCTGGCATTCATTACATAACCTAGATCTTCTCCATTGTTCTCAATAGTATAAGTAGCTAGGTAGTGTACTGGATTCCCCAGCTTGAATCTCAACCTTGACAACCCCTCTGCTCTGTTGTTCATTCTCTGTCTCCTGGGCCTTGGCCAGGATGACTTCTTCTTGTCTCTTCTTTGTCAAGACCAAGGCAGTTCCTGTAAATTGGGGACAACCAGATGATGTGTAGGGGCACAGCACAAGAGCATGCTGAGGCCAAGTCCCCCCCTCTGTTCAGGTCATTACAATCCAGAGCAAACCCCTCATGTAGCAGACCACAAGGAAATGTATGCGATGATTGATAGCATCAAG
Organism: Cyclocybe aegerita; assembly: GCA_902728275.1. NCBI lineage: Eukaryota > Fungi > Basidiomycota > Agaricomycetes > Agaricales > Hemipholiotaceae > Cyclocybe > Cyclocybe aegerita. The sequence goes on along the minus strand of CACVBS010000046.1, from coordinate 133,953 downwards.
CAGGGAGAGGTCACCTGGGATAGTTTCTCAGTCCAGTACAATGGCAGCCCAGCAGACAGTGACATGCCGCAACCACCGTGGATGGATCAAACTTACGAGGTGTGGTTTCATGACCCACTCAAGGTCCTCGACAACCAGATTGGCAATCCAGACTTCAAGAATGAGATGGACTATGCTCCAAAGCAGGTCTTTCATAAGGGAAAGCATCAATACCAGGACTTGATGACAGGGAATTGGGCTTGGGAGCAAGCGGTGTGTCATGTTTGAGTTGTTAGTCCAGTTGATGTACACACTCATAATCTCAATTTCAGGACAAAATTGCCCAGGATGGCGACACCCATGGGGCCATGTTTGCCCCAGTCATTCTCAGGAGTGATAAAACAACAGTTTCGGTCGCAATAGGGCAAAATGACTATTACCCCTTGTACATCTCACTCGGAAATGTCCACAACTCAGTATGCCACGCACACTGAAACACTGTCTTGCTGGTGGCATTTCTGGCAATACCAAAGAGTCAGTACATGTCGCAGTGATCTCTTATCGTTGTGCTGATCGATTGCTCTCATGTAGCCACATGCGAATATGCCGACAAGGCTGATTTTTGCAAATTCCAATGCCAACTCTTTCATTCATCACTCGAGCATATACTCTCATCTCTTCAGCCCCACATGGTCAAGCCTCGCGTTACTTGTTGTGCAGATGGCCATTACCGACGAGTTATTTATGGTCTGGGTCCTTATATTGCTGACTATCCAGAGCAGGCACTTCTTGCCTGCATCATGCAGAACTGGTGTCCAAAGTATGTGATCTCTCAAAAAGTGACGCATTTCTCTGCTGACACTTTATTGGACAGATGTACCTCGCCCCCTGATAATCTTGACGCACCAGGAGCAGTTCCACGCACACACCTTCATACGGATACATTAGTTAATTCAGGTGGTGTTGAATTGAAGGAGCTGTGGGACGATTATCACTTCTATAAGCTAGAATTCTATATCAAATACTGTGTCTAAGTAGTGTGACGGGATCAGTCCTGACTGCCATAATGCAGTCCCCCTAGCCCGAGACAATGTGGAAGGGTTTCTGTGGCTCCCGGGGCTGCTCCATGTGTGCAGGACATGTCAACATAGCCAAACAATGCAGGAAACAGTGCCCGGACACTGTTTGCCCTCATTCTCAGGGTGTTTGGCACCATTTTTGGCAGGGAAAAAGCGGATATGGGGTCTCCTCATTATTCTGCACATTCCCCAACCATTTCCCCCACTGACGGGGGGCAGGAATAGGCTGGATTGGGAGGGGGACACATGGATGACACGGCACAGGTGCGCGTGATGGAAATTCCCCATTTGGAAGGTGGTTCATTTCCAGGTGCTGCTGGCAGTAATCCTGGCATATTTCACTCATTTCTGGGCCGATTCTCTTGAATAAAAAAATACCATAAATCATAGGATAATCGTAGCTTTCCGTAGACCCCTCAAACGTGAGATTCTGACCATAGCCTTGCGTGCAGTATTCATGGCTGTACACTGAAATCACTGATTTCGCACAAAAACACCAAAATGCGCACCATTACCCCTCCCTGGGTGATTCACTTTGGGCTTCTTGCCCTTTGGGATCATATCCTACTAGCTCACAGTAGTTTCTTCTCCTAATATGCAGTATAATCCACTCATTTGGTACATGGGAGACGAAATCAATCACTCCTTCCTCCCTCACATCTGTCAGTACATTAATCTGGCCAGTATCCCCCTGCTTTGGACAAATAATTATATATGTGACTACTGTAGTTGTCCAGACAACCTCCCATGATACTTCCTACTCTTTTATTTCAGCAAGGAGGTCCCCAATGCCTCTGCAACAGGTGCGCTTTCCTTATTCCAGAAATTTCCGGATTTATTGATGGGGACAATGGCATCGCTCTGGCACACTCTGTACTTCATCCATCCTTTTGTTGGAGCTCGGAATATGTTACCATAATATTCCAGAGTATCCTGAACAAAGTCCGAACAAATTATATGCAGAATTGAATATTCTATGAACAATGTTGTCCTTCTGCCAGCCAATTTGGCAAACACAGACACTCCCCCTTGAATTCAGGTCCGTCTACTCCCTCTAAAATCATGGAAAAATGTGTTTTGAATAGGGAATATATAATAGTCTTGAAATACTATGGTCCCCCAAAGGTATGGAAGATCTATGAGAGAGGGTAACCAAAGACATGGTTAGGAAACATAATTAGCTATAGCAAACCTGGTGATCACCACTCATTAATGGTCTTTCCCTGGCGCATTTTTGAGCCTCCTGCTTTCCACATTGACTCTATCATCCTGAAACTTTTTGGGGAATGACATGGCACATCTGTACGAGCTTTCTGTAGTGTCTGATTAAATAATTATGTCTCTGATCCTTCTGAAATGGCCAATCAGTGTGAGTTGCTGTTATCTCAGTGGTCTGAAATGTGTTCTTGGGGGTATCTATATTTGAAAGGCCATTCTTCCTGAGTATGGGGAACACATTTTCTTCAGGATCAGCCAGGAATTGAGCCCAGGAGAGGTGAAACACTAGGAGGAAACCAAGGAAAACAGGAATATGTGTCCTGCAATTGTGGATTTGTATATTTTGAGACATGGGCCCGCAGGTGAGTACTCAACGATATACTAAAGAGTTTCAAATATGTATCAGAGTTCCTGGAAGTGCAGGGAAGGAGAATTTTCAGTGCGCATTTTCGATTTTGGAGGGGGAGGAGGAGAAGGGTGGAATAGAAAAGGCTGTAAGGGAGATATAACCAAAGAAAAGTGACAATTCGATAGGGTTAATGCAGGGGAGCATATATGACCAGTTATCTGAGTGTGAAAGGGGGATTTTGAGGAGGGTAATGGTGTGCATTTTGGTGTTTTTGTGCGAAATCAGTGATTTCAGTGTACAGCCATGAATACTGCACGCGAGGCTATGTAAAATATGTCTTCTGAAAGCACTATATGTCCCCTACCAAACCGCCAAGGTGTCCCGAGGGTCTGCTCCCTGCAAGGGGTAGAGAATCCAGTGCGCTTTTGGGCTATTTTTAGCGAATTTCACTGTTTAGGCAATTATGCACGCAGTTTTGCAGGTAATGCTGATATTCTTTGGCCAATAGGACTCAATAACATGCTTGTTCATGAACGAACACCTGTCCCAGCCAGGGGATGCATGGGAGGGGGCCCAGTGAGGCCGCATTTTCGCATTTTCGAGGTGCAGGGCATTAATTGGGCTGTGCAGCCACCAAATATGGTCAGAATCTCACGTTTGAGGGGTCTACGGAAAGCTACGATTATCCTACGATTTATGGTATTTTTTTATTCAAGAGAATCGGCCCAGAAATGAGTGAAATATGCCAGGATTACTGCCAGCAGCACCTGGAAATGAACCACCTTCCAAATGGGGAATTTCCATCACGCGCACCTGTGCCGTGTCATCCATGTGTCCCCCTCCCAATCCAGCCTATTCCTGCCCCCCGTCAGTGGGGGAAATGGTTGGGGAATGTGCAGAATAATGAGGAGACCCCATATCCGCTTTTTCCCTGCCAAAAATGGTGCCAAACACCCTGAGAATGAGGGCAAACAGTGTCCGGGCACTGTTTCCTGCATTGTTTGGCTATGTTGACATGTCCTGCACACATGGAGCAGCCCCGGGAGCCACAGAAACCCTTCCACATTGTCTCGGGCTAGGGGGACTGCATTATGGCAGTCAGGACTGATCCCGTCACACTACTTAGACACAGTATTTGATATAGAATTCTAGCTGACATGGCTGCTTATGGGATCGTTGGAGATCTTGTTGTATGTGCCATCGATCTATAATCTTTGCTTGATTACTGACTGTTTCTGTTATCATTATCTAGCCCTTTACAATGAACTTTCTGTGGGCAGATATCCACAAGCTTCTTGCCCCGGACCTCCTTCACCAGATCATCAAAGGCACCTTCAAAGACCATATTGTCGATTGGGTTGAGCAGTATATCAAGCAGAACAATACAAAGAGCAAAGCCAATAAAATTCTCACAGACATTGATCGATGGTACGCTTCATTGTTTCATGACAGGCACCTTACTCGTTCCTCATCACTAGTATTCCTATTAGAATTGCCATCGTTCCATTGTTCCCAGGCCTTCGTCACTTTCATCAAGGATGTGGATTTAAGCAGTGGACAGGGAATGACTCCAAAGGTCTGATGAAGGTGAGTTTGCTGATATCTTTTCAAACTCTGCAACATACTGAGTCATGAAAATTAAGTCTACTTGCTGGCCATTGCTGGCCATGTGCCAAAGAAGATGGTACAGACTGTTGCAGATTTGATCGAGTTCTGCTACCTGGTTCACCATAACGTCATTGATGAAGACTCCCTCTCCAAAATTGAGAAGACGCTAGCCAAATTCCACAAGCATCGTGAGATCTTTCGGGATCTTGAGGTTCGACCTGAAGGTTTCTCCCTTCCATGGCAGCACTCTCTCTCTGTAATGACCTGAACAGAGGGGGGGACTTGGCCTCAGCATGCTCTTGTGCTGTGCCCCTACACATCATCTGGTTGTCCCCAATTTACAGGAACTGCCTTGGTCTTGACAAAGAAGAGACAAGAAGAAGTCATCCTGGCCAAGGCCCAGGAGACAGAGGATGAACAATAGAGCAGAGGGGTTGTCAAGGTTGAGATTCAAGCTGGGGAATCCAGTTCACTACCTAGCTACTTATACTATTGAGAACAATGGAGAAGATCTAGGTTATGTAATGAATACCAGCAGAACAATGACAGAGAACAATAAGGACAATAATGAATAGAACAATGAAGGGAAAGCCCATTGATGAACCAGAACAATGAACAATGGGACAATGGAACAATGGGTTCAGGAATGGGATGTGACACTCTCTCACTATCCTTTCCTTATCACTCAATTTGGGGCCCTGAACAGACTCTGTTCATCAATAACAGAATCCAAGCACATCAAGGCGGTCAAACACCCCTACCACCGGTCGAGTCGCAACAAGCCATTAGATCAGATGTTGGTGATGAACCAACAACTCAACAAATTGGCCACTGCTCATGTCGATTTCACATCCCGAGGGATGCTCACTGGTCCCAGTGTCGTTGGACCTCTGCTCGATCTTGTCTGCATGCAGTATCCACCTTTGGATTATACCTCATGCACCCAACCTACTGCAGCATGGCCAGCACCACCAACTGTCAACCATGGCCAATCACAGGAGGAATCTGGTGCCATAGACGATGTGGTGGATGAACCGGAGTCTCATTCAGAGATAACCCTTGCAAGAAATCCTGGTGTGTGTCTTTCTTTTCCACATGGCTGTGAACTGACAGTACACGTTTGCAGTTCGAAAGCTTCCATGAGATATCTATGCACTCGCTCGCAAGATCCAACAACCTCAACTTCCTCTCCTTACCCGTTGTTTTCTGTATGACAAGATCCACCCTGACACTGAAATCTCTGCTTCACGGGTTCCTCAAGATCAACTACCTTTGTTGGATGGCAAGTCCTACATCTACACCTCTGCCCAAGCTGTCTTCTATGCACCCAGCGACCTGTCAGGCCTTGGTGGTCTCCGCCACGAGCTCATTCGATCCACGAGATCGTGGTATGGTAGAGCACCATGTCGAGATTGCATTTTTGTGGGAAATAGTGATGCACGAGACACATCAGGCATGATGAGCCTTCTTGTTGCTCGTGCGCTCCTTTTCTTTTCGTTTACCCATGAAGATGCCAAGCACCCATGTGCACTTGTACATTGGTTCTCCATTGTCAGAGATGAGCCATGTGATGAGACAGGTATGTGGATCATTGAGCCAGACTTTCGAGGTGGCAAGCCTTTTCTCGAGGTAATTCATCTTGATTCCGTCCTCTGTGGGGCACATTTAATTGGGGTCTCAGGTCACCATTTTCTGCCAAATGACGCCGATCTTACATTCAACAAATCATTAGATGCCTTTTCATCCTTTTATGTTAATAAGTTTGTTGATCACCATGCACACGAGATCGCATTTTGATACAATATAACCTTTTAAAATGTACCAAAAAGTGATGAATTTTGCATTGCAAAAGAGTGAAAGGGCGCAAAGTGATCAAAGTGGCAGAAGGAGGTCTAAAAAGGGGAAGCAAATGGGCGGCAAAAGTGAAAGGAGTCTAAAGGGGCCAGAAGCCAAAGCCAAAGGACCTGTACTTTTACTGATGAAACTCCCAAAAATTGATCTAAATTGATCTAAGCTGTCTAAATATCAAACAATATTTTATTTAATTTTAAATTGCAGATTATGTTCTATTCTGACTAGATCTCACTGTGCCCAACTATAATGTGAGATTATTTAATGTTTATATATATTAATAAAATTCAATATACCTAGCCTTTAAAAGAGTTCATATAGGCTTGTGACCAGCTGTTTCTTTTAAACTCTGCAGGGCTTCATCAAGAAACAGCTGGGAGAAACGAATCACTTTTAAGGGAGTCACATTTGTCACATGGGACTTAGTGAAATTTCGCCCTCGCCCCCTCCCACCCCACATTGTTAATACCTTTCCCCTTACTCTCAACCTACCAAATGTTGTAATTGTATGTGAATAATGTAAATTAACATAATAGACAAATTTATCCTTATCTGATGAGTGAAAGGGATGTTGGGGCAAGCACCTCTGTTGTCATGCTGCCCCACAACTTTCCTCTCTGTAAAGGATGAAGGTGCATTCAGTCAGCTTATAATAGGGAGCTAAACCTCCTCATGATCCTCCACTGGCATTTGAGAAGCAGCTGGTTGTGAATGACAGGCAAGGATGGCAGCCCTGTGATAGACTCTAACATCTGGATTCCGGATGTTCACAGTCGGAATCGTGCTCGATGCTTGTGCTAGTGGGTCAATCTGAAATAGATATGCTGTAGTTCTGTTGTTGTAGAATCAATAGGCACATTAAATGAAGTGTGGCGATGTACTCGAGAAGGTGGATGCGCTTGCAACGGCAGCACAAGATCAAATGAGTCGCCTTTATCACCAAAACACCAGGATCCCTGACTCTACATCCCTGGCCACACCTCCGCCCTATAGAGAGGGAAGGTTCAGCAAGTCAATTCCATGTTTTTGACCTCCAAGATGCCTCTTGATTCATATAAGTCTGACTTAATATGGTTGAGCCAGTAACACGGTGCATCAAATCAGTGAGAACTCATCCTCAACGACGAAGTCAAAATTTTCATCAAAAAAAAGTTTTTCAGTAAGTAGCTATATCAGCTCATTTTAGCAAATAAATGTCCCTGACATTAACATGAAAATGACGAGGTGTGGAAAGTGGTTGAGCACGTTACGCTTGGGGACTCCCTTAGAAACACTTTGTTTCTCCCAGTCGTTATGGGAAGTCACCCCTTTTCGCTCTCCGATTGATGTCCACCTGATGTTTGTGCCACTGGGATAACCAAACAAACCCTCCCTTTCAGATGCACAACAACTAGAAAAGGAGTGACTCCCATAACGTACTGATAGTGAGTCTAGAGTTCATAATGAGTTCTGCATCAAATCCTAATAATATTTTTAATTCTGCTAGCTCCTTAATTTATCTAGCCTGATAAAATGCTAATAGTCTGCTGCATGCACAATAATATATCTGCAACTCTAATTCTAAGCTAACCCAACTCTAACTCTAACATAGTGTTGATATGGTCCGATTTGGTCTGGTCCAGTCTGGTCTCTGTGCAGTTTCATGATGTCATCAGTTTCCAGACCAAATTGGACCCTTTGAGACCGTTCATTAATTGGTTTGTTCCATATATGGAATATTAAAATGCCCTCTTCACACTTTCGTCAATCTGAGATAGAAAAATAAAAATAAAAAGGATCAATAATTATTTTTCAAGGTTATTAATGCATCTACACAGCTTAATTTCATTCTATCTGTCCTAGAATCCCCTCAGACATGACAACATCTTCAGGAAATTTTAAAAAATGACTTGCTTCCTCTTTTGATAAAACCCTTTTGATCCTGGACATTCCGGTCTCATGGTCCTTACAGTTTGGTCTCATCAGTTCCATTTGCGGTTTGATTCCAATGGTCTGCAGTCTTTGGACTGGACTGTGGCAACACTACTCTAACAGAAAAGATGAGGGCCAAACCTCTAACAGATAGTATGACAAGCCACACCTTAAATACTACCGAGACTCCAATGGAGTCTGACTGGACTATATGAGACAAGGTAAAGTATTGTGCTCAACTGGGATTCAACTTGAAACCAACTTGAAACCAACTTGAACACCTTCTAGATATTTACTTTTAGTTTTGGAGAGAGGAGATTCCAAGTTGGATCCAAGTTGGAAATTTTGAATTATTATATAAGAGTCTGTCTAAATTGGGGTAGTCACATGCCAACCTGGTGGGCCAACCAAAATGCAAACTCTGTCAGGATCCTTATTTTCTTTTTAATATATTATAAGAAGTCAAATCCAACTTGGATTCAACTTGGATCACTTGCAAAGTGGGACTTGGTATGAATTGGCATAGATCCAAGTTGGTCCAAGTTGATCCAACTTGGTCCAACTTGGTAGAGCAGAGGGAGAGGAAACTACAGATGTTTGTAGATAGCAAGCAGGCTGCCATCAAGTGCTGCTATATAAATTGTTGACCAAAAAAAAAAAATCAGTGAAATAGACAGCATACTGGTCTTTTGCTCTTGGTAGTCTTGAATTTGTAGTGCAAGCAAGGCACCAAAAATGAATGTATCACCATCACTTGTAATAATTACATCAAGCATCCCAAGCCTCCCAAGCAGGCCAAGCTCTGCCTCAGCTTTATCAGGAGCCTATAGGCCCAGAGGTTCAGCTCATGCAGTAATTGAGAGCCAACATTCTATGTATGTTCCTGATGATAATAAAATCCAAATGCTTCAATGAGCTGCTGGCAGGTGTCATTCCACCAAGGAGCCTGGTATTTATCCCTTTCCTTTCCTCGCTTCTCAATAGGGTGCCCAGGGCCATCAAACACAAAAACCATAATGACTGGATGCCAGAGAAACTCACAGAGCTTGAAGTAGAAAGTTTCCAAGGGACTGCTCTGAGTATACTGGAAGAGGTTCTTGCTGTTCATCGCTGCAAGGCACTCGTCCATGAGAATGCTGTTGCTGTGAGACAAAGGCTTTCAAGGTGTGGTGAGTTTCCCACCTGATGTCCACTCCAACACAGAGGGCATTCTTTCCTCAGGCTTCATAGCTGCATCTATTCAGTTGAGTGAGCTCTTGTAGCGTGCTGACATGGTGCAATGGTTTGATGGCCTAAGAAATGTGGTGGACACAATCAGACAATGAATGTAATGTACATGCCCAATCAAAGCCTTACCTTCCATAAGCCAGAAATTCCCATTTCTGATGACCATGGTGAAGCAATTCAAAACTTTGTTCAGTGAGTGCAGAACAAGATGAAAGTTGGGTGTAGAGGGATTCAAGACATTACAGCTGCTCCTGACTAAATCTGAGACAGGCAACTGTGCCTCTCTTACCAACTTGAGGAGGAAGATCACAAATGCCTTGAAGATGGAACTTGTAGGTTAAAATACAAATTAAATTTGATTAGATTACCCCCATGTATACTCTATGTACAATATGTAGCAGCTTCTAAAATATCTACTACTGCCTGATGCCCAGAGGTTTTGTTTTGTAGATGAGTGATGAAGGCTTGTGTGCTATGAAGATGGACAGGAGACAAAGATGGTATTGGATACTTCTCATCAAGAAAGTGTAGCATGAGTGATGTGTTCCAATTGGGCTGCTTGACCAGTGTCTCAATTAATCCTATGATCTGCTTGCAGTGTGCTGCCTCTGTTGAGTCCTGAGTTATTGTGCTGCCATCATGCATTCACCCATTGCACAGCTGCTGAATTGAAAGATGCCCATCAAGACTGTTGGTATACCCCTCCCAGATCTCTGAGATTGTTGGGTTGGCTTTGTAGATGTAGATTGGGAGCCACTCAATGGAGATGCAGCCTAATGAGTACTTCATCCATGTAAACTGGTGGTTCTTGAGACAATTGCCATACTTGGCTTTGAGGCCATATATTTCTGAGATCTGGCAGGCCTGTTTGTGGTCATTGTCAGATAATATGAAGCTTGACTGAAATTCAGCCAGGTCATCTGGCCAGAATGTTGTGGGTGGAGACAATGAGGGCAGTGTTGCAGCTGGAACACCTACTGACAGCAGTGACAATTCCAAGTTCACATCAACCGCTGGTGTAGAAGTACAAGATGTCCATCAGGAAAAACCTTTTTGTCTTAGTTGTCTTGAGGACAATCTGAGACATGTAAGACACCAAGGACAGTAAGGCTCCTGAAGCCTACATTCCTAGATGTAAAATCTTATAGTGTCCTCAGGATGTCCTCAAGATGCTCAGAGGACAGGCTAAGACTACAGTAGATGTTATTCAGGATGTTTCATTTTTTCTTCTGTTCACACTTCATGTATTGAAAGAAGACTCAATTATATTTCTCTATTTAATGTACATTGAACAGATTACACTAATACTAGTACTGTATGCTATAATACAATCCCCTTCTACTGAGATATGCACTCACCTATAGCATAGAAAGAAGAAGATATCATAATCTAGATATATAGTCAATAGGATGAAGAAGAAAAATATATGACTTTTTTTTTTTGATCAACAATTTATATAGCAGTGCTCAATGGCAGCCCACTTGCTATCTACAGAGCATATACGCTATGCAACCTAGTTACTAAGTTAACCACTAAAGGACGTCCACCCCCCCAACCACAGGCCTTGAGGCTCAAATGCCTAAACTCCCACAAAGCCAGACCCACCTTGCAAAAACAGTGACATAGAATAAGGGGAAGAGACCATTTGTTTTTTTTTTGATCAACAATTTATATAGCAGTGCTTGATGGCAGCCTGCTTGCTATCTACAAACACGTACGCTACGTGGCCTGAGTACTAGGTAAACTACTAAAAGACGTCCACCCCCCCAACCACAAGCCTTGTGGCTCAAATGCCTAAACTCCCACAAAGCCAGACCCACCTCGTGAAAATGGTGACACAGAATAAGGGGAAGAGACCATCGAGGCCCCACTAAACCCCAGAGTCATTGAACGCTGTTCGGAGGCCATGCAGTGCAAATGAGATAAGAACAGCACCACCTGGGAGGTGGCAGGGTGTCTTAAGGCTGACCAGCCAGAGGTGTACCTGCCTGAAACCAGACGCAGAAAGGTAGCAGCGCCACAGTCAACCAACCAAAGAAGGCCAACTGCTTGCGCAAAAGAGTTGCTGCAGGTGCAGGTCTTTGAACCCTAGAGCTCGGTGGTGTCAATTCACCATAAATCCCCTGAAAGGAGGAACAACCCTGCCCACAATGATTATCCAACACCTGAGGGGTCCCAGCTGAAGCCAAACACAGTGAGGTTGTACTTCATAAACGATGCAATATCCCCGAGAAAACGAGGATAATGCACGGAGTAGCGATCGTGACAGCGAAAGAGAATATGCTGGCGAGACTGCAAAGCAGCCCCACAAGTGCAGCCATGAGGCTCGTTGATCTTGAAGTGACGGTAGTACGCTCCAATAGGCATGTGGCCAGTTATACACCAGCAAACGCAAGTGAACTCAGTAATGCTGTGTCTGAATGTTGAAAGCCAAGGTCCCCCATTGAGGTATGATGGCTGAATCGGCCGCCCATCAGGCCGTTGAAGCTCCAAGAATTCAGAGCCTCAGTAGGTACGATCCTGGAACATGGAGCCCCATGTGTCCAGGCTTGAGTGCGCAGCTCGAGAGCGAAGTGCGTCTATAGAATTGTCTGTCTTGCAACATCCAACCCTGACTTTGAGTTCGGTGACGTACTTGTGTGCCTCCCCATGAATATCCCACTGCAGAGCAGATGGAACATAGACAAAGGTGATGTGGCAGAGATCATCCGCCTCGAACCACTCCTGGAGAATGCAACAGACCAATAGGGTAAAAGCCTGACCAGAATGCACAGATGGGTTGACCACTCTGTGGGCTGAGCCCATAGAGTTGGTAAAGACCATAATGTGTTGACAGTTTGCCTGCTTGACGGCAAGGCGCACTGCACACGCAATGGCATTGAGCTCCACATCTGGGGTGGTGACCCTGCCAGAGACATAGCGAGTTCTTTCGAGCTCGCGATGTCCCTTGTAGATTATAGTGGCCGAAGTCGCCTGATACTGGTTAGACTGAGGGACAGAGCTGTCAACCGCAGCCAGTATTGTTAGAGGGTTGGCCCTCACAGTCGCAATGAGTTCATCAAGATATGGGCACCTATCCTGTGTAGGATCGCGCTCGTCAAAGTGGAGATGGTCCGCAAAGCAGTTCAGTAGCCGATCACTGGGGTGAGCTTCAGGCGCAAAGGGCTCAAAACTCTCAGTTAGGGTGTGGATGCGTTCATCCACCTCCATAACAGTGCTCTTGACTTTCCCCTGCAAAGCTGGGGTCATCAAGGCAGCAGAGCGGGTGTGGGGTTCAGCCCGCTTGAGGAGTCCCTTGCCCATCATGGAGCGAAGAGGGTGGGTGTCTGAGAGGGTAGCGACGTGATACACTGCGCACATGGCCAGCTTCTTCAGCATGAGATGGACGGGTATGAGACCAGCTAGGGCCTCAAGACTGCCTGTGGGTGAGGTGCGGAAAGCACCTGTAATCCAAAGAGCAGCTTTCTGCTGCATCCGTTTAAGCTGGTTCATGGCACCCTTGTTATGGGTGCCATCAAAATACCAGAGATGAGAACCATACGTGGCAATAGGAACCACGCAAGATCTGTATAGGAGGCGCTGCTGTTTAGGTGAGAGACCTCTGGTAGAATTCCCGAGCATGCACATGGCCTGCACAGTGGTGAATGCCTTGGTGGCATAGTAGCGAACGTGCTCATGGAAAGTGAGCCCACGGTCAAAGTAGAAGCCCAGGTACCTCCAATAGATCTTGGGTTTCAGAGGTGTATCACCTGTATGCAGGGCATACCCCAGGTCAAGCAAAGGATTGTAGGTGTCGTGTCGACACGAAAAGTGAAACAGTTTGGTCTTGTCATGTTCAAGAACAAGTGTGAATGCAACAAATAAAAGGTAGATAATTTTATAGGCCTTATGCAGGCCCACATTATTATCATCAAGCTGTTTGGACTGGGCCAGAATGGTCCCATCATCCACAAAGGAGAGCAGCATTGTGTTAAGCGGCACCGCTTTGATGTAGAAGAGCTTCATTACTGGAGCAATGAAAAGCCCTGAGATGACAGGTGAGAGAGCTGAGCCCTGCCCGACACCCATGTCCGCAGAGCGTGGGTCGGATTGAAAGGTGTTTCAGCAATAAACTGTGGAACAACCAATGAGGTAAGAGGCAAAGAAATCCACCAAGACCGGCGAAAACCCTTGCTTGCGCAAAACGGCCATGAACATTTCATGGTTGATAGAAGGAAAGAACTGCATGATGTCAAAAGCTAGCGTGCTAGTCTGGAGACCCTTAACCCATCCTGCTCGCACAAGATGAGTCAAAATCAATCCAGCATCCTCAGTTGACCTCTGGCAGATACCGCCCAGCTGGTTTGGATGAAAGATATCATGTTTGACAGCGTCAAACTGTATCCTGTTGGCAATCATCTTCTCAATAAGTTTACCAAAAGTGATGAGGAGTACGATAGGCAGGAAGGCCTTTGGGACTGCATAGGAGGGCTTGTTCAGCTTCAGAACAATGACCAATAGCAGCTCCTTGAATATACACGGCCAATGTCCCACCCGGAGGCAAGCATTGGCCAACATGATGAAGAGTGCAAGGATGTGTTTGTCCTTAAGCAACTCCTTTAGGTGGACCCATGTAACATGGTCTGGTCCTGGTGCAGAGGAGTTGGAGCACCCTGTAAGAGCACTCAACAACTCATGCTCCAAGAAGTCAGCCCACTCATGGACCGGCTCATCGGGAAGCTTGTCTAAGACTGAGGCATTGTACTCACAACCCGAGGCTGAGTTGTACGTGCTGTGAAGGGTGTCCCAGAGGTCGTCCATATCATGACAAGGCTGGTCGCCGTTGCGAATAGCCTCACAGGGGGGTAGCTTGCGCTGTTTGACCCACTCCATCAGGTCCCACGGGTGCTTGCGAGAAGTAGCGATCTCTGCGATGTGTTCATTGAAGAAATCACACTTGGTGTTCTTACACACCTTCTTGAACTTGTTGTAATCAGCCAGCGAGCAGCTCAGCTGATACACTCCGAATGTGTCCGAGCACTCATCCATCCACCAGGACTTGGAGCGCTTGGTAGGTTTGGACTCGGTCAAATGGGCAAGCCATGTGTCCGAGAACACTGTCACGATAGCATCGGCTAAAGCTTCAACGCCTTCCTTGGTAGCTGGGGCTGCAACAGGAACAGCCACAAGGTCCCAGAGAATATCTGAAATGAAAGACTTCTCAGCCTTGCTTCCAGGTTTAATTGTCCGTCACCCGGATCTGGGCAGTTCGGGACTGATATCAAGATCCGCACAGATCGGGACATGATCTGATGGACCCTGGAGATTGTGCTCCAATCTGGGCATCGAGATTAAGATCTCAGATGGAGCTAAGAATACAAGATCCAATACATTGGATCTCTGGTTTGGATTGGGACTGATCCTTGTCGTCCATGATTAGAAGGTCATGCCCACTCAAGGCCAATCTGAGATGTGGTATCCTGCAAGGATATTGCCATCGACAACTCGCCATGCTCATAGTCATCCCAAGTGTTAGAATTAGTGAGAAATCACTTCATGGACTCTAAATGGACACTTCATGGACATTGTAGATAGATCTTATTTCATTAATATCTTGTCACACACATTGATTCTCATTGTGTTTGTTCCATAGTTAATCTTGTCTTGTCGTCCTGAACTTGTACATACTTGTTTCATCTCTGTAGCTTAAGTAGATACTTTGTTAGACTTGTTTCTTGCTCTAGGCATGGTTTCTGGATGTCCACCCACGCTTGAAGGTGCCAGTGCACAACTCGACCAAACCACTTCTATAAGCTAGGTACATATATCAAACCCTGTGTTTAGCCAGTGTGACCTCACATGTCCAGACTGTGTTTGAGCAGTCAGGTTTTCCGAGGCTGCTGGGGTGAGTTTGCCGGGGATGCCAGGGCCATAGAGATTTGTTTGAGGTAAATAAATACCAA
>CACVBS010000046.1:99395-116047 GCA_902728275.1 Cyclocybe aegerita | reverse complement strand
TCAGTTATTCCCCCGCCCCCCACAGGCCTACCCTACCCCTGCCCCACCCCCAGGAGGGTTGTTTGGTCATTTATTTACCCTCTCCCATCCCCAAACAAATCTCTATGGCCCTGGCATCCCCGGCAAACTCACCCCAGCAGCCTCGGAAAACCTGACTGCTCAAACACAGTCTGGACATGTGAGGTCACACTGGCTAAACACAGGGTTTGATATAGATTTTTAGCTGACATGGCTGACCAAACAGGTCAGATTTCCTACCATGTCCTGGAAGCAGGTACACTATGATTGAACTGTTGGCTTAAACTTGCAATACACTTGATTATTCACCTTATCATTGGTTACTGCGCTTATTGTGATTGTTGTGTGATCAGTGTATCACTATCCACTTCGTTGCATAAGTTTAACACCAAGTTGTCGAGACGCAGTTAAAGTTGCCTGCCATGTAGATGAAGGGCGGTAGAGAATGCACATGAGAAGCAAGGTGCTTGATGGCTGTGTGTTGATCGTCAGAGTAGATGTTCATGAGATTAAGAACCTCACCCCACTAAAGAGGGAGAGGATGAGGATGTCGTGATGGTTGACGATGTCGCGGTGCATAGCAGGACAATAGCGGGAGAGCCTAGTTGAAACATAGGCAATCACACAAGGGACTTCCCCTTCCTTAATGTGCACCATCTGCAGCCAGTCTGGATGCTTTGGTGCACTGATAACCTCATCGCCCTCCATGGTGGTGGTGGACGGTGCATGTCTTATGAAATTCCAAGGAGTCTCTTGAAAAAATAAAATATCAAATTTGGTTTTACAAATTTCGAGGACAGTATTGAAGTGGGCATAGGTATGACAAATGTTCTGACAATAAATACGTAAACCACTACTTAGATCCTGTAGGTTTCCCAACATTGGTCTAGGTTTGGGGGTTAGTAAGTTGGCAGTGAGCAGCGTGCTCATGTACCTGATGATACTCGGCCATGATCCACTCACGGTCATAGCAATGGGCCCAGAACTTGCACAAAGCTGAGTTGGCAGCATGGTCCTTGTGGCAGTTGACACAGTGGCCCTTGTGGGGGCAGGGCTGGTCGTGAGGGGTGGGCAGCACAGGGGGCTTCACTTTCGTGTTCCCCTTGCAACATCCTGCATGTTGGCGATGTTCCTTCTGCTTGTGTGGACCCGAGCAGATAGGGCAGCTAAGCTGCTTCACCTTGCAGGCAACGGTAGGGTGGCCCCACTTCCAGCAGCGCTGGCAGAGCAGGACTCCAGTATGTTGCGCAGCGGGCCTGATTGCACAGGACTGCCCAGCGAGGAAGATCGGTTGGCCAAGGGCCATCTTGGCATGGGTTCCCTGCTGGGAGTCCCAGACATTGCAATAGACGGTGCACGATGTCGAGTGTGCCGAATTGCGATCGATCTGAGGCTTGGTGCTCAGATACATGAAGACCTCAGCATGAACTGAGGTATGGAGGGCCTTTTCAAGCGCCTCCTGGGTGATCTTCAGCCCTTTGGGGTCAAAGTAGGGAACATCAAGTATCTTTATAAAGGACGTCGACGATGGGAGCGCAACCTCGAACGGAGTACCCGTTGGGAGGCTCTCGTGGATGAAGTTGCGCAGAATGTCCAGGTCAGACAGGCTGGCAACAGCAGGGGTGACCAATGACAAGCTGTTGTAGGTGTGGACAATGGAGGTGACCTTCAACATAGATCGACCATCCCTAAGGTACCCGTTGGCTGCACATACAGCTGACTCGGTGAAAAACTTTGTGAGGTTGGGAGGGGTACCCCCAAACGACATGAGAACTTGCTTCCAGGTGGGGCCCTCGGAAGTGAAAGAAGGGACGGATCGATGAGGGGAAGCCTTCATCGGCCCAGTCAGGAATGCAGGTGGAGGAGAAGGCCTGTGATGCTGCGGTCCCAAGCCGGGAGGTGGGGGAGGCATTGGAGCAGCCTGTCAGGCAATCCCTGCCCATGTCGTTGGACAGGGCTTGGGTTTAGTGGCGTGATTGATTGGCGGGGGCAGACCAGGGCGGGAGTAGGCCACCTTGCTCTTCTTCTTCTGAGGAGGCAGCACCAGACAATCAACACCCTTATGCTTCTTGGAAGCGGGGATGCGAGAAGGGAAGGCCAGGTGACCGAGGTCGTCCACTGCATGAGGATGTCAGGTGGAGCCCCTATGTCAACAACACCCTCATTGAGTGGCCCATGGGAGCCAGGTGGATGGTCGGCTCGTCTTTGAAAGAAGTCTCAGCCTTGAGGAGAGAGGTGAGCGAGAAGTTGTCGAGCTCATCTGGTCCGCGAATTCGACTAAAGTCGGTGGCCATGAGGGCGTTTATGAAAGACATCATCTGGGACGCGAAGGCATCACCCCCATTGATGGAGAGCAGATCATGATGCGCAGCCCGCAGCACCCAGTCTGTGGCTTTCACAATGGAGGTGGTCAATACCTCGAGATCACCAGGAAGATCCTTGATTGTGTCTCAGAACTTCAAGGTGTATTGACCTAAGAGGAGGTCAACAGAGGGGTCCCTCGAGACCTCTTCGCCTTCCTGAGTGCCCTCAACCTCCATCTCCTGGGGGTGGGCCGTCCCTGAGTCAGACTCATCTGCAGATGAATGGGTGGAACCTGTGGTGGAACGGGACCTGCGTCAAGGTGACGTGTGGCAGGATCAAGTCGGGACGATCATCGAGTATGTGGCCCTAGTTGAGGTAGGGTCTGGTGAGATTGGTGAGGCACCACCGCCCAAGGACGATGAGCCAGCCGCCAATGTTGGTGGTGGTGCTGGTGGGGCAGAGCCTGAGCCCCTACAACGAATCCCAGGGCGTCTCATGCCCCAACCTCTCAGTGGGAGGTCAGACATTGGTTGCTAAGGTGGTACAAACAATCAGGCGGTGAGGTCTGGCAAGTCGATAAAGCGTTGGACAACGAAAGAGACAATGAGCTGGTTGTTTATGCTTGTTGACAAGTGGGCATTTGAGAGAAAGAGGCAATGTCATGAACGTCTACTCTGATGATCAGCATACAGCCATCGAGCACCTGGCTGCTCGTGTGCATTCTCTTCCGCCTTTCATTTACATGGCAGACTTTAACTGTGTTTCAATGACTTGGGATGACTATGAGCATGGTGAGTCGTCAACAGCAATATCCCTGCAGGACACCGCATCTCAGATCGGCCTTGAGTGGGCACAACCTTCTAATCATGGACCGACGAGGATCAGTCCTAATCCCAACCAGAGATCCAATGTGTTGGATCTTGTATTCTTAGCTCCATCTGAGATCTTAATCTTGATGCCCAGATTGGAGCACAATCTCCAGGGTCCATCAGATCATGTCCTGATCTGTACAGATCTTGATATCAGTCCTGAACTACCTGGATCTGGGCGTCAGACAATTAAACCTGGAAGCGAGGCTGAAAAGTCTTTCATTTCGGATATTCTCCAGGATCTTGCAGCTATTCCTGTCGCAGCCCCAGCAACCAAGGAAGGCATTGAAGCTTTAGCTGATGCTATTGCAACAGCATTCTTGGATGTGTAGCTTGCCCATTCAACCGAGTCCAAACCTACCAAGCGTTCCAAGTCCTGGTGGACGGACAAGTGCTCAGGGACATTCGGAGTATATCAGCTGAGCCATTTGCTAGCTGATTACAACAAATTCAAGAAGGCGTGTAAGGACACCAAGCACGATTTTTTGATGAATGCATCGCCGAAATTGCTACTTCTCGCAAGCACCCATGGGACCTAATAGAATGGGTCAAGCAGTGCAAGCTACCACCCTGTGAGGCTATTTGCAATGGCGACCAGCCTTGCCATGATATGGACAACCTCTGGGATGCCCTACATGGCACATACACTTGGTGTTGTGGGCCATTGCTTTGCATGGCAGTTACGAGTTCTTTTTTTCTGTCTTATGTCTTTATCCATCACTTTTATTGTGCTACTTAATTCATCCCTACTATCTACATACAGCAAGTCTACTAATAGCATACCTATGACTTGGCATAAATGGCGCACACAGCACGCCTCAAATTGCACTTCATCAGCTTTTTATCAGTATATTCTGCCACAGCACCCTCCAGAATACAATTTCTCTCAGTTTCAATTCCATCATAATACCAGACATCTCCTATATCTGAAATAATATGGGCTGTGAAATGATTAGAGCCAGCATAGATCACACCTCGGAGTGGAAGAATGTGCTTTCTTCCATCAATAGTATGTGACTTGACTGATTTGCTAATTGCAATTCCTGTAACCTCAATATTGAATACAATGATCTTTGGAGGTACATTGTATAGCCGCTGGACTTGTGCATTTGATCCACAAGTTTTGCAATGTTCCTCTGAGGCCTGCCAATTTTTAAAGGTAGCGCTCACAGTTTTGTCAGCTGATGACGGTATAAAAATACGACTCTGAGGAGCAGTATCCAACTCTGTAGTAGAAGAACAAGACTTGCATATTTTTTGTCCAGTCCCAAGCCATTGTCCATCTTGAACGAGTGTGCCTACCAACTCACGTACATCTGTTCCAGTCATCCCATAAGGGAATGCTTGAGGACTTCTGGTATGTAGATTCTTTCTGACTCTGTCACAAATTTCTTCAAATCCAGCTCTGCCACATATAACTTCTGAAAATCCATTTGAAAGCTGCTGGCCATAGGGAAGATATTTTGATAGATGGAACGACCACTTTGTTGGACCTCTGGACCAGAGGTAAAAGAGAATAGTGAAGAGAGAATCATATGAGCAGCTATAGTCTACAGAGTCCCATTTCAAGCCAAGAGGCATTTTCTGAGACTTACTCTTTGTTTTCTGCCGTTTAGCTGGTTTAGTATTGTTGTCAGAATTCAATTTCCGCTTCACAGTCTGTTTTGCTGCAGTAATAGGATTGGATCCTTGAGCAGAAATGTAGTTAGCAAGCATTTGTTTAGAGTCTGTACTGGCCTTGATAGCAGTAGTCCATTTTGCATCATCAACAGGCTCAATTACCATCATTGGATCAGAGGAGGACCATCGTAGAGCAGAATCAACCTTAATAGGACAGTAGTTTTGTCCCTTCAACTCTCTGTACTGCTTGAGAAGGATTTTATGGAGAGATCCATTGATTTCTTTTGGGAGCTTTCCTAGAAATCTCTGCAGAGTAATCTCATCTAGTAGTTCAAGCTCTCGAAATTCCTGCCTTAGATGGCCTGATGCTCCAGCCTTAATGCACTCATTATCAAATCCCTGAATAATTATTGTACCATCTGCAGTAGATGTTAAACTTATGCAACGAAGTGGATAGTGATACACTGATCACACAACAATCACAATAAGCGCAGTAACCAATGATAAGGTGAATAATCAAGTGTATTGCAAGTTTAAGCCAACAGTTCAATCATAGTGTACCTGCTTCCAGGACATGGTAGGAAATCCGACCTGTTTGGTCGAGTTGTGCACTGGCGCCTCCAAGTGTGGGCGGACATCCAGAAACCATGCCTAGAGCGAGAAACAAGTCTAATGAAGTATCTACTTAAGCTACAGAGATGAAACAAGTATGTATGAGTTCAGGACGACAAGATGAGATTAACTATGGAACAAACACAATGAGAATCAATGTGTGTGACGAGATATTAACGAAATAAGATCTATCTACAATGTCCATGAAGTGTCCATTTAGAGTCCATGAAGTGATTTCTCACTAATTCTAACACAACCCCCTGAGAAAACACTTCTTCAATCTAAAACAACCCCCCAACTGTTTGATCACCCACAAACACAACCCCCTGAGCAAACAGCCAAACAGCTCATGCAACCAAGCCCATCATATTTTGCAGTTTCTCCACCTGAGGCTTTGGCAATGCTTTTGTCAACAGGTCTGCTGGCATCTCCATTGTGGGCAGATGAATTGTCTCCATGCTCTACTTCTCTACTTGATCTCATAACCAATAGAATGAGATATCCAAGTGCTTCATTCTTCCATGATGCTCTGGATTCTTGGTCACAGACAATGCTGACTGGTTATCAATGTAGAGTTTTGAAGGCTTAGCAGGATGGTAGCCCAATTCAGTCAAGATGTTCTGCACCCAACATATCTCCTTGCCTGCTGCCAGTCCTGCAACATATTCTGCCTCTGTGGTTGATGTGGTCACAATTGACTGAAGTTTGCTGCTCCAACACACTGCTCCCCTTCCCAATTTCACCATATACCCAGTTGTTGACTTCCCTCTATCCTTATCCCCTCCAAAATCTGCATCACTGTATGTCCAAAACAATTTCTTCCCCAATGCAGGGTCAGGGCCATAAACCAGTTTCATATCCAAGGTGCCTTTCAGATATCGGAACAAATGCTTGACAGCTTGCCAATGCAGTTTTCCGGGGTTGGAATTGAACCTTGCCAGTACTCCCACTGTATAAGCAATATCAGGCTGGGTCATTGTAGCCAGATACATGAGGGATCCAACAGCACTAATGTAAGGGATGTTTTCCATCTCTGCCTTTTCCTCTGGAGTTGTTGGACAGCCTTCCTTTGACAACTTCAGACCAGGGACCATGGGTGTACCAACAGATGTGCAACTAGCCATTCCATATTCCTCCAACTTGTTGACAATGTACTGATGCTGACACAGGGTCAATTGTCTCTCTGCCCTGTTGCGTCCAATCTCTACACCCAGTAAGAATTTGGTTGGTCCCAAGTCCCTGAGTTTGAAGTGAGTAGGGAACTCAGCAACAAACTTGTCCAATGCCTCCTCAGATCTCAAAGCAAGAGTCATATCATCCACAAAAACAGGCAGAATGATCTTGATACCATCTCGATCAAACAGCCATGTCAGCTAGAAAACTATATCAGACACTGTATTTAAACAAAGTATACTTATAAGTCAGGACTGTCAGTTTACAGTCCCCTTCTACCAGCTATGAAAATGTATCAGATGCTGTATTTTTACAAGTATGCTCCTAGAACATCATTGTCATAGGAGGGAAATGTGACTGATGCCAAGATTGATGGGAGGGAAATGTGACTTTTTATTTGCCTTTTCCTTCAGGATCAGCCTCTGAAACTTTGATATTATGGCCTCAAAAGGAAACAATTAATAAATAGATGATTGCCAGGTCCAGACTTGGTATTGTTGAAGAGCAATAAAGCCATCAAGTTTGCTGATGCCATCAACATCAAAGTTACTTGTGACAAATTGGACTTTGCAAAAATTTGCTCAAGTCCCCTTCTGCTATGTCTAGACAGGCACTAGGGGTGCCAAAAATGCGAAATTGAGTGGTCACATGACCATGAGAAATTTCCTTTTTGGGAAGAAATGATTGAAATAGAAACCCTGTGCCTAGGTGACCCTGCCACCATCAGCACAACCTATTTGGCTCTATCAATAACAACATATAAGCCAAACAATCCTAAAAATTGCAAAACATGACCCATTTTCTCAGTAATTTGTGTTTTTCTTGCCAACCAGAGCAGCTGATGGCATCAAACAACTTAATTCAGGGTCACCCAAAGGTCCTCCACAAACCCAGATACCTTTTTCCCAAAAATAAATAATTATTAATCATCTCATTTGCCTTGTTAACTGACTGTAAACTGACAGTCCTGACTTATGAGCATACATTGTTTAAATACAGTGTCTGATATATTTTTATGGCTTATAGAAGTGGATCAAAGATGAAGAGTGAAGCATCACTGTAGGTCTTCTTGAATCCCATTTCCAATAAGACTTTGGTGAGCTTCTCACTCCATAACCATGCTGATTGCTTTAACCCATACAGAGACTTGTTCAGCTTGCAGACATACTCTTTGCCAAATTGCACAAACCCTTCAGGCTGCTTCATGTAGATTTCAACATCAATGTCCCCATTGGTGAATGCATATGAGATATCAACAGAACGTAAATGCATGTCATCAATTGCAGCTAGTGCCAATACAATGCGAAGTGTTGCAGCCCTCATGGTAGATGCAAATGTCTCAAAGTAGTCCTGGCCAGGTCATTGGCTGAACCCTTGTGCCACCAAGCGTGCTTTTAACCGTTCAATTTCACCATCTGCCTTGTACTTGACTTTCCATATCCAACAAGATCCAATAGCTGACTTTCCTGGAGGTAGTTTGACAATGTCCCATGTGCGATTTTCTTGATGTCAATTGTGTTCTTCTACTGCTGCATCTCTCCACTTGTCTGCCATAGGTCCCTTCATTGCATCTGAGTATGACTTTGGCTCCAGAATAATCGTAACATGAGCTCCCTATTCATGATCATTGTCGCTTTCCTCTTCCTGTGCCAATGACAAAGGTTTGACTTTCCACCATTCTCCTGGAGGATTCCAAGTCCGAGTTGGTTTTTGCCATGCAATTGGATCATTGTCAGTGCCTCTCCTCTCTGGAACAGGCTCTAGAGCTGCTGGTGCTTCTGGTTCTTCTTCTGGCTCTGGCTCAACCTCATTTTCAGATTCTTCAACATCTGGTTGCTCTGGCTGCTGAGCAGGCTGAGGTTCAACTGGTGCAGCTGGAACAACAGCAGGTGGTGCAACAATATCATCTTTTTTTTTTTTTTTTTTTTTTTTTTTGATCAACAATTTATATAGCGGTGCTTGATGGCAGTCCGCTTGCTATCTACAGAACATATATGCTATGCAACCCAGGTACTAGGTTAACTACTGAAAGACGATCGCCCCCCCAACCAAGACCCTTTGGGCTCAAACACCTAAACTCCCCAGAGGGCAACCCACCTTGTGAAAACAGTGCATCGGGATAAGGGGAGGAGACCATCGAGGTCCCGCTACACCCCATAGTCATCGATCGCTGTTCAGGGGCCACACAGCGCAATGAAAATAAGAATCGCACCACCTGGGAGGTGGCAGGGTGTCTTGAGGCCGACAAGCCAAAGATGCGCCTGCCCAAAACCAGATGCAGAAAGTTAGCGGTGCTGCAATCAACCAAAAGGTTCAACTGCCTGCACAAAAGAGTTGTTGCAGGTGCAGGTCTCCGAACCCTAAGGTTCGAGGGTGTCAATTCACCAATAAATCCCCCAAAAGGAGGAATAACCCCGCCTGCAGCGATTATCTGACACCCAAGGGGTCCCGGTTGAAGCCAAACACCGTGGGGTTGTGCTTCAAAAATGACGCAATATCCCTGAGAAAACGAGGATAGTGCACAGAATATCTATCACGGCAGCAAAAGAGGATGTGCTGGCGAGACTGCAAAGCAGCCCCACAAGTGCAGCCATGAGGCTCATTAATCTTGAAGCGACGGTGATATGCTCCAATGGGTGTGTGGCCAGTTATACACCAGCAGACACAAACGAACTCAGTGATACTGTGTCCGAATGTTGAGAGCCAAGGTCCCCCATTGAGATAGGATGGCTGTATTGGCTGCCTGTCAGGCCATTGAAGCTCTAAGAATTCAGAGCCCTTGTAGGTTGGATCCTGGAAGGTGGAACTCCATGAATCCAGGACTGAGTGTGCGGCTCGAGAGCAGAGCGTGTCTATAGAATTGTCTGTCTTGCGACGTCCAACCCTGACCTTGAGTTCGGTGACGTACTTGTGCGCCTCACCATGGATGTCCCACCGCAATGCAGACGGGACATAGATAAAGGTGATGCAGCGGAGATCATCCACCTCGAACCACTCTTGGAGAGCGCGACAGACTGACAGACTGAAAGCCTGACCAGAGTGCACGGAAGGGTCTACCGCTTTATGGGCCGAGTCCATAGAGTCTGTAAAGACCATGATATGTTGACAGTTTGCCTGCTTGACAGACAGCAAGGCGCACTGCACATGCAATGGCATTGAGTTCTGCATCAGGGGCGGTGACCCTGCCAGAGACATAGCAAGTCCTTTCAAGCTCACAATGTCCCTTGTAGATGATGGCAGCTGAAGCGGCCTGATACTGGTTGGACTGAGGGACAGAGCCATCGGTTGCAGCCAGTACTGTTAAAGGGTTGGCTCTTGCAATAGCAATGAGCTCTCAGTTAAGGTGTGGACATGCTCGTCCACATCCATGACAGTGCTCTTGACCTTTCCTCGCATGGCTGGGGTCATCAAGGCGGCAGAGCGGGCATGGGGTTCAGCCCATTTGAGAAGTCTCTCACCCATCATAGAGCGTAGAGGGTGAGTGTCTGAGAGGGTGGCAACGTGATACACTGTGCACGTGGCCAACTTCTTCAGCATGAGATGAACAGGGATGAGACCTGCTAGGGCCTCAAGACCGCCTGTGGATGAGGGGCGGAATGCACCCGTGATCCAAAGAGCAGCTTTTCGCTGCATCCGTTTGAGCTGGTTCATGGTGTCTTTGTTACGGGCGCCATCAAAATACCAGAGATGATAACCATACATAGCAATGGGAACCACGCATGATCTATAGAGGAGGCATCGCTGTTTGGGCAACAGACCCCTGGTAGAGTTTCCAAGCATGCGCATGGCCTGCACGGTGGTGAATGCCTTGGTGGCATAGTAGTGGATGTGCTCATGGAAAGTGAGCCTGCAGTCGAAGTAGAAGCCCAGGTACCTCCAATAGGTCTTGGGCTTCAAAGGAGTAGCGCCAGTATGTGGGGTGTACCCCAGATCCAATGAAGGATTGTAAGCATCTCATCAACACGAAAAGTGAAACAGCTCAGTCTTGTTGTGTTCAAGAACGAGCATGAAGGTGGCAAAGAGCAGGTAGATAATTTTGTAGGCCTTATGCAGGCCCACATTATTATCATTGAGTTGTTTGGACTGGGCCAAAATGGTCCCATCATCAACAAAGGAGAGTAGCGTCGTGTTGAGCAGCGCTGCTTTGATATAGAAGAGCTTCATTACTGGAGCAATGAAGAGCCCTGAGATAATGGGCGAGAGAGCTGAGCCCTGCCTGTGCAACAATATCATCCATGGGAATCAAAGGCCTTGGTTTGCTTTTATCCTCTGAATCTGTGTCTGGAGTCTCCCTAATTCCATTTCCTGGCTTCAAAATTGATCAAATTGATCCACTGTAAGTGTACCACTCATCAAAGTCAGGACACTCACTAATGACCGCTTTTCGTGTTTCAGGATTGTAGAACTTCCAACCCTTATAGTCATCAGGATATCCAATAAACACACACTTCTGCATATGCAAACCCAAGCTCTCCCTCTTATCCTTCTGGACATGAACATAAGCAACACACCCCCAAACCCTCAAATGGCCAACATCAGGTTTCTTGCCATGCCACAGCTCATATGGTGTCTTTCCTTCAACAGAAGATGTATCGCAATGATTCAGCACATGAACAAGCGCACTCAAACACTCTGCCCAAAAGCTCTTAGACAGACCAGACTCATCAAGTAAAGCAGTAACAGCCTCATCAAATGTCCTATTGGCATGCTCAGCTACACCATTCTGCTGGGGTCTATTTCGACATGAATGCTCCCTTGCAATCCCGCATTGGTCCATAAACTTGTGGCACTCATTGGACATGTATTCTCCTCCCTTATCATCTCGGAATTGCTTGATCTTCTTTCCAGTGTGATTCTCAGCATAAGCTTTGAATGTTTTGAATGCCTCAAAGGTATCACTCTTTTTACGGAGTGGAACCAGCATTTTGAATCGAGAATAATCATCAATAAACGAAATCCAATAGCGATGTCCAGACAATGATTTGGAGCCCACTTTGTGTACGTCTGAATGAACCAATTCCAACAACTCAGTTGCCCTAGTTTCTGATGAAGGGAATGGGTTTGCATGCATCTTCCCAGCAAGACATGGTTCACAAATAGGATCAGGCTTTGCCTTTGAGTCCAGTACTAATCCATCAACCATGTTTCCATTGATCATCTTTCAAATCCCATCATGGTTGTGGTGTCCAAGCTGTCTATGCCACAAGGTCAAGTCAAGAGGCAGCATTGAAGCAAGATGTACATTTTCATGAATATCAACAGTTTGTCCATCTAAGTATCCAGTACCATCTTTAATGGTTGCAGTGAACAGTAAATCTGAGCAGGCGCCTCTTTCTCTTGAACACCTACTTGTAAACACGTGTAAATGACCTGCTCACCATCTCATTCATCGTCCAACACGTTATCTACTCGCCAGACCTCACCACCTGATCATTCGCACTACACCAACAACCTATGTCCAACCTCCCCCCGAGAGGTCAGGGCACAAGACCCCCTGGGAGTCGTCCTAGGGGCTTGGGCTCCGCCCCACCAGCTATACCACCAGCTGTGGCAAGCACCTCATTGTCCTTGGGCGGTGGCATCTTGCCAATATCACCAGACCCTACTATGACTAGGGCCACATACTCGACCGTCGTGCTGTCTCGATCCTGCCACACATCACCTGCAGGTCCTGTTCCACTATGGGTTCTGCCCATTCGTCCGCAGACACCTGTAGTGACCAGTGATATGTATCAAATTGGACTACTACCCACTACCTATTATACATCAGGATGGGTAGTAGCCCAGTGGGCAACTGCCCAAGCCCAGCTTATAGAGGATGTAATGAGATGATTAATAACCATTCCTTTTTGGGAAAAAAATATCTGGGTTTGTGGAGCATCTTTGGGCGACCCTGAATCAAGTTGTTTGATGCCATCAGCTGCTCTGGTTGGTGAGAAAAACGCAAATTACTGAAAAAACAGGTCGTCTTTTGCAATTTTTGGGATTGTTTGGCTTATATCTCATTGTTGATGGAGCCAAATAGGTCGTGCTGATGGTGGCAGGGTCATCTAGGCCTAGGGTTTCTATTTCAACCATTTCTTCCCAAAAAGGAAATTTCTCATGGTCATATGACCACTCAATTTCGCTTTTTTGGCACCTCTAGTGCCTGTCTAGACATAGCAGAAGGGGACTTGAGCAAATTTTTGCAAAGTCCAATTTGTCACAAGTAACTTTGATGTTGATGGCATCAGCAAACTTGATGGCTTTATTACTCATCAACAATCCCAAGTCTGAGCCTGGCAATCATCCATTTATTAATTGTTTCCTTTTGAGGCCATAATATCAAAGTTTCAGAAGCTGATCCTGAAGGAAAAGGCAAATAAAAAGTCACATGACCTCCCATCAGTCTTGGCATCAGTCACATCCCTCTCCTACAGTGACCACATCTCTCTATGTTGTTATAGAACATCTTGAGCAATTGCTCAACAGGCTACTACCCATCCTGATGTATAATAGATCACTTCTATAAGCCACGAGAATACATCACATACTGTATTTAAACAAGGTAGCCTTATATATCAGGACTGTGGTTTTACAGTCCACCTACAGAGAGTGGCCTTGCTGGGTGTGCCGGGGCTCGCGCCTGTGGGCAGGACCTGTCAACACATGCAAACAATGCAGGAAACAGTGCCGAAACACTGTTCCTCATCGTTTGGGGTGCTCCTGCCCATGTTTTCGATGGGGAAAAGCTGCCAACGACGAGGAAACATATTTCCCCATCGTTGTGCACCATTTTCCCCGCCGTCAGGGGGGCGGGATAGGCTGGATTGGGTGGGGGTGTTTTGGATGATGCGGCGTTTTCTCGGGTGTCAGTTATTTTTAGACACACTCGGGTCCAGCAAGCTTGGGCATACTCTGAGCATCGCAAAAAAGACGAAAGAATTGTATTAAATTGTAATAAAATAAATATGCTAGGCGGGTGGCTGGTAGAGCCACCCGCTGTGAGATAGAGAGGAAGAGAGCCGAAACGATGCCATGAGTGTGCCGTTTCTGCTCGAGTGGACCTGCTGTGCCATACTCACCCTCACTCCATGCCTCGTGTTGTGCTGGCACTCGTGCTGTGCTCATCCTCGTTGTCCTCTCGCGGTTCTCTTGACATGCTCGCTGTCACCTCGCTGCCATCATCCTCATTGTCCTCCCTCGTTGTTGTCGTTGTCCCTCGCCAGCCACCGTTGTCATCGTCCCTCGCCTGCCATCGCCATTGTCGTCCTTGGTTGCGGGTACCCATGCTGGCCGGCTCCTCGGTGTCCTCGCTGTGTCGTCCTCATCACTCGCTTGCGCTTGCCATTCGTCATTGTTCTGGCTGGCCCGTGGTTTTCCTGCCCAAGTCACCTCCATGGTCGCTTGCCCATGCTCGTGGTGGATGGCTTCTTGCCATCCTCGCTGGCTCTGCGTACGAGGGAAGAGGGGGATAAGGTGTGCAGGGGGTGTGATTGATGCGGGTGGACGAGTGCAAGGTGGGTACGTGCGGATGGGCAACTTGTTGGTCTAGAAAAGGAGGATGGCAGATGCATCAGTGTTGTCTGCAATGGCACAGACGACGCCAACAGTGCTGGACAGGCTATGGAAGGCGGGTGAGGGGTTACCATGAGGCATAGTGGAAAGCCACTTACCTTGGCTGGTTCTGCTCGCACCCGTGAATCATTCTCGTAATCCCAGTATCTCAGCCTGCCTCTATTTCAACGGGTCGTTGTCCTGCTCAGTCAGTCATTGTCACCGTCGTTATCTTCGTGGTCGCTTTGTTGTGCTCTATGGGCGGCAGTTGCCCCCACTGGGTATCATCCTATGAGGGTGGGCAGTGGCGTAACGTGAGGGGGGTGATGATGGCGAGGTGAAAACGGCGAGGTAGAGAGGAGAGAGGAGAGGGAGAGGGCGAGCTGTTGATAGCTCTTGCTCTTGTCATCTCGTCCTTCCGTTTGTCATCCTCTGGCCATCTCCATCTCCTCACTGCCCCACCCCCACCTCCGTCTCGTCCTCGCTATCTCGCTGTCTCGCTTCGCCTTCCTCACTCCCCTCCTTATCACCCTCTTCATCACCCTCCGCTTTGTCCTTGCCCTCGTCCTCCACCCAGTCCTTGCCCTCACCTCACATTGCACCTTTTATTTTATGTTGCCACTGCGGAATGATGGGGTGGGAGGTGGTAAAGGTGGTGGTGAGGCCATCAAACCCGACATGTCGTGAGGGAGTTGTCGTCAACAAAGAAGCGCCACCTACATCCCTTTCGGAAGGGATGGGGCACATGGGATCGGTAGGTCGTGTCGTGGGGTGTCGAAGGCGAGCGAGGGCGACGTCAGGAGGCTGCAGGGTCCTGTGAGGGAGCAGTGGCAGGGACGTGGGCGGCCACAGACATAGATAACATGGCCCACATCCCTTGTTGAAGGGGAGGGGCACATGGCACGGTCGGAGTGTGGGGCATTGAGGGGCGTCAAAGGTGAGCGAGGACAGCATTGGGCGGCTGTGGGGTGTACTAGAGTGGTGTTGGGCAGCTGTGGAGTTGTGCAAGGTTGGAAAGGAAGGGCCAGGGGTCACCTCAACACACAGAGAAGCCGGCCCACATCCCTTGTTGAAGGAGAGGGGCACGTGGCACGGTGGTTGGTGTAGGTGCACACAAGGGGCCTCCTGGGCTGATGAAGTACTAAACAAGTAGTTTAAATGATAGAAAACGACATTACTTACCTTACATGGGATGAGCGCGAGACTGTGGGGCCTCTCGAGACGTTGGGGCATCGCAGGTGGTGGTCGAGAGCAACACTCGACGACATTGAACCTTGTCATTTCAGCAAACTCCGCCGCTTGATCTCATTGGCTGGAGCCACCGGTCCGCCAACACCGGCTGTCAAGCAAGACATTCGTGACGTCCTGGAAGGACATCAGCAGGAAATTTTCATGAATTAGATATAGAGTACCGATCTACAGATACATTAGGGCCTATTTACATAACTTAAATGGCATGAATGTGTCTAGACATAACAGAGATATGTAAGTGCGGTGTTGGCAGTATAGGTTTCCATGAAAATCTTACCGTTGAAACAGACATTTGGAGATCGCCGGGTTCAAAACTCAGTCACACCTTGGGGGAGACATGAATATTGTAGAGGTCATATGCTATGCTTAAATCCTCGAGTAATGATGCCCATTTCATTCATTTTTATTGTTGTATAGGCCGGTAAGTATTTGCACGATACCCGAAATCACCACGCAAACAGCTTGTGTGGGCTATTATGAGCTCAATCACGATGGGATCTCTTTACAATTTTGCATACACTATTCTATCTACCTTGAAATGAATATCCGATACTTATTTTGTGTTTTAATGGTCTACGTCTGAGTACAGGAGCATCCCGTTTCCTGAGAGTGGAACACGGGGATCGGACCGATGGCTCATCAGCCAATCGGATGCCATGCAGCAACAGCTGAAATGCAGTCAACAATGGTTGAACATCGTCTCGACACCCCACCCACAACTCTCCCGCTCACCATCCAGCTCTGAAAATGCGCAAAACAGGTAAGTAGAGTACTTTTTGATGTTCTTATTAACTAACTAAACATTTTGTCGTGCTAGAGCCAGCCCACATCACGGATGACGTGGCCCCTTGACTCAACCCCGCCGTGCGCCCCTCCCCTTCTCTAGGGATGTGGGCCGGCGTCCAGCTCCTGCCTGCACCCTCTCTCCATCCAACCTTCCCAACAACTCGGATCTCGACCCAACTCCCCCCCCGCTGCTCGCCCAGCCCCTCACCTGCACCACCACCAACACGGCCACATTGCTGTCCATCTGCTCGTCGTATATCTCCTAGCGCCCCTCTGGCAGCGCCATGCCATCACCCGTCTGACACTACCCGCACTCTCACCTCTCGCACTCACCCTCACCCTCTCCTGCCTCTCACCCTCTCACCCTTGTCTCTCGCACTCTCCCTCTCCCTCTCTTGCCTCTTGCCCTCTTGCCTTTGGCCCTCGTCTCGCCCTCTCGCCTCTCGCCCTCTCGCCCTCTCCGCATCCTTCACCCACCCCTCC
>CACVBS010000046.1:83649-99383 GCA_902728275.1 Cyclocybe aegerita | reverse complement strand
ATGTGGGTGCCACTCTTCCTCCCATCACTCCCCTGCCGATGCTCACCACTCACCGCAGCCTCTCCTCATCCCTTTCCTCTCTTCATCCCTCCTCTCTCTTCATCCCTCTCCACCCATATCTCACCCTCTCGCCCTCCCTTCTTCGCCCTCTCCCCAACCCACGGTTCCATGGCAGCACGATGCAGGAATGATGAATCTGACAGCAGCGACTCAAGCATGTCAGGCGTGCGGAACAAATATGAACGTCAGAACGGCGCAGGAGCGAGCACAGCAGGAGAGAAATGACGAATGACGGCAAGGGTAGGATGAGGGCAAAGGCAAGGGCTGGATGGACAAGAGGGCGAGGGCAGGACGAAACAAGGGTGGGGGCAGGACGAGCACGAGGGTGAGGGAGATGAGCATGAGGGTGAGGGAGATGAGCACGAGGGTGAGGGCAGGACGAAACGAGGGTGGGGGCAGGATGAGCACGAGGGTGAGGGAGATGAGCACGAGGGTGAGGGAGACGAGCACTAGCGCGACCAAAGAATTGTGGGTGGAGGGTGTAACAGTGGGCAGCCTGGGGGTCACCACACACACCACACACCCTCTGCCAGCTACTCCAACACCACATTGCCCTGAACAAGGCGACGACGAACACGACATGATGACAGATCCCCAGAGCACAAGGATGATCACAGAGGACAACGGCAATGCAATGGCGGCAATGGGGCAACGGCGATGATAGGGCAACGGTGACAACAGGGCAATGGCAATGATGACGTGAGGACAGCGCAAAGCCCAGCACTGGCATCGACATGGCGGCGGGTGGCCTGTGCATGATGAAGATGAGCAGGAGATGCACCATAGCAGAAATGGCATGTCATGGATGTGCTGTTTCTGCTCGTTTTGTCTCTACCTCATAGGGGGTTGGCTCTACTAGCCACCCCCTTGTATTTATTTTAATTACAATTTAATATGATTTTTTGCAATTCTTTGGTGTGCCTGTGAATGCCTGAGCTCGCTGGATGTCGTAATAGACGACAGCGAGTGTTATTTGTCCCAAGCATGCTCGGGAGCTTTACGGTAAATCTAAAAATAACCGATGCCGGTAAAAAAAGACGCGTCATCCAAACCCCTCACCCAATCCAGCCTATCCCGCCCCCCAACGGCGGGGGAAATGGTGCAGAACGACAAGGAAATATGTTTCCTCGTCGTTGGCAGCTTTTCCCCATCAAAAACGTGGGTGGGAGCACCCCAAATGATGAGGAACAGTGTTTCGGCACTGTTTCCTGCATTGTTTGCATGTGTTGACATGCCCTGCCCACAGCTGCGAGCCCCGGCACACCCGGCAAGGCCCTCTCCATAGGTGGACTGTAAAACCACAGTCCTGATATATAAGGCTACCTTGTTTAAATACAGGATCTGATATAGATTTCTAGCAGACATGGCTGAATAGATACTGGGTAGTAGTCTAATCTGATATATATCACTAGATGACAAGGCTGCCGCAGATGAGTCTGACTCAGGGACAGCCCACCCCCAGGAGATGGAGGTTGAGGGCGCTCAGGAAGGCGAAGAGATCTCAAGGGACCCCTCCGTCGACCTACTCTTAGGCCAATACGCCTTGAAGTTCCAAGACACTGTTGAGGACCTTCCTGGCGATCTTGAGGTATTGACCACCTCCATTGCAAAAGCCATGGATTGGATTCTGAGGGCTGCACATCACGATCCGCTCACCATCGATGGGGGCGATGCCTTTGTGGCCCAGATGACATCCTTTGTGAACACTGTTATGGCCACTGACTTTAGTTGTATTTGTGGACCAGGCGAACTCGACAACTTCTCGCTCGCCTCTCTCCTCGAGGCTGAGACATCTTCCAAGGACGAGCCGACTATCCACCTGGCTCCCATCTTCCGACCCCCTCCTGCTGCAGCCCGTGGGCCGCTCAATGAGGGTGTTGACATAGGGGCTCTGCCTGATGTCCTCATGCAGGCATTGGACGACCAAGGTCATCCTGCCTCCCCCTCTCACATCCCTGCTTCCAAGAAGCGTAAGGGTGTCGATCGTCCAGTGCTGCCCCCTCCTCAGAAGAAGAGCAAGGTCGCCTACTCCCACCCTGGTCCGCCCCCACTGATCAACCGCGCTACCAAACCCAAGCCCCGTCCAATGACGTGGGCAGGGATTGCTTGTCAGGCCGCTCCAATGCCTCCCCCACCTCCTGGCTTGGGACCACAACGTCATGGGCCTTCTCCCCTGCCCTCATTCCTGACTGGGCCGATGAAGACTTCTTTTACTTCTGAGGGCCCCACCTGGAAGCAAGTTCTCGTGTTGTTCAGGGGTACCCCTCCTGACCTCACAAAATTCTTCACCGAATCGGCAGTCTGTGCAGCCAATGGGTATCTCAGGGATGGCTGCTCCATGTTGAAGGTCACCTCCATCGTCCGCGTCTACGATGGCCTGTTGTTGGTCACCCCCGCTGTTGCCAGCCTGTCTGACCTGGACATTCTGCGCAACTTCATCCGCGAGAGCCTCCCAACAGGTACTCCATTCGAGGTTGCGCTCCCATCATCGACATCTTTTATTAAGATCCTCGACATTCCCTACTTCGACCTGAAGGGGCTGAAGATAACTCAGGAGGCACTTGAGAAGGCCCTCCACACCTCGGTTCATGCTGAGGTTTTTGCCTATCTGAGCACCAAGCCTCGGATTGACTGCAACTCGGTGCACTCGACTTCGTGCACCATGTACTGCAACATCTGGGACTCCCAGCAGGGAACCCGAGCCAAGAAGGCCCTAGGCCAACCGATCTTCCTCGCTGGGTGATCCTGCGCAATCAGGCCCGCCGCGCGACACACCGGGGTCCCACTCTGCCAGCGCTGCTGGAAGTGGGGCCACCCTACTGTCGCCTGTAAGGCAAAACAGCTCTCCTGCCCTATCTGTTCGGGTCCGCACAAGCAGAAGGAGCACTGTCAGCACACAGGATGTTGCAAGGGGAATGTGAAAGCGAAACCCCCTGTGCCGCCCACCCCTCGCAACCAGCCCTGCCCCCACAAGGGCCACTGCATCAACTGCCACAAGGACCACGCTGCCAACTTGGCCTCGTGTAAGTTCTGGGCCCATTGCTACGACCGTGAGTGGATCATGGCCAAGTATCATCAGGTACGTGAGCATGCCGCTCGCCGCCAACTTACTAACCCCTGAACGTAGACTAATGTTGGGAAACCTTCAGGATCTAAGTAGTGGATTATGTATTTATTGTCAGAACGTTCACCATACCTATGCCCACTTCAATACTCTCCTCGAAATTTGTAAAACCAAATTTGATATTTTATTTTTTCAAGAGACCCCTTGGAATTTCATAAGACATGCACTGTTCACCACTAGTATGGAGGGCGATGAGGTTATCGGCACACCAAAGCATCCCAACTGGCTGCAAATGGTGCGCATTAAGGAAGGGGAAGTTCCCCGTGTGATCGCCTCTGTTTCAACTAGGCTCTCCCGCTATCGTCCCGCTATGTGTCGTGACATCGTCGACCATCGCGACATCCTCATCCTCTCCCTCTTTAGTGGGGGTGAGGTTCTCAACCTCATGAATGTCTATTCTGACGACCAACACACAGCCATTGAGCACCTTGCTGCTCATGTGCATTCTCTCCCACCTTTCATTTATATGGCAGGCGACTTCAATTGTGTGTTGACGACTTGGGATGACTATGAGCATGGCAAGTCGTCGATGGCAATATCCCTGCAGGACACCACATCTCAGATTGGCCTCGAGTGGGCACGACCTTCTAACCACGGACCGACGAGGGTCAGTCCCAATCCAAACCAGAGATCCAACGTGTATTCTTAGCTCCATCTGAGATCTTAATCTCGATGCCCAGATTGGAGCACGATCTCCAGGGTCCATCAAATCATGTCCCAATTTGTACGGATCTTGACATCAGTCCTGAACTGCCCAGATTTGGGTGATGGACGATTGGACCTGGAAGCGAGGCTGAGAAGTCTTTCATTTCAGAGACACGTGGCTCGCCCACTCGACCGAGTCCAAACCTACCAAGCACTCCAAGTCCTGGTGGACAGACAAGTGTTTGGTGACATTTGGAGTATATCAGTTGAGCAGCTCGCTGGCTGATTACAATGAGTTCAAGAAGGCATATAAAGACGCCAAGCGTGATTTCTTTGATGAACACATCCCAGAAATCACTACTTCTGGCAAGCACCCATGGGACCTAATGGAATGGGTCAAACAGAGCAAGCTGCCACCCTGTGAGGCTATTCGCAATGGCAATCAGCCTTGTCATGATATGGACGACCTTTGGGACGCCCTCCATGGCACGTACAACTTGGCCTCTGGTCATGAGTACGATGCCTCTGTTTTAGATGAGCTTCCTGATGAGCCGGTCTGTGAGTGGGCTGACTTTTCGGAGCATGAGTTGCTGAGTGCCCTTAAGGGGTGCTCCAATTCTTCTGCACCAGGACTGGACCATGTTACATGGGTCCACCTAAAGGAGTTGCTTAAGGATAAACATGTCCTTGCGCTCTTCATCATGTTGGCCAACGCTTGCCTCCGGGTGGGGCATTGGCCACGTATATTCAAGGAGTCGCTGTCAGTTATTGTTCCGAAGCCGAACAAGCCCTCCTATGCAGTTCCAAAGACTTTCAGGCCTATAGTACTCCTCATCACTTTCGGTAAACTTATCGAAAAGATGATAGCCAATAGGATACAGTTTGATGCCGTCAAACATGATATCTTTCACCCAAACCAACCTGGCAGCATTCACCAGAGGTCCACTGAGGATGCTGGATTGATTCTTACCCATCTCATGTGTGTGGGGTGGGTTAAGGGTCTCCAGACTAGCGTGCTGGCCTTTGACATCACGCAGTTCTTCCCTTCTATCAACCATGAAATGTTCATGGCTGTTCTTCATAAGCAAGGATTCTCGCCAATCTTGGTGGAGTTCTTTGCCTCATATCTAGTTGGTCACTCCACAGTCTACTGTTGGAACACCTTCCAATCTGACTCACAGTCTGCGGATGTGGGTGTCGGGCAGGGCTCTGCCCTCTTGCCTGTTATCTCAGGGTTTTTCATTGCTCCGGTAATGAAACTCTTCTATATCAAAGTGGCGCTGCTCAATATGTACTCCTTTGAAGCCCAAGACCTATTGGAGGTACTTGGGCTTCTACTTCGACCGTGGGCTCACCTTCCATGAGCACGTTTGCTACTATGCCACCAAGGCATTCACCACTGTGCAGGCCATGTGCATGCTTGGTAACTCTACCAGAGGTCTCTCGCCTAAACAGCGGCGCCTCCTTTATAGATCATGCGTGGTTCCCATTGCCATGTATGGCTATTGTCTCTGGTATTTCGATGGTGCCCGTAATAAAGGTGCCATGAACCAGCTGAAGCGGATGCAGCACAAAGCTGCTCTATGGATTACTGGTGCCTTCTGCACCTCTCCCACAGGTGGTCTTGAGGCCTTAGCGGGTCTCATTCCCGTCCATCTTATGCTGAAGAAGTTGGCAACGCGTGCAGTGTATCGCATTGCCACCCTCTCAAACACCCACCCTCTGTGCTCCATGATGGGCAAGAGACTACTCAAGCAGGCCAAACCACATGCCCACTCTGCCCCCTTGATGACCCCAGCTATGCAAGGGAAAGTCAAGAGCACCATCATGGAGGTGGATGAGCGCGTCCACACCTTAACTGAGAGCTTTGAGCCTTTTGCACCCGAAGCTCGCCCTGGTGACCAGTTACTGGACTGCTATGTGGACCGTCTCCACTTTGACGAGTGCGATCCTACCCAGGATAGGCGCCCATACCTCGACGAGCTCATTGCGACAGTGAGGGCCGACCCTTTAACAGTATTGGCTGCAACCGATGGCTCTGTCCCTCAGTCCAACCAGTATCAGGCCGCTTCAGCTGCCATCATCTACAAGGGACATTGTGAGCTTGAAAGGACTTGCTATGTCTCTGGCAGGGTCACCGCCCCTGATGCAGAACTCAATGCCATTGCATGTGCAGTGCGCCTTGCTGTCTGTCAAGCAGGCAAACTGTCAACATATCATGGTCTTTACAGACTCTATGGACTCGGCCCATAAAGCGGTAGACCCTTCCGTGCACTCTGGTCAGGCTTTCAGTCTGTCAGTCTGTCGCGCTCTCCAAGAGTGGTTCGAGGTGGATGATCTCCGCTGCATCACCTTTATCTATGTCCCGTCTGCATTGCGGTGGGACATCCATGGTGAGGCGCACAAGTACGTCACCGAACTCAAGGTCAGGGTTGGACGTCGCAAGACAGACAATTCTATAGACACGCTCTGCTCTCGAGCCGCACACTCAGTCCTGGATTCATGGAGTTCCACCTTCCAGGATCCAACCTACAAGGGCTCTGAATTCTTAGAGCTTCAATGGCCTGACAGGCAGCCAATACAGCCATCCTATCTCAATGGGGGACCTTGGCTCTCAACATTCGGACACAGTATCACTGAGTTCGTTTGTGTCTGCTGGTGTATAACTGGCCACACACCCATTGGAGCATATCACCGTCGCTTCAAGATTAATGAGCCTCATGGCTGCACTTGTGGGGCTGCTTTGCAGTCTCGCCAGCACATCCTCTTTTGCTGCCGTGATAGATATTCTGTGCACTATCCTCGTTTTCTCAGGGATATTGCGTCATTTTTGAAGCACAACCCCACGGTGTTTGGCTTCAACCGGGACCCCTTGGGTGTCAGATAATCGCTGCAGGCGGGGTTATTCCTCCTTTTGGGGGATTTATTGGTGAATTGACACCCTCGAACCTTAGGGTTCGGAGACCTGCACCTGCAACAACTCTTTTGTGCAGGCAG
Organism: Cyclocybe aegerita; assembly: GCA_902728275.1. Classification (NCBI taxonomy): domain Eukaryota; kingdom Fungi; phylum Basidiomycota; class Agaricomycetes; order Agaricales; family Hemipholiotaceae; genus Cyclocybe; species Cyclocybe aegerita. The sequence goes on along the minus strand of CACVBS010000046.1, from coordinate 92,557 downwards.
TTGAACCTTTTGGTTGATTGCAGCACCGCTAACTTTCTGCATCTGGTTTTGGGCAGGCGCATCTTTGGCTTGTCGGCCTCAAGACACCCTGCCACCTCCCAGGTGGTGCGATTCTTATTTTCATTGCGCTGTGTGGCCCCTGAACAGCGATCGATGACTATGGGGTGTAGCAGGACCTCGATGGTCTCCTCCCCTTATCCCGATGCACTGTTTTTGCAAGGTGGGTTGCCCTCTGGGGAGTTTAGGTGTTTGAGCCCAAAGGGTCAAACCCTCTTTCTCTCAAACGCCCACTTGTAAACACGCATAAACAACCAGCTCACCATCTCATTCGTCGTCCAACGTGTTATCTACCAGTCAGACCACCCCGCCTGATCGTTCGCACCGCCTCAGCAAACCATGTCCAACCTCCCACCGAGAGGTCAGGGCACGAGACCCCCTGGAATCCATTGCAGGGGCTCGGGCTCCGCTCCACCAGCTCCCCCACCAACATCGGCTGCTGGCTCATTGTCCTTGAGCGGTGGTGCCTTGCCAATCTCGCCAGACCCTACCACGACTAGGGCCACCTACTTGACGATTGTTCCGGCATGATCCCGCCACACATCGCCCCGCTGCAGGTCCCATTCAACCACAGGTTCCACCCATTCGTCCCAATACCAGTCTGACTTGGGGACAGCCCAACCACACCAGGAGATGGAGGTGGAGGGCACTCAGGGAGGGGAGGAGGTCTATAGGGACCCTCTGTCGACCAACTTTTGGGTCAATATCCCTTGAAGTTCCGAGACACAGTCGAGGATCTTTTGGGGGACCTCGAGGTGTTGACCACTTCTGTTGCGAAGGCCACAGATTGGATTCTGCGGGCTGTGCATCACGATCCGCTCTCCATCGATGGGGGCGATGCCTTCGTGGCCCAGATGACGTCCTTCGTGAATGCCGTTATGGCCACTGACTTTAGTCGTATTCATGGACCAGGTGAGCTCGACAACTTCTCGCTTGCCTCTCTTCTCGAGGCCGAGACATCTTCCAAGGACGAGCCGACCATCCACCCAGCTCCCATATTCAGACCCCCTCCTCCTGCTGCCTGTGGGCCGCTCGATAAGGGTGTCGCTGACGTAGGGGCTCCGCCTGATGTCCTCATGCAGGCTTTGGACGACCTCGGTCGCCTGGCCTCCCCTTCTCGCATCCCTGCTTCCAAGAAGCATAAGGGTGTTGATTGTCTGGTGCTGCCCCCTCCTCAGAAGAAGAGCAAGGTCGCCTACTCCCACCCTGGTCTGCCCCCGCCGATCAATCGCGCCACTAAACCCAAGCCCCGTCTGACGACATGGGCAGGGATTGCTTGACAGGCCGCTCCGATGCCTCCCCTGCCTCCTGGCTTGGGACCGCAACGTCGTGGGCCTTCTCCCCCACCCTCATTCTCGACAGGGCCGATGAAGACCTCTCCTCATTGGTCCGTCCCCTCTTTCACTTCCGAGGGCCCCACCCAGAAGCAGGTTCTTGTGTTGTTCAGGGGTACCCCTCCCAACCTCACAAAGTTTTTCACTGAGTCGGCTGTACGTGTGGCCAACGGGTACCTCAGGGATGGCTGCTCCATGTTGAAGGTCACCTCCATCGTCCGTGTCTACGATGGCCTGTTGTTGGTCACCCCCGCTGTTGCCAGCCTGTCTGACCTGGACATTCTGCGCAACTTCATCCGCGAGAGCCTCCCAACAGGTACTCCATTCGAGGTTGCGCTCCCATCATCGACATCTTTTATTAAGATCCTCGACATTCCCTACTTCGACCTGAAGGGGCTGAAGATAACTCAGGAGGCACTTGAGAAGGCCCTCCACACCTCGGTTCATGCTGAGGTTTTTGCCTATCTGAGCACCAAGCCTCGGATCGATCGCAACTCGGTGCACTTGACTTCATGCACTGTGTACTGCAACATCTGGGACTCCCAGCAGGGAACCCGAGCCAAGCAGGCCTTAGGCCAACCGATCTTCCTCGCTGGGTGGTCCTGCACAATCAGGCCCGCCGCTGTCAGCAAACAAAGGGTTAGTTCCTGGGTTTCACCAGAGAGTCGTTACTCGGGCTATTCCAGTGAGTTCGTGGGTCTAACAAAGTTTCAAGAAGGGTCAGTATTCTTATAAAATAGCCAGTCAACCACAGTATGAGGATTGATCCTATGATCCAATGAACTACTAGGATAGTGTAAACTCTTAATCAAGCTTTACCCTTAGTTTCACAAAAGGGTGAGACTGGATAAATACTTGGGCTTGTTAGTAGACTTAAACTTGACTGGTACAAAATATTTGCTTGATTGGCAGCTTAGTCGGTGAAGACTATTGAACACTACTTGATCAAGAATTAACAGAACGGGAGCAGAAATTGCTTAGACTAGCGTGAATGACTGGTTACGTTGCATGCTAGCTGCAAGACAACGACAGGCGAGACTAAAACTAGTGTGAATGACTGGTTACGTTGCATGCTAGCTGCAAGACAATGATGGGCGAGACTAAAACTAGTGTGAACGACTGGTTACGTTATGAACTAGTTATGAGAAGGCAGACTAGACTAGCTTGAATGACTGATTATGTTGCTTGCTAGTGACGATAGACAATTTGAACAGCTGAGATTGTCAGATGTTCAGGCAAAACTTAGGCACACGAGAACGATGATAGCAGTAAAACTTCTGGGTTGTTGTATATTTTTTCCTAGCTAGTTACAGGCCCTTATATACTCTTCAGAGAGGCATTCTAAATAAGGAAATAGTGGTGTACTGACTAAGACTACTGCTAATTATAGAATAATACTGAGATGCTATCTCACATCTGACTCATGATTCTGAGTGCTTACTCATGCAATTCCTTAGTTTCTCTAGTAATTACTTACCACCTTACTCAGCTTCTGTCAAGTGCTTATGTTTCTCCTGAGGTGATAACTCTACTCATTATTCATCATTGTTCATGCTTATAGATCCTTGAGATGATAGCTCCATTGGTTATTCAGTGCAATTGGTGCCTACACAGTGTACCAATAATCTTGACTAATGTTGCTTATAAGAGATGAAATGGACGAGTGATTGATTGGTAAAGGGATGACCACATTTCATGTGAACTTTCCAACTTGTAATGATGTCAACTTAGTTCGATCTTTTATCAAAACATATTTTGAGTCTGACACCACATGACACACCGGGGTCCTGCTCTGCCAGCGTTGCTGGAAGTGGGGCCATCCTACCGTCGCCTGCAAGGTGAAACAACTCTCCTCATCTGTTCGGGTCCGCACGAGCAGGAGGAGCACCACCAACATGCAGGATGTTGCAAGGGCAATGCAAAAGCGAAACCCCCTGTGCCGCCCACCCCTCGCAACCAGCCCTGCCCCCACAAGGGCCACTGCATCAACTGCCACAAGGACCACGCTGCCAACTTGGCCTCGTGTAAGTTCTGGGCCCATTGCTACGACCGTGAGTGGATCATGGCCAAGTATCATCAGGTACGTGAGCATGCCGCTCGCCGCCAACTTACTAACCCCTGAACGTAGACTAATGTTGGGAAACCTTCAGGATCTAAGTAGTGGATTATGTATTTATTGTCAGAACGTTCACCATACCTATGCCCACTTCAATACTCTCCTCGAAATTTGTAAAACCAAATTTGATATTTTATTTTTTCAAGAGACCCCTTGGAATTTCATAAGACATGCACTGTTCACCACTAGTATGGAGGGCGATGAGGTTATCGGCACACCAAAGCATCCCAACTGGCTGCAAATGGTGCGCATTAAGGAAGGGGAAGTTCCCCGTGTGATCGCCTCTGTTTCAACTAGGCTCTCCCGCTATCGTCCCGCTATGTGTCGTGACATCGTCGACCATCGTGACATCCTCATCCTCTCCCTCTTTAGTGGGGGTGAGGTTCTCAACCTCATGAATGTCTATTCTGACGACCAACACACAGCCATTGAGCACCTTGCTGCTCATGTGCATTCTCTCCCACCTTTCATTTATATGGCAGGCGACTTCAATTGTGTGTTGACGACTTGGGATGACTATGAGCATGGCAAGTCGTCGATGGCAATATCCCTGCAGGACACCACATCTCAGATTGGCCTCGAGTGGGCACGACCTTCTAACCACAGACCAACAAGGATCAGTCCCAATCCAAACCAGAGGTCCAACATCTTGGATTCTTAGCTCCATCTGAGATCTTAATCTCGATGCCTAGATTGGAGCATGATCTCCAGGGTCTGTCAGATCACATCCCGATCTGTACGGATCTTGATATCGGTCCCGAACTGCCCAGATCTGGGCAATGGACAATTAAACCCGGAAGCGAGGCTGAGAAGTCTTTCATTTCGGATATTCTCTGGGATCTTGTGGCTATTCCTGTTGCAGCCCCAGCAACCAAGGAAGGTGTTGAAGCTTTAGCCGATGCTATTGTGACAGCATTCTCGGACGCGTGGCTCGCCCATTTGACCGAGTCCAAACCTACCACACGCTCCAAGTCCTGGTGGACAGACGAGTGCTCGGAAATATTCGGAGTGTATCAGTTGAGCCATTCACGTGCTGATTACAACAAGTTCAAGAAGGTGTGTAAAGACACCAAGCGTGATTTCTTCGATGAACACATCCCAGAAATCGCTACTTCTCGCAAGCGCCTGTGGGACCTAATGGAATGGGTCAAACAGCACAAGCTACCACCTTGTGAGGCTATTTGCAACAGCGACCAGCCTTGTCATGATATGGACGACCTCTGGGACACCCTTCATGGTACATACAACTCGGCCTCTGGTTGAACAATGCCTCTGTTTTAGATGAGCTTCCTGATGAGCCGGTCTGTGAGTGGGCTGACTTTTCGGAGCATGAGTTGTTGAGTGCCCTTAAGGGGTGTTCCAACTCCTCTGCACCAGGACTGGACCATGTTACATGGGTCCACCTAAAGGAGTTGCTCAAGGATAAACACGTCCTTGCGCTCTTCATTGTGTTGGCCAACACTTGCCTTTGGGTGGGTCACTGGCCACGCATATTCAAGGAGTTGCTGTCGGTTATCATACTGAAGCCGAATAAGCCCTCCTATGCAGTGCCAAAGGCTTTCAGGCCAATCGTACTCATCACTTTTGGTAAACTTATCAAAAAGATGATTGCTAACAGGATACAGTTTGATGCTGTCAAACATGATATCTTTCATCCAAACCAACTTGGTGGTATTCGCCAACAGTCAACTGAGGATGCTGGATTGATTCTGACTCATCTCGTGCGAGCGGGGTGGGTTAAGGGTCTCCAGACTAGCGCGCTGGCTTTTGACATCGCACAGTTCTTCCCTTCCATCAACCATGAAATGTTCATGGCTGTTCTTTGTAAGCAAGGATTCTCGCCAATTTTGGTGGAGTTCTTCACCTCTTATCTTGTCAGTTGGTCCACAGTTTACTGTTGGAACACCTTCCAATCCAACTCGCGGTCTGCAGACGTGGGTGTCGGGCAGGGCTCTGCTCTCTCGCCTGTTATCTCAGGGCTTTTAATTGCTCCGGTGATGAAGCTCTTCTATATTAAGGCAGCGCCGCTCAGTATGACACTACTCTTGTTTGTGGACGACAGGACCATTCTGGCCCACTCCAAACAGCTCGATGATAATAATGTGGGCCTGCATAAGGCCTACAAAATTATCTACCTTCTCTTTGTTGCTTTCACACTTGTTCTTGAACATGACAAGACCAAACTGTTCCACTTTTCGCGTGGATGAGACACCTACAATCCCTTGCTGGATTTGGGGTATGCCCCACATACTGGTGCTACACCCTTGAAGCCCAAGACCTATTGGAGGTACTTGGGCTTCTACTTTGACTGCGGGCTCATGTTTCATGAGCACATTTGCTACTATGCTACCAAGGCATTCACCACTGTGCAGGCCATGCGCATGCTCGGAAACTCCACCAGAGGTCTCTCGCCTAAACAGTGGTGCCTCCTTTATAGATCATGCATGGTCCCTATTGCTACGTATGGTTATCGCCTCTGGTATTTTGATGGCGCCTGTAACAAAGGCGTCATGAACCAGCTCAAATGGATGCAGCGAAAAGCTGCTCTATGGATCATGGGTGCATTCCGCACCTCACCTACTGTACGTAATCAGGAACCTGGTCACACCAGGAAGCTGGTCACCTCGCATTTTCAACGTCCACGACCACTGCTACCTCCATTCTTTTTGCATAATTTAAATTTTTGAGGTCACAACATGGAGTGTATAACATTTTTGTGAGAATTAAGCAAGTTGTATGGATGAAAGAGCTGTATTTCTGGGTGTGTGAACATGTGACAGAGGAATTTCTTATTTTGGACCTACTTCCCTCAGACGAAATGGCGGCTCTCTTGTCGAAGAGACTAGCTACTCACAAAATTCTTTCTGAAATGTAATTCTGAGCTCCTTGCCTTTATTATTCAGCACAAATAGTCTTTCTGTCCATCCCTTATTCTCTGTCATCTGCCTGCCAACAAGATGTATCAAATTTGGGACCTCATAGAAACAACAGTTGACTATGATCTCATAGATATCTTCTGTCACTCAACGGGGTGTTAAAGCGATGGAAGATTAGTTATGTAATGTATTCCAAGTATTAAAATAATTTTACAAATTTATCTTGGGCTTCAATTGACTCATAAGTTGAGTTTCTGCCTTTTTTGACCACTCCTGTTCTCGGTAAGAATTTCTCACCTATCGGTGGAAATATAAGTATATTAACTGTAGAAAGAGCTTTGGGGTATGCCAAATATTGTGTATCATGCATTTTATCTGGAGTAAATTGGACAACTCGATGTCAAGAACAATTCTATGACAGTGACCAGGATCCTGGTCACCATTTATCTTATCTCCCGCTTAGGCAGCACTATTGAGTCTGGTCAGGGTCACTACAATTTGGGATAGTCTCAGGGCCTGACCAGCTTCCTGGTTCAGCATCGGTTCAGCACACTCTTCAGCAAAATATTCATAGAATGTGAGGAAGGCCTCCTAAAACAATGAAATTTCGTACATACATACCCAAGACGTTTATCTATAGGGCTGCATATACTTGATAACGAGAAAGTGTCTACTTCGAAGGCAATTCTAACTGCACCGTAAGGTGACCAGCTTCCCCATTACATACAGTACAGGCAGCCTTGAGGCCCTAGCAGGTCTCATCCCGTCCACCTTATGCTGAAGAAGTTGGCTACGCATGCCATGTATCACATTTCTACCCTCTTGGACACTCACCCTCTTCGCTCCATGATGGGCGAGAGGCTCCTCAAGTGGGCTGAACCACATGCCCACTCAGCCACCTTGATGACCCCAGCTATGCGAGGGAAAGTCAAGAGTACTGTTATGGAGGTGGACAAGCCCATCCACACCTTAACTGAGAGCTTCGAGCCCTTTGTGCCTGAAGCTCGCCCTGGTGATCAGTTACTGGACCGCTATGCAGACTGTCTCCATTTTGACGAGTGCGATCCTACCCAGGATAGGCGCCTATACCTCGACAAGCTCATCGCAAAAGCGAGAGCAGACCCTTTAACAGTACTGGCTGCAACTGATGGCTCTGTCCCTCAGTCCAACCAGTATCAGGCGGCTTCGGCAGCCATCATCTACAAGGGACATCGCAAGCTCGAAAGGACTCATTATGTCTCTGGCAGAGTGACCGCCCCAGATGCGGAACTCAATGCCATTTCGTGCGTGGTGCACCTTGCTGTCAAGCAGGCAAACTGCCAGCATATTATGGTCTTTACTGACTCTATGGGATCAGCCCACAGAGCGGTAGACCCTTCCGTTCATTCTGGTCAGGCTTTTAGCCTGTCAGTCTGTCGCACTCTCCGAGAGTGGTTTGAGGTGGATGATCTCTGCTGCATCACCTTCGTCTATGTTCCATCTGCTTTGCAGTGGGACATTCATGGTGAGGCACACAAGTACGTCACCGAACTCAAAGTCAGGGTTGGATGTCGCAAGACAGACAATTCTTTAGACGTGCTCCACTCTCGAGCTGCGCACTCAGTCCTGGATTCATGGAGTTCCACTTTCCAGGATCCAACCTACCGCAGCTCTGAATTCTTAGAGCTTCAATGGCCTGACGGGCAGCCGCTACAGCCATCGTACCTCAATGGGGGACCTTGGCTTTCAACATTTGGACACAGTATTACTGAGTTCGCTCACATTTGCTGGTGCATAACTGGCCACGCGCCCATTGGAGCGTATTACCGTTGCTTCAAGATTAATGAGCCTCATGGCTGCACTTGCAGGGCTGCTCTGCAGTCTTGCCAGCACATCCTCTTTTGCTGCCACGATAGATACTCTGTACACTATCCCCGTTTTCTCGGGGATATTGCATCGTTTTTGAAGTACAACCCTACGGTGTTTGGCTTCAACCGGGACCCCTTGGGTGTCGGATAGTCGCTGCGGGTGGGGTTATTCCTCCTTTTGGAGGATTTATCAGTGAATTGACACCACCGAACTCTAGGGTTCGGAGACCTGTGCCCACAACTACTTCTTTGTGCTTGTGGCCCACTATTATAGCAGTTTGCAGCGCCGCTAACTCTCTGCGTCTGGTTTCAGGCAGGCGCATCTTTGGCTTGTCAGCCTCAAGACACCTTGCCACCTCCTGGGTGGTGCTGTTCTTATCTCATTCGCCCTGCATGGCCTCTGAACAGCGATCAACGACTCTGGGGTGTAGCGGAACCTCGATGGTTTCCTCCCCTTATCCTGATGCACCATTTTCGCAAGGTGGGTTGCCCTTCGGGAAGTTTCGATGTATACACCATAAGGGTCTTGGTTGGGGGGGTGATTGTCTTTTAGTAGTTAACCTAGTACCCAGGTTGCATAGTGTATGTGTTATGTAGATAGCAAGTGGGCTGCCATCGAGCACCACTATATAAATTGTTGATAAAAAAAAAAATATACTCAGAGAGCGAGTGGGAGGA
>CACVBS010000046.1:55075-83611 GCA_902728275.1 Cyclocybe aegerita | reverse complement strand
GAACAATTTATATAGCGATGCTCGATGGCAGCCCACTTGCTATCTACGAACACGTACGCTATGTGGCCTGGGTACTAAGTTAACTACTAAAAGACGTCCGCCCCCCCAACCACGAGCCTTGTGCTCGAATGCCAGAGCTCGCACAAAGCCAGACCCACCTTGCAAAAATGGTGATGCGGGATAAGGGGAAGAGACCATCAAGGCCCCACTAAACCCCAAAGTCGCCAGACGCTGTTCGGAGGCCACGCAGCGCAAATGAGATAAGAACAGCACCACCCGGGAGGTAGCAGGGTGTCTTGAGGCCAACAAGCCAGAGAAGCGCCTGCCCGAGACCAGACGCAGAAAGTTAGCAGCGCCACAACACACTACAATAGCGGCCGCAAGCACGAAAAAGTGAAGCTGGTGCAGGTCGCCGAGCCCTTAGGCTCGTGGTGTTAATTCACCCTAAATCCCCCAAAAGGAGGAATAACCCCGCCGGCAGCGATTATCCGACCCCTGAAGGGTCCTGGTTGAAGCCAAACGCTGTAGAGTTGTACTTCATAAAAGATGCAATATCCCCAAGAAAGCAGGGGTAATGCACAGAGTAGCGATCACAACAGCGAAAGAGGATGTGCTGGCGAGACTGCAAAGCAGCCCCGCAAGTGCAGCCATGAGGCTCGTTGATCTTGAAGTGACGATAATACGCTCCAATGGGCGTGTGGCCAGTTATACACTGGCAAACGCGAGCGAACTCAGTGATACTGTGTCCAAAGGTTGAAAGCCAAGGTCCCCCATTGAGGTACGATGGCTGTAGCGGCTGCCCATCAGGCTGTTGAAGCTCTAAGAATTCAGAGCCTCGGTAGGTTGGATCCTGGAAAGTGGAACTCCACGAATCCAGGACTGAGTGCGCGGCTCGGGAGCGTAGCACGTCTATAGAGTTGTCTGTCTTGCGACATCCAACCCTGACTTTGAGTTTGGTGACGTACTTGTGTGCCTCACCATGAATATCCCACTGCAAAGCAGATGGAGCGTAGATAAAGGTGATGCGGCAGAGATCGTCCGCCTCAAACCACTCTTGGAGAGCGTGACAAACTGACAGGCTGAAAGCCTGACCAGAGTGCATGGAGGGGTCAACCGCTCTACAGGCCAAGCCCATAGAGTCAGTAAAGACCATAATATGTTGGCAGTTTGCCTGCTTGACCGCTAGGCGCACTGCACACGAGATGGCATTGAGTTCCGCATCTGGGATGGTAACTCTGCCAGAGACGTAATGAGTCCTTTCGAGCTCGCGATGTCCCTTGTAGATGATGGCTGCCAAAGCCGCCTGATACTGGTTGGACTGAGGGACAGAGCCATCAGTTGCAGCCAGTACTGTTAAAGGGTCAGCCCTTGCTTTTGCAATGAGCTCATCTAGATATGGTCACCTATCCTGGGCAGGATCGTGCTCGTCAAAGTGGAGACGGTCCGCATAGCGGTCCAGTAACCGATCGCCTGGGTGAGCTTCAGGCACAAAGGGCTCGAAGCTCTCAGTTAAGGTGTGGACGCACTCGTCCACCTCCATGACAGTGCTCTTGACTTTCCCTCGCATAGCTGGGGTCATCAAGGCGGCTGAGCGAGCATGTGGTGCAGCTCACTTAAGGAGTCCCTCGCCCATCATGGAGCGAAGAGGGGTGGGTGTCCGAGAGGGTGGCGACGCAGTACACTGCGCACGTTGCCAGCTTCTTCAGCATAAGATGGAGGGGATGAGGCCAGCGAGGGCCTCGAGACTGCCTGTGGGGGAGGTGCGGAAAGCACCTGTGATCCATAGAGCAGCTTTTCGCTGCATCCGTTTTAGCTGGTTCATCGCGCCCTTATTGCGGGTGCCATCAAAATACCAGAGACGATAGCCGTATGTGGCAATGGGAACCACACACAATCTGTAGAGGAGGCACCACTGTTTAGGCGAGAGACCTCTGGTAGAGTTCCCGAGCATGCGCATGGCCTGCACAGTGGTGAACGCCTTAGTGGCATAGTAGCAGACATGCTCATGAAACGTGAGCCCATGTCAAAGTAGAAGCCCAAGTACCTCCAATAGGTCTTGGGCTTCAAAGGTGTAGCACCGGTATGTGGGGCATACCCCAAATCCAGCGAGGGATTGTAGGCATCTTGTTGACGCGAAAAGTGGAACAGCTCAGTCTTGTCGTGTTCAAGAACGAGTGCGAAGGCAACAAAGAGGAGGTAGATAATCTTGTAGGCCTTATGCAGGCCCACATTATTATCATCGAGTTGTTTGGATTGGGCCAAGATGGTCCCATCATCCACAAAGGAAAGCAGCGTCATGTTGAGCAGCGCCGCTTTAATATAGAAGAGCTTCATTACCGGAGCAATGAACAGCCCAGAGATAACAGGCAAGAGAGCTGAGCCCTGCCTGACACCCACGTCCGCAGACTGCGAGTCGGATTGGAAGGTGTTCCAGCAGTAGACTGTGGAACGACCAACAAGATAGGAGGCAAAGAACTCCACCAAAATTGGCGAGAATCCTTGCTTGCGCAAGACAGCCATGAACACTTCATAGTTGATAGAGGGGAAGAACTGCGCAATGTCGAAAGCCAGCGTGCTAGTCTGGAGACCCTTAACCCACCCCGCTCGCACGAGATGGGTCAGAATCAATCCAGCATCCTCAGTTGACCTCTGGCGAATGCCGCCAAGTTGGTTGGGATGGAAGATATCATGCTTGACAGCGTCAAACTGTATCCTATTGGCAATCATCTTTTCGATAAGTTTACCAAAAGTGATGAGGAGTACGATCAGCCTGAAGGCCTTCAGTACGGAATAGGAGGGCTTATTTGGCTTCAGAACAATAACCAATAGCGACTCCTTAAATATATGCGGCCAATGACCCACCCGAAGGCAAGCGTTGGCCAGCACGATGAAGAGCACAAGGACGTGTTTATCCTTGAGCAACTCCTTTAGGTGGACCCACGTAACGTGGTCCAGTCCTGGTGCAGAGGAGTTGGAACACCCCTTAAGGGCACTCAACAACTCATGCTCTGAAAAGTCAGCCCACTCCCGGACTGGCTCATCGGGAAGCTCATCTAAGACTGAGGCGTTGTACTCGTGACCTTGATGATTGGCGTCATACGTGCCCAAAGTGTGTGGTCGTCCATATCGTGGCAAGGCTGGTCGCCATTGCGAATAGCCTCACAGGGTGGTAGCTTGCGCTGTTTGACCCATTCCATTAGGTCCCATGGGCGCTTGTGAGAGGTAGCAATTTCTGCGATACGTTCATCAAAGAAATCACACTTGGCATCCTTACACGCCTTCTTAAACTTGTTGTAGTCAGTGAGCGAGTGGCTCAACTGATATACTCCGAATGTTTCCGAGCACTCGTCCGTCCACCAGGACTTGGAGCGCTTGGTAGGTTTGGACTCGGTCAAATGGGCAAGCCAAGCGTCCGAGAATGCTGTCGTGATAGCATCGGCTAAAGCTTCAATGCCTTCCTTGGTAGCTGGGGCTGCAACAGGAACAGCCACAAGGTCCCAGAGAATCTCTGAAATGAAAGACTTCTCAGCCTCGCTTCCGGGTTTAATTGTCCGTCGCCCAGATCCGGGCGGTTCGGGACCGATATCAAGGTCTGTGCAGATCGGGACATGATCTGACGGACCCTGGAGATCGTGCTCCAATCTGGGCATCGAGATTAGAATCTCAGATGGAGCTAAGAATACAAGATCCAAGACGTTGGATCTCTGGTTTGGATTAGGACTGATCCTCGTCGGTCCATGGTTAGAAGGTCGTGCCCACTCGAGGCCGATCTGAGATGCGGTGTCCCACAATGATATTGCCGTCGACGACTTGCCATGCTCATAGTCATCCCAAGTTGTCGACACGCAGTTGAAGTCACCAGCCATATAGATGAAAGGTGGTAAAGAATGCACATGAGCAGTGAGGTGCTCAATGGCTGTGTGTTGATTGTCAGAGTAGATGTTCATTAAGTTAAGAACCTCACCCCCGCTGAAGAGGGAGAGGATGAGGATGTCATGATGGTCGACGATGTCGTGGCGCATAGCGGGACGATAGCAGGATAGCCTAGTCGAAACATAAGTGATCACGCGGGGAACTTCCCCTTCCTTAATGCGCATCATTTGCAGCCAGTTGGGATGCTTTGGTGTGCCGATAACCTCATCGCCCTCCATACTAGTGGTGGACGGTGCGTGCCTTATGAAATTCCAAGGGGTTTCTTGGAAAAATAAAATATCGAATTTTGTTTTACAAATTTCTAGAAGAGTATCGACGTGTGCATATGTATGACGAATGTTCTGACAAAAAATACAAAGCCCACTACTTAGAAATTCATTCCAGATCCAGAAATATGTACATCAAAGCTTTTATACTGAGTCAAGTATAGGACAGCAAGAAGATTATTATGAAGGGCAGGTACATGCAATACTCTAGACAATTCTATATCTCTACTCTGCTTTCCATTAATCAAAGGACAAAACAAGACACTTCCAACACCATCTGAATAGATAATTCTATGGTCTGCTAGCCTAATTGGCACTCTATAAGGGGTATAATTGCGAATCCAACTTTTATGTGGGGTCATATGAGAAGTGGCCCCTGTGTCTGTGTTCCAATGAAATACGTTAGACGAAGTAGAATATGCCTCAAACTCAGAAACAGCACTTGCCTGACCAGCAAATTCTGTGACTGCTGCTGCCTTCTCTCCTTGAGCCTTCTGTGATCCCTCTTTCTCTTTGGCTGCCTTCAAGGTAGGACAGTCAATTTTCCAATGACCCTTTTGCCTGCAGTAGTGACAAGTGTTTCTGTCCACTACTGGTCCACTGGTTTGTTGTTGCCCACTATGCCCTCCTTGTCTGCCACCACAACTACTGCCTGCCTTTGCCATGTTCAAAGCTTCCTTGCACTCCGAGTTGAGATCTTCACTTTTGTAATAATCCAAAATTGTTGTCTTGTCCAACTTTTCAACGAGTAGCAAATTTGACAAAATATGCTTGTATTGATCAGGCAGAGCCCGAATCAGTGCCATGCATTGCAATTCTTCATCCAAGTTTTGAATAGTGAACTCTTTTGGGCGCAGATTTTGGATGTTCTGCATTGCCCTCTCAACTCGTGTGCCCGGATCTGACAGTGATTCCCCACTCCCAAGTGATATGTTGAACAGTGCTTCATAAGCATTGAACCTAGCACCAGGCCGCTTTGTAGTGTGTGCAGTTTCCAAAGATTTCCACATCTTTACTGGATCCTCTTCATGCCCTCAGAAATGTACCCTCTGCTCTTCCTCAACAAGGAGATAGATTTCTCCTGCAGCTTGCCTCTGTAGGCCTGACTTCCTTTCCACTAACCAATCTCCACAATCCATTTCACATCAGCCATGCTTTCATCTCCCTACACCACTGGTTGTAGTTTGATTTAGACAAGGGCTTGATTTTTGCCAAAGTGTCTGAAGACATCTTTGCAATTCCAAACAATTCCAAACAAGTTTGATGAGTTTTCAACAAGTTTCAAATGCTGTTAAACAGCAAGCCAACAATTTCAAGTAACAAGCAAACACAGGTATCAATCAGCACTTGCACAAGTTAGAAGCTGGGGCCCATAACCTGTTAAACTTATGCAACGAAGTGGATAGTGATACACTGATCACACAACAATCACAATAAGCGCAGTAACCAATGATAAGGTGAATAATCAAGTGTATTGCAAGTTTAAGCCAACAGTTCAATCATAGTGTACCTGCTTCCAGGACATAGTAGGAAATCTGACCTGTTTGGTCGAGTTGTGCACTGGCACCTCCAAGCGTGGGCGGACATCCAGAAACCATGCCTAGAGCGAGAAACAAGTCTAACAAAGTATCTACTTAAGCTACAGAGACGAAACAAGTATGTACAAGTTCAGAACAACGAGATGAGATTAACTATGGAACAAACACAATGAGAATCAATGTGTGTGACGAGATATTAACGAAATAAGATCTATCTACAATGTCCATGAAGTGTCCATTTAGAGTCCATGAAGTGATTTCTCACTAATTCTAACACAACCCCCTGAGAAAACACTTCTTCAATCTAAAACAACCCCCCAACTGTTTGATCACCCACAAACACAACCCCCTGAGCAAACAGCCAAACAGCTCATGCAACCAAGCCCATCATATTTTGCAGTTTCTCCACCTGAGGCTTTGGCAATGCTTTTGTCAACAGGTCTGCTGGCATCTCCATTGTGGGCAGATGAATTGTCTCCATGCTCTACTTCTCTACTTGATCTCATAACCAATAGAATGAGATATCCAAGTGCTTCATTCTTCCATGATGCTCTGGATTCTTGGTCACAGACAATGCTGACTGGTTATCAATGTAGAGTTTTGAAGGCTTAGCAGGATGGTAGCCCAATTCAGTCAAGATGTTCTGCACCCAACATATCTCCTTGCCTGCTGCCAGTCCTGCAACATATTCTGCCTCTGTGGTTGATGTGGTCACAATTGACTGAAGTTTGCTGCTCCAACACACTGCTCCCCTTCCCAATTTCACCATATACCCAGTTGTTGACTTCCCTCTATCCTTATCCCCTCCAAAATCTGCATCACTGTATGTTCAAAACAATTTCTTCTCCAATGCAGGGTCAGGCAGCCATGTCTGCTAGAAATCTGTATCAGATACTGTATTTAAACAAGGTATGCTTATATGTCAGGACTGTGTTTTTACAGTCCACCTACGGAGAGGGCCCTGCCGTGTGTGCCGGGGCTTGTGGCTGTGGGCAGGGCATGTCAACATATGCAAACAACACAGGAAACAAGGTCTTTACACTCCCCCATGTATCCCTATAGGACTCCAGTGGACTCCAGTGGAGTCTGGTAGAAATATATTAGCAGAAACACCAGCCAAAAGTGCCTACTGGACTCCACTGGAGTTCACTGGAGTCCACTGGAGTCACCACCCAAAGTCTACTGGAGTTCACTGGAGTCTACTGGAGTGGAGTGTCCATCTTCCACTGGACTCCTATAGAACTCCAGTGGAGTCCAGTGAACAATGCAGAGAGATGTCATAGTCATAGAAGAGAAATATGACTGATGTCAAGGTTGATGGCAGGTCATGTGACTTTTTATTTGCCTTTTCCTTCAGGGTCAGCTTCTGAAACTTTGATGTTATGGCCTCAAATAGAAACAATTAATAAATATATAATTGCTAGGCCCAGACTTGGCATTGATGAAAAGTAATAAAGCTATCAAGTTTGCTGATGACATCAATATGAGAGTCACATGTGACAAATTGGATTTTGCCAAAATGTGCTCTATCTACACAGGGACTAGGGGTGCTAACAATATGAAACATGCAGGTCACATGACTGAGAAATTTCTTTTTTAAAAGAAGATAATTACAATAACAGGTGATCCTGAATCCACTTGAGTGATGGTATTTGGCTCTATTAGTGATAAGATATATGCCAAATAATGCCAAAATTTGTAAAAGTAATCTACTTTTTCAGTATTTTGCTTTTTTCTTGCCAAGCAGAGCAGCTGATGACATCAAATAACTTGATTCAGGGTCAACCAAAGGTGCTCTACAAATTCTGATGCTTTTTCCTAAAAAGAATGATTATTAAGCATCTTATTACATACTCTATATGCTGGACTTAGGCAATTGCTCAACAGACTATTATCTATTCTGATGTGTAATAGGTACTGAGTAGTAGTCCATTTTGATACATATACTGGAGTCCAGTGGAGTCCAGTAAGACTCCAGTAAGACTCCAGTATCACACTCCACTGAACTCCACTATACCTTCTTACTGGAGTCCACTGGAGTCCACTGAACTCCAGTATAATTCCACTGGACTCCACTGGACTCCACTGGATAATATGCCAACTCCACTGGAGTCCAGTGGAGTCCTATAGCACTCTGTGGGGAACCACAAAGTACTGCAGGAAACAGTGCCCAGACACTGTTCCTTGTCGTTTGGGGCGCCCCCGCCCCCGTTTTCGACAGGGAAAAGGCTCCAACAATGGGGAAATATAAATCCTCGTCATTGTGCACCATTTCCCCCACTGTCAGGTTGGCGGGATAGGCTGGATTGGGAGGGGGTATCTTGGATGACATGGCCTTTTTTTGGTTATCGGTTATTTTTAGGATTTTACCCAAAGCCTCCGAGCATTCCCAGAATAGCTCAGGGCAGACACTGCTCGCCGTCGTCTGTTACAACCTCCAGCGAGTTCGGGCATGCTCACAGGACAGATGAAAAAATGAGAAAATTTTGTTTTAAATTGTAATAAAATAATTACATGATGCAGGTGGCTCTACTAGCCACCTGCTCTGAGATCTATAGAGATAAAATGAGTGGAAACGGCGCATTCATGGTGCACTGTTTCTGCTCGGGTGGGCCCTGCCCTGCGCTGGCCTCATTTCCCCTCCTGCTGTGCTCCTTGCGCTTCCCTTGCCTCATGGTGGGTTGTGCTTGGCTTCGGGTTGTGCTCGCTTGCGCTCACGCTGCGGTCCTCCTTGCCATCATCGTTCTTGTGCCATCATGCTCGTTCTCATTGTCGTTCTTGTGCCATGGTTGTGGTTGGCACCATATTTGTCCTTGCGTAGTATTTTCCCTCATCCCATCATTGTAACCTTGCCTTGTCATCTCCCAGTTATCACCACCATTATCACCCTGTCATTGTCGCACCATTGTTGCCCTGTCGTCCTTGTTGCCCTGTCGTCGTCCTCGCCCTGCTGCCATCCTTGTCCTCACTCCATCCTTGCCCTGTTGCCATCCTCACCCTGTTGCCGTCCTCACCCCCATCCTGTCATCCTCGTCCCTGTCCTTGTCACCCTGTCCTCGCCCTGCTGGCTGGTCCTTGCGGCCTCATGAGTGTCCTCTTCTCCCGGGTCATGTTCCTGGAGGGTGGCAACAGGTAGAAGGTAGGGGAGAGACGAGGGGTAGGGGAACAAGCCACCCACATCCTTGTGAAAGGGAGTGGTGCTCAGCACGAACTGGAGAGACAGCGTGTGCATGTGTGGGATGGTGGATGAATGAAGCAGGGGTGGGAGAACAACGGGAAGGGCGAGGGTTATTGAGAGTGATGGGTGGCAGGCGAATCGTGGTGTTCGTTCATTTGTTCATTCGCTGCCCGTTTGCTACTAGTGCTCGGTTGTTCATTCGCTGCTACTGCCATCGTGGTTGTCAGGTTTGTGGCATCACCCATGCTCTTTTGTTGCAGTTGCTTGTCCACCCTCACCCTCTCTCATCCCTTCCCTTGCCCTCCCTTGCTCATCCTCCGACTTGCTCCAGCGTTCGTTGTGTCGTTCAACTCAGAATACCACCCCATCCAACCGTTACACGGCATCTTTGAGATGCCGTGGCTCCGAGGATGGGGGAGTTTAGGAAAGGAGACAGGACGGATGAGGGGAGACAGTGGCGAGCATTGGCAGAATGGGTGGTGGGACAAAGGGCACCACCCACATCCCTGTTGAGGGGGAGGGGTGATGCGAGGGCGAGGGGCAAGAGGCAAGAGAGCAGGCAACAGCAGAGAGGGCAGAGGGGTGGGGTGGGGTCAGAAGGGTGTTCGTGGTCGGCCCACATCCCTACTCGAGGGGAGGGGTGCGCAGCATGCAAGTTCGAGGGGCCGAGGGTGGGTGAATCGGGACCATCATCGATGGTGGGGCGAGTAGTGATAGGTGGGTTGAACATCCGTTTGCAGGTGATGGCCCAGCATCAAGGGAGGATAGGAGGAGGAGGAGGGGGCCGGCCCACATCCCTATGCGAGGGGAGGGGCCATGGGCGGGGCCAAGTCGAGGGGGCCGCGTCATCTGCGATGCGGGCGAGTCCTGCCATCACAGAATATCAGTGTTAGTCAGTAAAAACAGTAAAAAGCACTTTACTTACCTTTTTGACGTGTTTTTGGGGCTGGATGGGTGACTGGTGAGGTGGTGGGAGGAGGAGGAGGATGATCAATGATGGTTGAATATTGTTGATGGTGTTTCAGGAATTGCTGTATGGTGTCTGATTGGCTGTTGAGCCTTTGGCCTGAGCCCCATCTTGTTTTTTTTTTTGATCAACAACTTGTATAGTGGTGCTCGATGGCAGCCTGCTTGCTATCTACAAACATGTACGCTACGTGGCCTGGGTACTAAGTAAACTACTAAAAGATGACCGCCCCCCCAACCAAGACCCTTTGGGATCAAACGCCGAAACTCCCCAGAGGGCAACCCACCTCGCGAAAATGGTGCATCAGGATAAGGGGAGGAAACCATTGAGGTTCCGCTATGCCCCAAAGTTGTTGATCACTGTTCGGAGGCCACGCAGCACAAATGAGATAAAACAGCACCACCTGGGAGGTGGCAGGGTGTCTTGAGGCTGACAAGCCAGAGATGCGCCTGCCCGAAACCAGACGCAGAGAGTTCGCGGTGCTGCAACCCGTTATGTTAGTGGGCCGCAAACACGAAGAAGTGAAGCTGGCGCAGGTGTTCGAACCCTAGAGCTCGGTCGACAACGCCTCTTTCTCTTGAACGCCCACTTGTCAACAAGCGCAAACAACCAGCTCACCATCTCGTACATCGTCTAGCGCTTTATCGACAAGCCAGAAGACCTCTTTTGATCGTTCGTACCGCACCAGCAACACATGTCCGACCTCCCACCGAGAGGTTGGGGCGCGAGGCCCCCTGGGGCAGTTCCTAGGAGCCGTCGTGGGGGGGACTCGGGCTCCGCACCACCAGCAATACCACCATCGGTCGCTGGCTCATCGTCTTTTGGTGGTGATGCCTCGCCAATCTCGCCAGACCCTACCTCGACTAGGGCCACATACTCGACGGTCATGCCAGCTCGATCTCGCCACACGTCACCCCGCCGCAGGTCCCGCTCCACCATGGGCTCTGCCCATTCGTCTGAAGATGAGTCTGACTCAGGGACGGCCCACCCCCAGGAGATGGAGGTTGAGGGCACTCAGGGAGGGGAGGAGGTCTTGAGGGACCCCTCCGTCGACCTACTCCTAGGTCAATACGCCTTGAAGTTCCGAGACACGGTCGAGGATCTTCCTGGCGATCTCGAGGTATTGACCACCTCCATTGCGAAGGCCACAGATTGGGTTCTGCGGGCAGCGCACCACAATCCGCTCACCATTGATGGGGGCGATGCCTTTGTGGCCCAGATGACGTCCTTCGTGAACGCCGTCATGGCCACTGACTTCAGTCGTATTCGCGGTCCAGGCGAACTCGACAATTTCTCGCTCGCCTCCCTCCTCGAGGCTGAGACGTCTTCCAAGGACGAGCCAACCATTCACCCGGCTCCCGTATTCAGGCCTCCTCCTCCTGCTGCCCATGGGCCGCTCGACGAGGGTGTCGCTGGCGTAGGGGCCCCGCCCGACGTCCTCATGCAGGCATTGGACGACCTTGGTCGCCCGGCCTCCCCTCCTCGCATCCCCGCCTCTAAGAAGCGTAAGGGTGTCGATCGTCCGGTCCCACCTCCTCCTCAGAAGAAGAGTAAGGTGGCCTACTCTCGCCCTGGTCCGCCTCCGCCGATCAATCGCGCCACCAAACCCAAGCCCCGTCCAACGACGTGGGCAGGGATTGCCAAACAGGCCGCTCCGATGCCTCCCCCGCCTCCTGGCTTGGGACCGCAACGTCGTGGGCCTTCCCCTCCCCCCTCATTCCCAACGGGTCCGATGAAGACTTCACCTCATCGATCCGTTCCTTCTTTTACTTCTGAGGGCCCCACCTCGGAGGTACCCCTCCCGACCTCATGAAATTCTTCACCGAGTCGGCTGTTCGTGCAGCCAATGGGTACCTCAGGGATGGTCGATCTATGCTTAAGGTCACCTCCATTGTCCGTGCATACGACGGTTTGTCGTTGGTCACCCCCACCGTTGCCAGCCCGTCCGACCTGGACGTACTGCGTAACTTTATTCGCGAAAGCCTCCCAACGGGTACTCCGTTCGAGGTCGCGCTCCCATCATCAACATCTTTCATAAAGATCCTCGATGTTCCCTACTTCGATCTGAAAGGGTTGAAGATCACCCAGGAGGCGCTTGAAAAGGCCCTCCGTACCTCGGTTCATGCTGAGGTCTTCGCATATCTGAGCACCAAGCCTCGGATCGACCGCAACTCGGCGCACTCAACATCGTGCACCGTCTATTGCAATATTTGGGATTCCCAGCAGGGAACCCGTGCCAAGAAGGCCTTAGGCCAACCGATCTTCCTCGCTGGGCGGTCCTGCGCAATCAGGCCCGCTGCACGTCACACCGGGGTCCCGCTATGCCAGCGCTGCTGGAAGTGGGGCCACCCCACTGTCGCCTGCAAGGCGAAACAACTCTCTTGCCCCATCTGTTCGGGTCCACATGAGCAGAAGGAGCACCGTCAACATGCGGGATGTTGCAAGGGCAACGCGAAAGCGAAACCCCCTGTGCCGCCCACCCCTCGCGACCAGCCCTGCCCCCACAAGGGCCGCTGTGTCAACTGCCACAAGGACCACGCCGCCAACTCGGCTTCGTGTAAGTTCTGGGCCCATCGCTACGACCGTGAGTGGATCATGGCCGAGTATCGTCAGGTACGTGAGCATGCTGCTCGCCGCCAACTTACTAACCCTCGAACCTAGACTAATGTTGGGAAACCAGCAGGATCTAAATAGCGGGCTACGTATTTACTGTCAGAACGTTCGTCACACCTATGCACACGTAGACACTCTTCTCGAAATTTGTAAAAACAGATTTGATATTTTATTTTTCCAAGAAACCCCTTGGAATTTCATAAGGCACGCACCGTCCACCACTAGTATGGAGGGCGATGAGGTTATCGGCACACCGAAGCATCCGACTGGCTGCAAATGGTGCGCATTAAGGAAGGGGAAGTTCCCCGCGTGATCGCCTATGTTTCGACTAGGCTATCCCGCTATCGTCCCGCTATGCGTCGCGACATCGTCGACCATCGCGACATTATCGTCCTCTCCCTCTTTAGTGGGGGTGAGGTTCTTAACTTAATGAACATCTATCTGACAATCAACACACAGCCATCGAGCACCTCGCTGCTCATGTGCATTCCTTACCACCTTTCATCTATATGGCAGGGGATTTCAATTGCGTGTCAACGACTTGGGATGACTATGAGCATGGCGAGTCGTCGACGGCAATATCATTGTGGGACACCGCATCTCAGATCGGCCTCGAGTGGGCACGACCTTCTAACCATGGACCAACGAGGATCAGTCCTAATCCAAACCAGAGATCCAACGTATTGGATCTTGTATTCTTAGCCCCATCTGAGATCTTAATCTCGATGCCCAGATTGGAGCACAATCTCCAGGGTCCGTCAGATCATGTCCCGATCTGCACAGATCTTGATATCGGTCCCGAACCGCCCGGATCTGGGCGACGGACAATTAAACCCGGAAGCGAGGCTGAGAAGTCTTTCATTTCGGACATTCTCCGGGATCTTGCGGCTATTCCTGTCGCAGCCCTGGCAACCAAGGAAGGCGTTGAAGCTTTAGCCGATGCTATCGCGACAGCGTTCTCGGACGCATGGCTTGCCCATTTGACTGAGTCCAAACCTACCAAGCGCTCCAAGTCCTGGTGGACGGAAGAGTGCTCGGAAACATTCAGAGTATATCAGTTGAGCCGTTCGCTTGCTGATTACAACAAGTTTAAAAAGGCGTGTAAAGACACCAAGCGTGATTTCTTTGATGAACGTATTGCAGAAATCGCTACCTCTCGCAAGCGCCCGTGGGACCTGATGGAATGGGTCAAACAGCGCAAGCTACCACCTTGTGAGGCTATTCGCAATGGCCCAGCCTTGTCATGATATGGACGACCTTTGGGACGCCCTCCACGGCACGTACAACTCGGCCTCTGGTCGCGAGTACGATGCCTCAGTCTTAGACGAGCTTCCCGATGAGCCGGTCCGCGAGTGGGCTGACTTTTCAGAGCATGAGTTGTTGAGTGCCCTTAAGGGGTGTTCCAACTCCTCTGCACCAGGACTGGACCACGTTACGTGGGTCCACCTAAAGGAGTTGCTCAAGGATAAACACGTCCTTGTGCTCTTCATCGTGCTGGCCAACGCTTGCCTTCGGGTGGGTCATTGGCCGCGTATATTTAAGGAGTCGCTATTGGTTATTGTTCTGAAGCCAAATAAGCCCTCCTATTCCGTACTGAAGGCCTTCAGGCTGATCGTACTCCTCATCACTTTTGGTAAACTTATCGAAAAGATGATTGCCAATAGGATACAGTTTGACGCAGTCAAGCATGATATCTTTCATCCTAACCAACTGGGTGGCATCCGCCAGAGGTCAACTGAGGATGCTGGATTGATTCTGACCCATCTCGTGCGAGCGGGGTGGGTTAAGGGTCTCCAGACTAGCGCGCTGGCTTTTGACATCGCGCAGTTCTTCCCCTCTATCAACCATGAGATGTTCATGGCTGTTCTTCGCAAGCACAAGGGTCTATCTTGTTGGTCGTTCCACAGTATACTGTTGGAATGCCTTCCAGTCCGACTCGCGGTCTGCGGACGTGGGTGTCGGGCAGGGCTCTGCTCTCTCGCCTGTTATCTCTGGGCTGTTCATTGCTCCGGTAATGAAGCTCTTCTATATCAAAGCGGCACTGCTTAACATGATGTTGCTTTCCTTTGTGGATGATGGGACCATTTTGGCCCAATCCAAACAACTTGATGATAATAATGTGGGCCTGCGTAAGGCCTACAAAATTATCTACCTCCTCTTTGTTGCCTTCGCGCTCGTTCTTGAACACGACAAGACCGAGTTGTTTCACTTTTCGCGTCGACGAGATGCCTACAATCCCTTGCTGGATCTGGGGTATGCCCCACATACCGGTGCCACACCTTTGAAACCCAAGACCTATTGGAGGTACTTGGGCTTCTACTTTGACCGCGGGCTCACATTTCATGAGCACGTTCGCTACTACGCCACCAAGGCGTTCACCACCGTGCAGGCCATGCGCATGCTTGGCAACTCCACTAGAGGGCTCTCGCCTAAACAGCGCCGCCTCTTATATCGGTCGTGTGTGGTCCCCATTGCCACATACGGCTATCGTCTCTGGTATTTTGATGGCGCTCGCAACAAGGGCGCGATGAACCAGTTGAAACGGATGCAGCGAAAAGCTGCTCTATGGATTACGGGTGCTTTTCGCACCTCCCCCACCGGCGGTCTTGAGGCTCTAGCGGGTCTCATCCCCGTCCACCTTATGCTGAAGAAGTTGGCAACGCGCGCAGTGTACCGCGTAGCCACCCTCTCGGACACCCACCCTCTTCGCTCTATGATGGGCGAGGGACTCCTTAAGCGAGCTGCACCACATGCTCGCTCTGCCGCCTTGATGACCCCAGCCATGTGAGGGAAAGTCAAGAGCACTGTTATGGAGGTGGACGAGCGTGTCCACACCTTAACTGAGAGCTTCGAGCCTTTTGCGCCCGAAGCTCGTCCAGGCGATCGGTTGCTGGACCGCTATGCGGACCGTCTCCACTTTGACAAGCGCGATCCTACCCAGGATAGGCGTCTATACCTAGACGAGCTCATCGCGAGAGCGAGGGCCGACCCACTAACAGTACTGGCTGCAACTGACGGCTCTGTCCCTCAGTCCAACCAGTATCAGGCAGCTTCGGCTGCTATAATCTACAAGGGACATCGCGAGCTCGAGAGGACTCGTTATGTCTCTGGCAGAGTCACCGCCCCAGACGCGGAACTCAATGCCATCTCGTGTGCAGTGCGCCTTGCTGTCAAGCAGGCTAACTGCCAACATATTATGGTCTTTACTGACTCTATGGGCTCGGCCCATAGAGCGGTTGACCCTGGCGTGCATTCTGGTCAGGCTTTCAGCCTGTCAGTTTGTCGCACTCTTCAAGAGTGGTTTGAGGCGGATGATCTCCGCCGCATCACCTTCGTCTACGTCCCATCCGCTCTGCGGTGGGATATCCATGGTGAAGCACACAAGTACGTCACTGAACTCAAAGTCAGGGTTGGACGTCGTAAGATGGACAACTCTATAGACGCGCTTCGCTCTCGAGCTGCGCACTCAGTCCTGGATTCATGGAATTCCACTTTCCAGGATCCAACTTACCGAGGTTCTGAATTCTTAGAACTTCAACAGCCTGACAGGCGGCTGCTACAGCCATCGTACCTCAATGGGGGACCTTGGCTTTCAACCTTCGGACACAGTATCACTGAGTTCGCCCGCGTTTGCCGGTGTATAACTGGCCACGCGCCCATTGGAGCGTATTATTGTCGCTTCAAGATCAATGAGCCTCATGGCTGCACTTGCGGGGCTGCTGTGCAGTCCTGCCAGCATATTCTCTTTTGCTGTCGCGATCGTTACTCCGTGCATTACCCCCGCTTTCTTGGGGATATTGCAGCTTTTATGAAGTACAACCCTACGGCGTTTGGCTTCACCCGGGACCCCTCGGGGGTCAGATAATCATTGTGGGTGGGGTTGTTCCTCCCTTTGGGGGATTTATGGTGAATTGACACCACCGAGCCTTAGGGTTCGAAGACCTGCACCTGCCACTATTTCTTTGCGCTTGCGGCCGCTATTATAGCGGGTCGCGGCGCTGCTAACTTTCTGTGTCTGGTTTCGGGCAGGCGCTTCTCTGGCTTGTCGGCCTTAAGACACCCTGCCACCTCCCAGGTGGTGCTGTTTTATTTCATTTGCGCTGCGTGGCCTCCGAAAAGCGTCCGACGGCTCTGGGGTTTAGCGGGGCCTCGATGGTCTCCTCCCCTTATCCCGAGTCACCGTTTTCGCGAGGTGGGTCTGGCTTTATGGGAGTTTAGGCGTTTGAGCCATAAGGCTCGTGGTTGGGGGGGCAGACGTCTTTTAGTAGTTCACTTAGTACCCAGGCCGCGTAGTGTACGTGTTTGTAGATAGCAAGCGGGCTGCCATCGAGCACCGCTATATAAATTGTTGATCAAAAAAAAAAAAAAAAAAAAAAAAACCCTAGAGCTCGGTGGTGTCAATTCACCATAAATCCCCCAAAAGGAGGAACAACCTTGTCTGCAGCGATTATCCGACACCCAAAGGGTCCCAGTTGAAGCCAAATGCCATAGGATTGTACTTCATAAATGATGCAATATCGGGGATAGTGTACAGAGTATCTATCATGACAGCAAAAGAGGATGTGCTGGCGGGACTGCAAAGCAGCCCCACAAGTGCAGCTGTGAGGCTCATTAATCTTGAAGCGACGATAATACGCTCCAATGGGCACGTGGCCAGTGATGCACCGGCAAACGCGAGCAAACTCAGTAATACTGTGTCCAAAGGTTGACAGCCAAGGTCCCCCATTGAGGTACGATGGCTGGATCGGCTGCCCGTCAGGCTGTTGAAGCTCTAAAAATTCAGAGCCCCAGTAGGTTGGGTCCTGGAAAGTGGAACTCCACGAATCCAGGACTGAGTGCGCAGCTCAAGAGTGGAGCGTGTCTATAGAGTTGTCCGTCTTCCGACGTCCAACCCTGACCTTAAGCTCAGTGACATACTTGTGTGCCTCACCATGGATATCCCACCGCAGTGTGGACGGGACGTAAACGAAAGTGATGCAGCGGAGGTCATCCGCTACGAACCACTCCTGGAGAGCACAACAAACTGACAAGCTAAAAGCCTGTCCAGAATGCACAGACGGGTCCACCGCTCTATGGGCCGAGCCCATAGAGTCAGTAAAGACCATAATATGTTGGCAGTTTGCCTGCGTGACAGCAAGGTGCACTGGCATTGAGTTCCGCATCCGGGGCGGTAACTCTGCCAGAGACATAATGAGTCCTTTCGAGCTTGCAATGTCCCTTGTAGATGATGGCAGCCAAAGCCGCCTGATACTGGTTGGACTGAGGGACAGAGCCATCAGTTGCAGCCAGTACTGTTAGTGGGTCGGCCCTTGCTTTCGTGATGAGCTTGTCAAGGTATGGGCACCTATCCTGAGTGGGATCGCGCTCGTCAAAGTGGAGACGGTCCGCATAGCGGTCCAATAACCGATCACCTGGGCGAGCTTTGGGCGCAAAGGGCTCGAAGCTCTCAGTTAAGGTGTTCGAATAAATAACCCCGCCCAAAACGATTACCCAACCCCCGAAGGGTCCCGGTTGAAGCCAAATGCAGTGGGGTTGTACTTCATAAAAGATGCAATATCCTCAAGAAAGCGGGGGTAGTGCATGGAGTAACAATCACGGCAGCGAAAGAGGACGTGCTGGCGAGACTGCAAAGCAGCCCAGCAAGTGCAGCCATGAGGCTCATTGATCTTGAAGTGACGGTAATACGCTCCAATGGGCGCGTGGCCAGTTATGCACTGGCAAAAGCGAGCAAACTCAGTGATACTGTGTCCGAAAGTTGAGAGCCAAGGTCCCCCATTGAGGTACGATGGCTGTAGCAGCCACCCGTCAGGCTGTTGAAGCTCTAAGAATTCAGAGCCTCGGTAGGTTGGATCCTGGAAAGTGGAACCCCACGAATCCAGGACTGAGTGCGCGGCTCGGGAGCGTAGCGCGTCTATGGAGTTGTCTGTCTTGCGACATCCAACCCTGACTTTGAGTTCGGTGACGTACTTGTGTGCCTCACCATGGATATCCCACCGCAAAGCAGATGGAACGTAGATAAAGGTGATGCGGCGGAGATCATCCGCCTCGAACCACTCTTGGAGAGCATGACAGACCGACAAGCTGAAAGCCTGACCAGAGTGCACGGAAGGGTTGACCGCTCTATGGGCCGAGCCCATAGAGTCAGTAAAGACCATAATATGTTGGCAGTTTGCCTGCGTGACAGCAAGGTGCACTGGCATTGAGTTCCGCATCCGGGGCGGTAACTCTGCCAGAGACATAACGAGTCAAGTCCTTTCGAGCTCACAATGTCCCTTGTAGATGATGGCTGCCGAGGCTGCCTGATACTGGTTGGACTGAGGGACAGAGCCATCAGTTGCAGCCAGTACTGTCAGAGGGTTGGCCCTTGCTTTCGCAATGAGCTCGTCAAGATATGGTCGCCTATCCTGGGCAGGATCACACTCGTCAAAGTGGAGACAGTCTGCGTAGTGGTCCAATAACCGGTCACCAGGGCGAGCTTTGGGCACAAAGGGCTCAAAGCTCTCAATTAAGGTGTGGACGCGCTAGTCCACCTCCATGACGGTGCTCTTGACTTTCCCTCGCATAGCTGGGGTCATCAAGGCGGCAGAGCGGGCATGTGGTTCAGCCCGCTTGAGGAGTCTCTCGCCCATCATGGAGCAAAGAGGGTGAGTGTCTGAGAGGGTGGTGACACAATACACTGTGCGCGTGGCCAACTTCTTCAGCATGAGGTGAATGGGGATGAGACCTGCGAGGGCCTCAAGACCACCTGTGGGTGAGGTGCGGAATGCACCCATGATCCATAGAGCAGCTTTTCGCTGCATCCATTTGAGCTGGTTCATGGCGCCTTTATTACAGGCGCCATCGAAATACCAGAGATGATAGCCATACGTGGCAATGGGAACCACGCATCACCTATAAAGGAGGCGCCACTGTCTAGGCGAGAGACCTCTGGTGGAGTTACCGAGCATGCGCATGGCCTGCACAGTGGTAAATGCCTTGGTGGCATAGTGGTGAACGTGCTCATGGAATGTGAGCCTGTGGTCAAAGTAGAAGCCCAAGTACCTCCAATAGGTCTTGGGCTTCAAAGGTGTAGTGCCTGTATGTGGGGCGTACCCCAAATCCAGCCAGGGATTATAGGCATCTCGCCAACGCGAAAAGTGGAACAGCTTGGTCTTGCCATGTTCAAGGACGAGTGCGAAGGCAACAAAAAGAAGGTAGATAATTTTGTAGGCCTTACGCAGGCCCACATTATTATCATTGAGTTGTTTGGACTGGGCCAGAATGGTCCCATCATCCACAAAGGAGAGTAGCGTTGTGTTGAGCAGTGCCGCCTTGATGTAGAAGAGCTTCATCACCGGAGCAATGAAAAGCCCTGAAATAACAGGCGAGAGAGCAGAGCCCTGCCCAACACCCATGTCCGCAGAGCGCGAGTCGGATTGGAAGGTGTTCCAGCAGTAGACCGTGGAGCGACCAAGAAGATAAGAGGCAAAGAACTCCACCAAAATTGGCGAGAATCCTTGCTTGCGCACGACAGCCATGAACATTTCATGGTTGATAGAAGGGAAGAACTGCGCGATGTCAAAAGCCAGCGCGCTAGTCTGGAGACCCTTAACCCACCCTGCTCACATGAGATGAGTCAGGATCAATCCAGCATCCTCAGTGGACCTCTGGTGAATGCCACCAGGTTGGTTTGGGTGAAAGATATCATGTTTGACAGCGTCAAACTGTATTCTATTGGCAATCATCTTTTCTATAAGTTTACTGAAAGTGATGAGGAGTACTATAGAGCTGAAAGCCTTTGGGACTGTATAGGAGGGCTTATTCGGCTTTGGTACGATGACCGATAGCGACTCCTTGAATATACGTGGCCAATGGCCCACCTGAAGGCAAGTGTTGGCCAACACGACGAAGAGCACAAGGACGTGTTTATCCTTGAGCAACTCCTTTAGGTGGACCCATGTAACATGGTCCAGTCCTGGTGCAGAGGAGTTGGAACACCCCTTAAGGGCACTCAACAACTCATGCTCCGAAAAGTCAGCCCACTCCCAGACTGGCTCATCAGGAAGCTCGTCTAGAACAGAGGTGTCATACTCGTGACCAGAGGCCGAGTTGTACATGCCGTGAAGGGTGTCCCAGAGGTTGTCCATATCATGGCAAGGCTGGTCACCATTGCAAATAGCCTCACAGGGTGGTAGCTTGTGCTGTTTGACCCATTCCATTAGGTCCCACGGGTGCTTGCGAGAGGTAGTGATTTCTGTGATACATTCATCAAAGAAATCATGCTTGGCGTCTTTACACGCCTTCTTGAATTTGTTGTAATCAGCCAGCGAGCGGCTCAACTGATATACTCCGAATGTCTCTGAACACTTGTCTGTCCACCAGGACTTGGAGTGCTTGGTAGGTTTGGACTCGGTCAAGTGGGCAAGCCATGTGTCTGAGAACACTGTCGCAATAGCATCGGCTAAAGCTTCAATGCCTTCCTTGGTAGCCGGGGCTGCGACAGGAATAGCCGCAAGATCCCGGAGAATGTCCGAAATGAAAGACTTCTCAGCCTCGCTTCTGGGTTTAATTGTCCGTCGCCCAGATCCAGGCGGTTCAGGACTGATATCAAGATCTGTGCAGATCGGGACATGATCTGATGGACCCTGGAGATTGTGCTCCAATCTGGGCATCGAGATTAAGATCTCAGATGGGGCTAAGAATACAAGATCCAATACATTGGATCTCTGGTTTGGATTAGGACTGATCCTCGTTGGTCCATGGTTAGAAGGTCGTGCCCACTCAAGGCCGATCTGAGATGCAGTGTCCCGCAGGGCTATTGCTGTTGATGACTCGCCATGCTCATAGTCATCCCAAGTCATCGAAACGCAGTTGAAGTCGCCTGCCATGTCAATGAAGGGCGGAAGAGAATGCACACGAGCAGCGAGGTGCTCAATGGCTGTGTGTTGATCGTCAGAGTAGATGTTCATTAGATTGAGAACCTCACCCCCACTAAAGAGGGAGAGGACGAGAATGTCGCGATGGTCAACGATGTCACAATGCATAGCGGGATGATAGTGTCCACTTGCCAGGA
The DNA here is from genome assembly GCA_902728275.1 of Cyclocybe aegerita. NCBI lineage: Eukaryota > Fungi > Basidiomycota > Agaricomycetes > Agaricales > Hemipholiotaceae > Cyclocybe > Cyclocybe aegerita. The sequence continues at coordinate 62,064 of CACVBS010000046.1, read as the reverse complement.
TCCAACTTACCGAGGCTCTGAATTTTTAGAGCTTCAACAGCCTGACGGGCGGCCGATTCAGCCATTGTACCTCAACGAGGGACCTTGGCTTTCAACCTTCAGACACAGTATCACTGAGTTTACCTGTGTTTGCGTGTGTATAACTTGCCATGCACCCATTGGAGCGTATTACCGTCGCTTCAAGATCAATGAGCCTCATGGCTGCACTTGTGGGGCTGCTTTGCAGTCCCATCAGCACGTCCTCTTTCGCTGTCGCGATCGATACTCTGTACACTATCCCTGTTTTCTCAGGGATATTGCATCGTTTATGAAGTACAACCCTACGGCGTTTGGCTTCAACCGGGACCCTTCGGGGGTCGGATAATCGTTGGGGTGGGGTTGTTCCTCCTTTTGGGGGATTTATGGTGAATTGACACCACTGAACCCTAGGGTTCGAAGACCTGCGCCAGTTCCACTCTTTCGTGCTTGCAGCCGCTATTGTAGCGTGTTGCGGCGCCGCTAACTTTCTGCGTCTGGTTTCGGGCAGGTGCACCTCTGGCTTGTTGGCCTCAAGACACCCTGCCACCTCCCAGGTGGTGCTCTTCTTATCTCATTTGCGCTGCGTGGCCTCCGAACAGTGTCCGACGGCTCTGGGGTTTAGCGGGGCCTTGATGGTCTCCTCCCCTTATCCCGTGTCACCGTTTTCGCGAGGTGGGTCTGGCTTTGTGGGAGTTTAGGTGTTTGAGCCACAAGGCTCATGGTTGGGGGGGCAGACGTCTTTTAGTAGTTTACTTAGTACCCAGGCCGTAGTGTACGTGTTTGTAGATAGTGAGCAGGCTGCCATCGAGCACCGCTATATAAATTGTTGATAAAAAAAAAAAAANNNATAAAAGCAGGACGATAGCGGGAGAGCCTAGTTGAAACATAGGTGATCACGTGGGGAGCTTCCCTGTCCTTAATGTGCACCATCTGCAGCCAGTCAGGATGCTTCGGTGCACTGATAACCTCATCGCCCTCCATGCTAGTGGTGGACAGTGCGTGTCTTATGAAGTTCCAAGGCGTTTCTTGGAAGAATAAAATATCAAATCTGTTTTTACAAATTTCGAGGAGGGTGTCTATGTGTGCATATGTGCAGTACTTAGTGGTCCCCCACGGAGTCCTATAGGACTCCACTGGAGTCCACTGGAGTTGGCATATTATCCAGTAGAGTCCAGTGGAGTCCAGTGGAGTTATACTGGAGTTCAGTGGACTCCAGTGGACTCCAGTAAGAAGGTATACTGGACTCCACTGGAGTGTGGTACTGGAGTCTTACTGGAGTCTTACTGGACTCCACTATATGTCCTTACTGGAGTCTACTAGAGTATCATACAGAGTATAGTACTGGTGTATGCCACTGGACTCCACTGGAGTATAAATACTAGTATGCTACTGATGTATAGTACTGGACTCCACTGGAGTACTACTGGAGTGCTACTGGACTCCACTGGACTCCACTGGAGTATAATACTGGTGTGCTACTGGTGTGTAGTACTGGACTCCAGTGGCACTACACTGGACTCCACTGGACTCCACTGGAGTAAGGTACTGACTGGACTTTAAAGTCCAGTAGTATTGTCTTAGTAAATATCATAGCTAGACTCCAGTGGACTTGTACTGGAGTCAAGCATAGTACATATGTTTCTGGAGTCTAATAGACTTCTATATCTGCAACTTAACTTTTAATATATGATAATCCTGCACTTCAAGTTCACTGGAGTCCACTGGAGTCCACTGGAGTTCTATAGGAGTTCACTAGTAGACAATGATCCAGAGTTGAATTTTGTACTAATAAAGTCTTCAGTCATCTACCTCTATTTCTCTACTCTCTTCCTCACTCCTACTACTGCTACCTTCTTCATCACTACTACTGACTTCGTTATCCTCAATTCTTTTCATCACCTGTTGAACATGATAAAACAACATGGTATGCAAGAACCACCTGAAGTTTCTGAGAACCATTCGCTTGAGAATTGATTCATAGCCAGCTAGCCATGAATTAAGTTGCTCTGCAGCCTCAGTGTTAAACTTGCGAACCTAATAATCTATAAGTTAACATACAAAATATCAAGTAGAATTACTCACTTTATGAACAACACCATTGGCATCAATCTCCTCTCCAACTAGATTTGGTGCACTGTTGTCTAATGGTGCTGGATTGCACCATTCCCAACAAAGTACATCAGTTGCCTTGTGGTTTGTATGATGATACATATCCACAATAAAGCGGCTGGTATTTATCCAGTGATCTGCAAATGCACCAGATCTTACTGCTGTGCGCAGAACCTATATAATCATTAGTTTTAGCTCAAAGAAAAAATATCAACACTTACCATGCAAGCTTTATCAATGCAAATATATGAAGGCCGGGACTCCTCAGTAGGATAGACCTCCAACAGCCAGTTGAGAATGTTGGTAGGTGATTCTGACTTGGCAAATAGTGTCCAAGCCTGAACAACTCCACAAGGTGCACAAATAGTTTCAACGCAGTAGTAACGATTGGGAGAAAAATAATGTCTGTGGACCTGATTGTCAGGCTGATCTTCATCATGAGGCTGGTCCTGAGGCTGCTGCTGCTGTTGCCAAGGTAAAAGTGCACCATGTTGCTGGATAACACGTCGCAGACCATTGAGTTCTGGCTTGCTCTTGCTCTGACGATGTTGGTTCCACTTGTTCTGATGCTGGTTACAAGCCAGAGTGCCAAAGACTTTAGGTTCATGACAGTCAACCATATGACACCTAATATAATAGCTATCAATATCATATTATTATTATGAACTTAGAACATTACCTATTGCCATAAGCAATTTCATGCATTATACAGAAAGGATCACCACGAGCATTTGCTAGCTCATTGGTACAATCCTCAAATGCACAATGCTAAGTAAATGTCAATTAGATTTGAAGCTAACAGAGTATAAGAAGAAAATACCGTTGGTTCTACAACAATGCCATCCACCACAATCATGTTAACAGGAAGTTGTTCATCATCCTCATCAAGATCTTCTCCAGGCTGAGGAACATATGGCTGTGTGCATTGAGAGCAGGTATGATCACCTGCTAGAGGCAAACGTCCTTTGTTCCCCAGCACTACATATGCATCTTCAACCACCTAAGCCAAAGTTCAATCAGTGCTAATATAATAATATTCAAGGCCACAAACCTCATCCACCTTTGCATTTGCATCAGTCTCAAAGTCCTCTTCTAGAGCTGTTGCAACCATGCGAGTTGACTCGTGCACAAAAGCCTGCCAAATCTGCGGTCTCCCTAGTACCACCTTGGTAGTCACATTACCAAAGCTGTCATTCCAGAATTGAGTGTAGGCATTGGCAGATGCATGAAAGTTGTATGTTGCACTGAGAACTGCCTTTGAGAAAACTCGATCCACCCAAAGAGTTTGGCCAATCTTGAGATAACAAGCTGAGTTGAGATGAATCTCCTGTCGTTGATTGTAGACCGGAGAAGGAAAGTCCTTGTGGTCAGGATAGTAGTGGGTTTTACAGACAGTACACTCTCCAGGAACAACATAAGCATTGTTGGAGACTGGAGACTGTAGTCCCTATGATCAAAGTGACCTTAGGAATATCTCGAACCCGACTAAACACAGAGATATGACGAGGTTGACAGGTAGGGGTTGTACAAGCCATGTTTGAAGGACCAAGTATTTGAACTGGTGCGATTGAATCCTGAGAAACCTGACTAATCTTGCATCTAAGGGTCCCATTAGGCTTGTAAGGTGTTAAGCCCAAGAAAACTGTAAGCTTGTCCAAGTGTTTGGCAAATCCAGTGTCTGAAGCATCCACCTGCTGTACAACTTGCCCTAGATTACCCTTCAACTGAGCACCTAATGCATGAGCTAGAGTTTTCATCCATGCTGAAGCATGCATAGCTGACTCATCCACAAAGACTGGATGAGTTTGACAAGCGTGGAGATTAAGAAGCTCTGGATTGTTGACCAATGAGAATAAAATGAGTAGTGTTGACGTTAGAGAAATGTTGGAGTTGAAGTTGCCTAGTATGAAATCACTAAAGCTTTTGAAGGATGGATTGGGAAAGGGTAGAATAGAAGGATCCTGAGCAGATGATAGAGGGAGCCAAGCCAGAGCACAGAGAAGCCACAGAACCCAGAACCAGAAAGATGTCTGAGATCTAAATTCAAACCCCCTCCAAAAAAAAAGCAGACAGAAATAAATATTTGAATTTCCAAGTACAACTTTAAGGAAATGAACTTTACGTGGTCCTCAATGCAGCTGCCTTCTTCTTGGATTTCTTCACCTCTACACCACTCACCTTTGGAGTCCCTTTTGCACGTTTCTTGGTGGCCACAGGTTCTGGCTCTTGCTCCTCTTCACCTTTAAAAATCGGCTCTCCTTCATTCTCCACCCACTTGATCAAGTCTGTCAAAGAATACTTGACCCGATCCTCACCCCAGACTCGCTCATTCTCTTCTGCATCTACACCTTCCTCATCCAACCAATCCTTCATCTCCTCAAAGGACTTTGCGACCGTTCTGAAAACCTTCTGATAAGAGTTGTACTGTGTCTTTTGAACAAAAAGATCCTGAAGATCCTTCTGGGTGGGTCTCTTAGAGAGTTCCAACTCCTTGACTCTCAACGCTGATGACTCGACAAAGTTGAAAATTCTCCATGCTTTGCACAAGTCAAAGTCACTTGGAGAACCCTTCTTTCCACTCTGAAGGAGAGCCCAATCAACCTCCAACTTGTTGATGAGCTCCTCCTCATAGACAGAGAAACTAGATGCCAGAGGGCTAGAAGGACAAGAGACATTACCAGCAATCGAGCTTGAAACCGAGGGGATACATGATGTACTGCCTCGACCAAGAAGATCAAGATGGTTGATTGACACGTCAAGAGCCTGAAGAATGATCAGTTATAATTCTTAAAGCTAATATAGACATGTTACCGCTAGCAGACTAATCCCAAGTCCACCCTCCTCTAGCTCCCTCAGTTCAATGATGTCAGTGCTGATAATAGCCTGCTTGAATGGGCCATAAGCCTCCCAACCATATTTATCATCCCAGATAAACACACGATCATCTGTTAAGTATAGTAGTTAGATTAAGAATGACAAGAATAGAACAAATAAATATTACTTTGAATGTGTTCATCACGGTCTCAAACCTTCTCCAGGATCTTGCCTAGTGTCAGGTTTAAATTGACCTTGATGAACCAAGAGGGAGAGATGTCCTTGATACTCTGGGGCTGGGGAGTGTCCCGCTGGTGGTAGACATAGATGATGCCAGGACGAGGGGGTGCAGTGACAGCGAGTACATCAGTTTGAGCCAGGCCAGATGAACCACCCATATCTGCAAGATTGGGGGCATTACCCAGTGCATTTCCTCGGCTAAAGCCTCCAACTGCACGTGAAGACCCCATTGGCAGAATATTGGCTGAAAAAGAACAGGTTTGAAACAGAAAAAATAAAGATCAATAAATAAGCTTACCAACTGCTTGAGAAATGATAGGCTCAGGCCTGGGCTTGGACTTGGACTTGGACTTGGGCACAGCTGGTCCCTTTCCTATGTATGAAGTAAACTATTAATATATTATAATGAGACATTGAGAGCACTGTGACTATACCTTTGTCCACTGGCTTAGCTGGGGCTTTAGCTTTCTTCTTCTGCTTTTCCTGAACCCCCTCCTGATGATCAACATCCATCCCAGAATCAGATGAATCATCATTTGTACGACTTATCATCCTAGGCTTGGGGCGACGAGAAGGAGCTGTAGATGCTCCAGAACACTCAAGAATGGCCTCAACACTATAAAGGAATGATTAGTTTGATAAAGAATATAAAGAAAGCACTTACGGTGGGAGCTTAGCTGGATCCTCAGCAGCTTCGACCTCAATGTTCTTGTCTTCAGAGGTACGTCTACAATCTGGTCAATAAAAGTATCATTAGAGAATGGAGAAACCATACCTAGATGCTTTCAAGACCTGACCATAAGACCTAAAGTCTATTAGATATAAGTTGAAATTAAAATATAAATGCTACTTACTCAGGGTTTGGAGCTTTGGAGACAGATTTAGCAGAGACTTTGGACCTCAGACCAGCAGAGGTGGCAGCAGTCTTGGGCTTGATCTTCTGGGAACTTGGCTCCTCTAATAATAGAACAAATAAAAAGGAATAACAAGAAATATTACAAATTGAACTTACGATATCCTCCAAGGTCATTCTCATTGTCCTCCTCATCATCATCCTCATAGATGACCATCACCTTCTTCTTCTTAGCTGGGGTCTCTTCTTCATCATAGTAGTCATCCTCCTCCTCATCAAGCTCAACGTTGTCCATCAACTGTTCCATCTCCTGGTCAGAGTCATCCGAGGTTGGCCGGCTACGCTTAGGATCATGCTGTCCAGGAGGGGACTCAGAAGCATCACGCTTGGTGGCAGTGAATGGTTCAGGTGTACGAGCCATGGTTGAATTGTATCTTCAAATAATAAATACAAGTTAGCTTTGGACTTAGAATAAATTTCACACAAGTTTTTTTCCGTCAAAAAAACACACAAGTTTTTTTTTGGCCAAAAAAAATTGTATTATTGTCTATCTACAAAATGTATATGCTTACTTAAACTAAACACAGAGGGCAATTGTCATTATACATGTTGGGGAAGAGGGGGGCAAGGTGTGGCACACAGTTCGGGTCCAGGTCCAGGCGGTTGAGGGGGTGTGATGCGGGGTGTTGGGGGAGTGGGGTTGGGTACAAGAGAAGGGGAGGGCAGAGGGATGGATGGGGCAACAGTCAGCATGCAGTTTTGGGATGGCTGGGGGGTGTGGGGCTTACCTGTGGGTTGGGGGCATCCGTGCACGTCATTGGCAGACATGGGCGTTGGGCACAGAGTTGGGTGGCGACGGCGGTGTTGTCACGGGTAAGGGGTCGGTGCGTGTTCGGTGGTGAACGTGTGCGTTGAGGGCAGCATCGGGCGGTGGCAGCAGCGTTGTCATGGGTAA
>CACVBS010000046.1:32795-55035 GCA_902728275.1 Cyclocybe aegerita | reverse complement strand
GTGTCAGTTATGGGTCGGTGGTCCGTACACGTTCGGTGGTGGACGTGTGTGTTGGGCGCGGTGTGGGGCATGGACATCGTGGACGTTGTTGGCAGACATGGGTGGGTAGTCCGTGCACATTCGGTGGTGGATGGAGGCGCCAGCATTGGTGAGGTGGTCCGTGCACATTCGGTGGTGGATGGAGGCGCCAGCATTGGTGAGGTGGTCCGTGCACGGTTGGGGCACGACGAGCGGCGAGAGCAGGGTGGGGGCGCCGGCGTTCGTGTTGGCGAGGTGGTCTGTGCACGGTTGGGGTACGACGAGCAGCAAGAGCAGGGTGGGGGCACCGGCGTTCACGTTGGCGAGGTGGTCCATGCACGGTTAGGGCACAACAAGTGGCAAGAGCAGGGTGGGGGCACCGGCATTTGCATTGGTGAGGTGGTCTGTGCACAGGTGGGGCACGACGAGTGGTGAGAGCAGGGTGGGGTGCCAGCGTTCACGTTGGTGAGGTGGTCCGTGCACGGTTGACAGCGGATGTGGCGATTCGCCGTCGTCATCGTCATCGTCATCGTTGTTGTTGTTGTTGTTGTTGTTGTTGTCATCGTTGTCGTCGTCATGTTCGGATTCGTGTTCGGTTCATGTTCATGTTCGTGTTCATGTTCGTGTTCGTGTTCAGGTTCAGGTTTGGTGTTGTTGTCATTGTTGTTGTTGTTGTTGTTGGCATTGGCATGGGCAGGAGTGAAGGGGAGGGGGCGGGGCCTGGTCAGCGTTCGTGGGGCGCGAAACAGATTGGGGGGCTTACCTGGTGTATTGGGTGATGGTGGTGGTACGAGATCAAGAGGTAAACATGGGAACGCGATCAGTAAATAAATTTCAAACTCCGCTTGAAAATAAAACAAACCGGACGTACTGGTTATATCTGGATAGCTGCACAGATATATATTTACTAAATATCTATACACTATCATAGGCTTAATGGCTCAATGGTTGACTGTGCATGGTACTATAGTCATGTAATGCTTGTGACTGGTTCAATTCTTGCTGGTGCATTTTTTTAAACTGTTTTTTTCTGTGGTAAAAAAAAAAGATAAAAATATGGAAAAATATGGAAAAAATCAAGCCTTTTTGGGGCATCCACTGGCACTCCACCGGAGTCCAGTGGAGTCCAGTGGAGTCCTATATTCACATAGTAAACATGCTATACTATATATAACTGTAATATTTAATTACATTGGACTCCACTGGAGTCCAGTGGATGGCCTAAATAGGTTCAAATTTTGTAGGACTCCAGTGGAATATGAGTGGACTCCAGTGAACTCCTATAGGACTCCAGTCGAGTTTTCTGTGCGGGTTCACTGGAGTCCACCGGAGTTCTATAGGAGTCCAGTGGATGATGGACACTCCACTCTGGTACACTCCAGTGAACTCCAGTAGACTTTGGGTGGTGACTCCAGTGGACTCCAGTAGGCACTTTTCGCTGGTGTTCCTGCTAATATATTTCCTACCGGAGTCCACTGGAGTCCAGTGGAGTCCTATAGAGATACGTGGGGGACCATAAAGACCTCGATAATCGTCACAGGCGGGGTTGTTCCTCCTTTTGGGGGATTTATGGTGAATTGACACCACCAAGCTCTAGGGTTCAAAGACCTGCACCTGCATCACTCATTTGCAATTGCGGCCTGCTATTATAGCGGGTTGCAACGCTGCTAACTTTCTGTGTCTGGTCTTGGGCAGGCGCTTCTCTGGCTTGTCAGCCTCAAGACACCCTGCCACCTCCTGGGTGGTGCTGTTTTATCTCATTTGTGCTGCGTGGCCTCCGAACAGTGATTGATGACTTTGGGGCATAGCAGAACCTCGATGGTTTCCTCCCCTTATCCCAATGCACTGTTTTTGTGAGGTGGATTGCCCTCCGGGAAGTTTCGATGTATACACCAGAAGGGTCTTGGTTGGGGGGGTGGATGTCTTTAAGTAGTTTGCCTAGTAACTGGGTTGCATAGCATACGTGTTCTGTAGATAGTGAGCGGGCTGCCATCGAGCACCGCTATATAAATTGTTGATCAAAAAAAAAAAAAAAAAAAAAAAAAAAATATCATCCATAGGCAGCCATGTCTGCTAGAAATCTATATCAGACACTGTATTTTTACAAGGTATGCTTATATGTCAGGACTGTGGTTTTACAGTCCACCTACGGAGAGGGCCTTGCCAGGTGTGCTGGAGCTCGTGGCTGTGGGTAGGACCTGTCAACACAAGCAAACAACACAGGAAACAATGCCCAAGCATTGTTCCTTGCCGTTTCCAGTGTTCCCACCGCCATTTTCAATGGGGAAAAGCCACCAACGATGAGGAAATATATTTCCTCATCATTGTGCACCGTTTCCCCCTCATCGTTGGGGGGTGGGAAGGGGTGGATTGGGCCAGGTGAGTTTGGATGACGTGGCCTTTTTTTGGGGCCCTGGAAGTATTTTTAGATCATTATGTAATTACCATGACACATATGCTATAATGCTCTCGCCAGCGTCTGTCACAACGTCCGGCGAGCTCCGGGGCACCTCAAAGCACACGAAAAAATTACAAAAAAAATCATATTAAATCAAAATAAAATATATACATGATGCAGGTGGCTCTACCAGCCACCCACTACGAGATAAGGAGATAACAGCGTGCATTCTGGTCAGGCTTTCAGCCTGTCAGTTTGTCGCACTCTTCAAGAGTGGTTTGAGGCGGATGATCTCCGCCGCATCACCTTCGTCTACGTCCCATCCGCTCTGCGGTGGGATATCCATGGTGAAGCACACAAGTACGTCACTGAACTCAAAGTCAGGGTTGGACGTCGTAAGATGGACAACTCTATAGACGCGCTTCGCTCTCGAGCTGCGCACTCAGTCCTGGATTCATGGAATTCCACTTTCCAGGATCCAACTTACCGAGGTTCTGAATTCTTAGAACTTCAACAGCCTGACAGGCGGCTGCTACAGCCATCGTACCTCAATGGGGGACCTTGGCTTTCAACCTTCGGACACAGTATCACTGAGTTCGCCCGCGTTTGCCGGTGTATAACTGGCCACGCGCCCATTGGAGCGTATTATTGTCGCTTCAAGATCAATGAGCCTCATGGCTGCACTTGCGGGGCTGCTGTGCAGTCCTGCCAGCATATTCTCTTTTGCTGTCGCGATCGTTACTCCGTGCATTACCCCCGCTTTCTTGGGGATATTGCAGCTTTTATGAAGTACAACCCTACGGCGTTTGGCTTCACCCGGGACCCCTCGGGGGTCAGATAATCATTGTGGGTGGGGTTGTTCCTCCCTTTGGGGGATTTATGGTGAATTGACACCACCGAGCCTTAGGGTTCGAAGACCTGCGCCTGCCACTATTTCTTTGCGCTTGCGGCCGCTATTATAGCGGGTCGCGGCGCTGCTAACTTTCTGCGTCTGGTTTCGGGCAGGCGCTTCTCTGGCTTGTCGGCCTTAAGACACCCTGCCACCTCCCAGGTGGTGCTGTTTTATTTCATTTGCGCTGCGTGGCCTCCGAACAGTGTCCGACGGCTCTGGGGTTTAGCGGGGCCTCAATGGTCTCCTCCCCTTATCCCACGTCACCGTTTTCGCGAGGTGGGTCTGGCCATAAGGCTCGGTTGGGGGGGCGGACGTCTTTCAGTAGTTTACTTAGTACCCAGGCCGCGTAGTGTACGTGTTTGTAGATAGCAAGTGGGCTGCCATCGAGCACCGCTATATAAATTGTTGATCAAAAAAAAAAAAAAAAAATAAGGAGATAACAGGTAGAAACAACACATTGTATGCATCGTTTCCACTCCCCTGCCCTTTGCAGCAAAAAATGCACAAAAAAATCATATTAAATTGTACAGGAAAAAAAATACAGGATGCGGGTGGCTAGTAGGGCCACCTGCTATAAAATATAGGTAAAACAAGCAGAAATGACACGCTATAATGCGCCGTTTCTGCTCAGGAAGACAGGTCCGGGTCCCCCCCCGGCCCCTCTGCCCTCTCTACCCCCTCTGCTGTTTGTGGGTCCCCTCCGCTCCCTCCTGTGCTCGTTGGGGCTCCCTTCACCCCCTCGTGTACTCGTGGGTCCAGTTCCACCCCCTCTCCGTCCCCTCTGCTGCTTGTGGGGGACCCATCCACCCCCTTCTGTGCTCGTTGGGGACCCCTCTGCTCCCTCCTCTGCTCGTTTGGCCCCTTCGTCACTCGTTGGGCCCCTGGACGAGGGGCGAGGGTTGGGGTGAGGGTCAGAACGGCGGGCAAGGGAAAAGGTGAAGGCAAAGGCGAGAGAGCAGGTTGACATCTGTTGACGTCATGTGCCTGCCATCGCCTTCCGCTAGTCCTGCTGCCCCTGTTCATACCTGCCGTCATCTGCTGCCCTCGCCCACCACCCTCGCCTGCTGTCGTCGTCCGCTGTCGTTCACGGGTGAACGAGGGACAAAGGGGCAAGAGGGCAAGGCAGAGGGCAAGGATGTGAGGAGCGAACAAGGGGCGAGAAGGTGGTGCAGAGGGCGAGAGGCGAGGTAGAGGGAGCAGAGGGCGAGGGAGAGGCTGTGCAGTGCGCCTTGCTGTCAAGCAGGTGAACTGCCAACATATCATGGTATTTACTGACTCTATGGGCTCGGCCCATAAAGCAGTGGACCCCTCTGTGCATTCTGGTCAGGCTTTTAGTCTGTGAGTCTGTCACGCTCTCCAAGCATGGTTTGAGGCGGATGATTTCTGCCACATCACCTTTGTTTACGTTCCATCTGCTCTGCGGTGGGACATTCATGGTGAGGCACACAAGTATGTCACTGAACTCAAAGTCAGGGTTGGACATCGCAAGACGGACAATTCTATAGACGTGCTGCACTCTCGAGCCGTGCACTCAGTCCTGGATTTGTGGAGTTCCACTTTCCAGGATCCAACTTACCGAGGCTCTGAATTGTTAGAGCTTCAACAGCCTGACAGGCAGCCGATCCAGCCATCGTACCTCAATGGGGGACCTTGGCTTTCAACCTTCGGACACAGTATTACTGAGTTCGCTCGCGTTTGCCAGTGCATAACTGGCCACGCGCCCATTGGAGTGTACTACTGTCACTTCAAGATCAATGAGCCTCACAGCTGCACTTGTGGGGCTGCTTTGCAGTCCCATCAGCACATCCTCTTTTGCTGTCATGATAGATACTCTGTACACTATCCCCGTTTTCTCAAAGATATTGCATCATTTATGAAGTACAACCCTACAGCGTTTGGCTTCAACCAAGACCCTTTGGGGGTCAGATAATCGTTGAGGGCGGGGTTGTTCCTCCTTTCAGGGGATTTATGGTGAATTGACACCACCGAGCTCTAGGGTTCGAAGACCTGCATCAGCTTCACTTATTTGTGCTTGCGGCCACTATTATATCGGGTTGTGGCGCCGCTAACTCTCTGCGTCTGGTTTTGGGCAGGCGCTTCTTTGGCTTGTCGGCCTCAAGACACTTTGCCACCCCCTGTGTGGTGCTTTCTTATCTCATTTGCGCTGCGCGACCCCCAAACAGCAATCGACGACTATGGGGCCTAGCGGAACCTCAATGATTTCCTCCCCTTATTCTGATGCACCGTTTTTGTGAGGTGGGTTGCCCTCCGGGAAGTTTCAACACGCACACCAGAAGGGTCTTGGTTGGGGGGGCGGTCATCTTTTAGTAGTTTACTTAGTACCCAGGTTGCGCAGCGTACGTGTCTGTAGATAGTGAGCGGGCTGCCATCGAGCACCGCTATATAAATTGGTGATAAAAAAAAAAAAAAAAAAAAAAAAAACAAAAAAAAAAAGGCGAGGGAGAGGGTGGTGAGGGGCGGATGAGAGGCAAGAAGGCAAGGTAGAGGGCAAGGGCAAGGCAGCGGGTGACAGGGCAAGGCAGAGGAACAGGGCAAGGCAGAGGACAGGGGAGCGAACGAGGGGCAAGGGTGAGGGTGAAGGGTGCCCCCGGTCGTGCCCCCATCCTCATCGTGCCATTGTCCTCGTTGTGCCGCCACTGTTTGTTGCCTACTGTTCGTCATCTGTTGTCTTTCGTCGCCTGCTGTTGTCATTTGTCGCTGCGGTTGTTTGTTGCTGTTGTCATGCATCATTCATTTCAATATTCGTCCCTCTTCAAGGGGAGGTGTGCAGAGCGAGGGCGCAGGTAGTGAGAGGTGGAAGGTGGTGGGGAGCTTGAGGATGGAGGGGTGTGAGAGGCAACCTGGGTGGAGTTTCATGCCTCTGCTCACATCCCTATTGAAGGGGAGGGGCATGAAAGGCAACGAAAATGAACATCGACTTAAAGTCGACGTTCATTGACCTAGCATTGATTTAAATATCAATTAGAGTACACGTTTATAAAGAAAATACATTTACTTACCTTTTTTCCAGTCCTGGGGGGTTATTTGAGGTGTTGGACTGAGAGGGGGAGCACCAGGTGGTGGTTGAAGCTGAGATCAACAATGTTTGTTGTCATTGATCGCTTATCCAGCGAACACTGCAAATGATTTGATTGGCTGGTGCGGGTGGTCTGGCCAGCCCGCATTCTGCTCATCAACCTCAGAATAGCCTGTGCACTCAAAAGATGATGAAAATTTCTGTTTTGAGCATCGGTAGTTAATTAGACTACTGTATTCTATGTATTTATTGAGGTCCGAATATTATCTGAGAATAAGAGCGAGCTAAGAGCCTGAATTACCCATTCCGTGTGGTGATTTACGTTCTCCCAACGTTCGAACGTGCCAAATACCACTCGTTTGAGTGGTTGAAGCGTCACAATAACTGTATATTGTTCATCTGTAAGTAAGTACAACATATCAAAAATTTGGCAGACATTTCCTATGTAGATGCTGTGATATGCGCCAGTGTCTGAAAGTTGACAGATCCTTGAGTTAGTTTCGTATCAGAATCCACATCATTGTTCATAGATTCTTAGTGTATATCCTAAAATTAATAAATTCATCAGGGGAGCTCTATCCCTCAATACTATCATAATTAGCCAGTCTGTATATCATTTTTATATATTTATTTGGCTTCTTCTGCCTCTTGGAATCTACATACAGAGGAGAGACTCCCCTAATTGGCCTGAGCATGAGATGAATTCGTTCATAAGATATTTAATTTTTATTTTATTTGGTTGAAATCACATGTATAGATGAACATATATATTAATAACAAATTCCAAAGGTTTAAGTGGAGACACTACATGTTCAGCATCCAGCGGAGACATTCCGTTGGTCTTGGTCCACAACGGAATGGAAACGGGATCGGGCCAATAATCCCAGCCAATGGGATGGGCAGCCGGATCCCGCTGAACCGCAATCAATGATGTTGAACATCATTGATCTGTGTCTTTCTCCACCACCTCCCTCACCCCCTCACTGCGAAGCCGCCCTGAAACACGAAGGAAAAGGTAAGTATATATCTTTCTTATGTACACACATCCCTACTAACCAACCTCTCCCCTCAGAGAACCCCATTGACATCCATGACGACACAACGAAGCCCTTGAGCCCCTCCCCTCGCAACAGGGATGTGGGCTCGGGCACCTCTCTGCCTGCCACCACCTGCTCACCCACCATCGCCCTCTCGACCATGCAGAGGGAAACAACAGCAGGGGCAGGACGACAATGACGGGGGTTAGAACGACAACAGGTACTTGGGCTTCTACTTTGACCGCAGGCTCACGTTTCATGAGCATGTCTGCTACTATGCCACTAAGGCGTTCACCACCGTGCAGGCCATGCGCATGCTCGGTAACTCCACTAGAGGTCTCTCGCCTAAACAGCGCAAACTCTTATATCGGTCGTGTGTGGTTCCCATTGCCACATACGGCTATCGTCTCTGGTATTTCGACGGTGCCTGTAATAAGGGCGTGATGAACCAGCTAAAATGGATGCAGCAAAAAGCTGCTCTATGGATCACGGGTGCTTTCCGCACCTCCCCCACAGGTGGTCTCAAGGCCCTCGCTGGCCTCATCCCCATCCATCGTATGCTGAAGAAGCTGGCAACGCATGCAGTGTACCGTGTCGCCACCCTCTTCGCTCCATGATGGGCGAGGGACTCCTTAAGCGAGCCGCACCACATGCTCGCTCAGCCGCCTTGATGACCCCAGCCATGTGAGGGAAAGTCAAGAGCACTGTCATGGAGGTGGACGAGCGCGTCCACACCTTAACTGAGAGCTTTGAGCCCTTTGCGCCCGAAGCTCGCCCAGGCGATCGGTTACTGGACCGCTATGTGGACCATCTCCACTTTGACGAGCGCGATCCTACCCAGGATAGGTGCCCATATCTTGACGAGCTCATCGCGAAAGCGAGAGCCGACCCTTTAACAGTGCTGGCTGCAACTGATGGCTCTGTCCCTCAGTCCAACCAGTATCAGGCGGCTTTGGCTGCCATCATCTACAAGGGACATTGCGAGCTCAAAAGGACTTGCTATGTCTCTGGCAGAGTTACCACCCCAGATGTGGAACTCAATGCCATTTCGAGTGCAGTGCGCCTTGCTGTCAAGCAGGCAAACTGCCAGCATATTATGGTCTTCACTGACTCTATGGGCTGAGCCCATAGAGTGGTGGACCCTTCCGTACATTCTGGTCAGGCCTTCAGTCTGTCAGTTTGTCGCGTCCTCCAAGAGTGGTTTGAGGCGGATGATTTCCACCGCATCACCTTCGTCTACGTTCCGTCCGCGCTGTGGTGGGATATCCATGGTGAGGCACACAAGTACGTCACTGAGCTTAAGGTCAGGGTTGGACTTCAGAAGACGGATAATTCTATAGACACGCTTCGCTCTCGAGCTGCGCACTCAGTCCTGGATTTGTGGAATTCCACTTTCCAGGATCCAACTTATCGAGGCTCTGAATTTTTAGAGCTTCAACAGCCTGACAGGCGGCCGCTACAGCCATCGTACCTCAATGGGGGACCTTGGCTTTCTTTATATTTTTTTATCAACAATTTATATAGCGGTGCTCGATGGCAGCCCGCTCGCTATCTACAAGCACATACACTACGCGGCCTGGGTACTAAGTAAACTACTAAAAGATGTCCGCCCCCCCAACCATGAGCCTTGTGCTCAAATGCCAGAGCTTGCACAAAGCCAGACCCACCTTGCAAAAATGGTGACGTGGGCTAAGGGGAAGAGACCATCAAGGCCCGGCTAAACCCCAAAGTTGTTAGACACTGTTTGGAGGCCACGCAGCGCAAATGAGATAAAACAGCACCACCCAGGAGGTGGCAAGGTGTCTTGAGGCTGACAAGCCAGAGAAGCGCCTGCCCGAGACCAGACGCAGAGAGTTAGCAGCGCTGCAACCCGCTACGATAGCGGCCGCAAGCGCGAAAAAGTGAAGTTGGCGCGGGTCGCCAAACCCTTAGGTTCGAGGTGTTAATTCACATGCAGCCTCTTTCTCTCGAACGCCCACTTGTCAACAAGCGTAAACAACCAGCTCATCGTCTCTTTCGTCGTCCAACGCTTTATCGCCTCATTAGACCTCATCGCCTGATCGTTCGTACTGCACCAGCAACACATGTCCGACCTCCCACCGAGAGGTCGGGGCGCGAGGCCCCCCAGGGCGGTTCCTAGGAGCCGTCGTGGGGGGGACTCGGGCTCCGCACCACCAGCAATACCACCATTGGTCGCTGGCTCATCATCTTATGGCAGTGGTGCCTCGCCAATCTCGCCAGACCTACCTCGACTAGGGCCACATACTCAACAGTCATGCCAGCTCGATCTCACCACACGTCACCCCGCCGCAGGTCCCGCTCCACCATGGGCTCTGCCCATTCGTCTGAAGATGAGTCTGACTCAGGGACGGCCCACCCCCAGGAGATGGAGGTAGAGGGCACTCAGGGAGGGGAGGAGGTCTCGAGAGACCCCTCCGTCGACCTTCTTCTAGGTCAATACGCCTTGAAGTTCCGAGACACAGTCGAGGATCTTCCTGGCGATCTCGAGGTATTGACCACCTCCATTGCAAAGGCCACAGACTGGGTTCTGCGGGCCGCGCACCACAATCCGCTCACCATCGATGGGGGCATGCCTTTGTGGCCCAGATGACGTCCTTCGTGAACGCCGTCATGGCCACTGACTTCAGTCGTATTCGCGGACCAGGCGAACTCGACAACTTCTCGCTTGCCTCCCTCCTTGAGGCTGAGACGTCTTCCAAGGATGAGCCGACCATCCACCCGGCTCCCATATTCAGACCTCCTCCTCCTGCTGCCCGTGGGCCGCTCGATGAGGGTGTCGTTGGCGTAGGGGCCCCGCCCGATGTCCTCATGCAGGCATTGGATGACCTTGGTCCCCCCCTGCATCCCCGCTTCTAAAAAGCGCAAGGGTGTCGATCGTCCAGTGCCGCCTCCTCCCCAGAAGAAGAGCAAGGTGGCATACTCTCTCCCTGGTCCGCCTCCGCCGATCAACCGCACTACTAAACCCAAGCCCCGTCCAACGACGTGGGCAGGGATCGCACAACAGGCCGCTCCGATGCCTCCCCCGCCTCCTGGCTTGGGACCGCAGCGTCGTGGGCCTTCTCCTCCTCCCCCTGCATTCCCAACAGGCCCAATGAAGACATCTCCTCATCAGTCCGTTCCTTCTTTCACTTCCGAGGGCCCCACGTGGAAGCAGGTTCTCGTATCGTTCAGGGGTACCCCTCCTGACCTCTCGAAGTTCTTCACCGAGTCGGCTGTCCGTGCAGCCAACGGATACCTCAGGAATGGGCGATCTATGTTGAAGGTCACATCCATCATCTGTGCCTACGACGGTTTGTCATTGGTCACCCCCGCTGTTGCCAGCCCGTCCGACTTGGACATACTGCGCAACTTTATCCGCGAAAGCCTCCTGACGGGTACCCCGTTTGAGGTTGCGCTCCCATCGTCGACATCTTTTATAAAGATACTCGATGTTCCTTACTTTGATCCAAAAGGGTTGAAGATCACCCAGGAGGTGCTTGAGAAGGCCCTCTGTACCTCGGTTCATGCTGAGGTCTTCACCTATCTGAGCACCAAGCCTCGGATCGACCGCAACTCGGCGCACTCGACATCGTGCACCGTGTATTGCAACATCTGGGACTCCCAGCAGGGAACCCGTGCCAAGAAGGCCTTAGGCCAACCGATCTTCCTCGCTGGGCAGTCCTGCGCTATCAGGCCCGCTGCACGTCACACCGGTGTCCTGCTATGCCAGTGCTGCTGGAAGTGGGGCCACCCCACCGTCGCCTGCAAGGGAAACAACTCTCCTGCCCTATCTGTTCAGGTCCACACGAGCAGAAGGAGCACCGTCAACATGCAGGATGTTGCAAGGGCAACACGAAAGCGAAACCCCCTGTGCCGCCCACCCCTCGCGACCAGCCTTGCCCCCATAAGGGCCGCTGTGTCAATTGCCACAAGGACCACGCCGCCAACTCGGCCTCGTGTAAGTTCTGGGCCCATCGCTACGACCGTGAGTGGATCATGGCCGAGTATCGTCAGGTACGTGAGCATGCTGCTCGCCGCCAACTTACTAACCCCCGAACCTAGACTAATGTTGGGAAACCATCAGGATCTAAGTAGTGGGCTTCGTATTTACTGTCAGAACGTTTGTCATACCTATGCACACGTAGACACTCTTCTCAAAATTTGTAAAAACAGATTTGATATTTTATTTTTCCAAGAAACCCCTTGGAATTTCATAAGACATGCACCGTCTACCACTAGTATGGAGGGCGATGAGGTTATTGGCGCTCCAAAGCATCCTGACTGGCTGCAAATGGTGTGCATTAAGGAAGGGGAAGTTCCCCACGTGATTGCCTATGTTTCGACTAGGCTCTCCCGCTATCGTCCCGCTATGCGCCGCGACATTGTCAACCATCGCGACATCCTCGTCCTCTCCCTCTTCAGTAAGGCTCCAACCGTATTGTAACTGTATACGGAGGCAGCTGTAAACTTATGGTTATGGTATTAAACAGTTTACATACTGTATATATACGGTTATACAGTTATTACATACGGTTGGCAGAATTACATTAATTTTTGCTTTTTCCGGGGATGTAGAGGCTGATCGGGCTCAAGAAGACCACATCTAATCCAGGCCTTTGACAAAGTGCCTCGCGGATTGTTGCAGCCTTCAAGGATGACCTGAGATCTCGACAGATGTGACGAGACTGCGAGAAGACCCTCTCTCCACGGAGACACTGGTAGCCGGAATGGCAAGGAAGTCCCGTGCCATCCGAGCAAGCGTTGGAAATGCTGCGCCATGAATCTGCATTGTGGAGATCATGTAGTTAGACAGGAAAATACCACTGAGGATTTGGGAGTACGTGCCTTCCACCAAGCAAGAGGGTCATAAAGATTTCCCTTCCCACCTTCAAATTTGATGTAGCGCTTGATCTCGTCCTCGAGAGCTGTTTGCTGGCTGGTTATTTTTGTCGCCTCGGGTATGTCAACATCACAGATGTCCTCAAGGATGTCGCGCGATCTTGCCGCTAAGCTTTTCAAGCCAGTAAAAGTGGAAGTGTCTTCGTGGTTGTTCTGGGCTGGATGTTCTTCTTTGTAGGTCTCGGCAACGTGATGGAGCAAGGCCTCAACCCTCGACTCGTCGGGCTTGCCTTGTCCGAGTTTGGAAAACCAACGGGTGCGGAGATTGGGGTGAAGGACTGAAGAAATGTAAGGATCAGCTCGCTCTCTCAGCGAAATAATTTACTTACCTGTCCCAAGGAGATAGTATTGGTTCGAGAATGCACGATCTGCGTAGATCTTAAGCTTAGCAAGCCCTGCCTTTGCTCCTGCACGGACTTTGTATGAAAAGGCCTGAGCGTCATCGGAGAACTTCTTGAGATGAAATTCCATTGCGACGAAGACCGGCAGGGCAAAAGGGATAGTTGGCATTCCGCCGTGTGAGATCTTGAACGTTGCCTTCGTGAATTCCTGAAATAGATGGTCAGATGGTCAGGTTATGCTGAGAGGAGATAAGAACCTCGAGAATGGCACCAATCTGCTTCAATGACTTCCAATCAGCCACCGAGAGCATCACACCATGAAGTTCCTTCGTCTCAAAGAACCAGGTATTGACAACCTGTCAAAAATTGACAGCATGAGTGGTCTCCATCCCCAATGAGTAGAAAAGACTCACATCTTCAAGCAGATCAGCTCGCTCAATCATTGCATGCGTGTAATTCCATCGTGTCCTGACATCCTTAATGACCATGAGCCGTCCTCAACGGTCCTGCTCTCCATACTTGGATCAAGCAATCTTCCTGAATTTCTCCCGCCGTTGAGGTGAAGAGGTTATTTTCGTGACAATGTACCGTAGCTACCAATCATTGAAGGTGATTTAATTCAGAGGCAATACGGGAAGGATTGAATAAACTCACTCGTTTCAGCGGGCTTGCCTCTCCCATCGTCGCCACCTCATCTTCGTCAATTTGGATATCCTTCTTCTTCAACTCCTCTGTATCGACAATCTCATCCTCCATCGCTTTGTGCACTTCATCTTTCTCAACATCATAGTGGATCAGGTAGTCCTCGATGACATCGAATAGATCTTCTTCATCCGGATCCGGTGCCTCGTCTAAGCCTGCAAGAAAGGCCTGCACTACCAGATTGATAATGTGAGCAACACATCGGACATGCATGTCAGGGGTGTACGGAATGGTGTAACGTGCAAGTATGTAACGGGCGACAGTCTTAACAAGGACATCATTGACGGATGCATTGGCCGTCATGAGGGCCATAAAGTAGATATACAATGAGGTAAGTTCATTGTATGAAATAAAGCTTTAGGGTACTTATCTTATAGAGACCGCCTCGCTCATGGGCTCCGTTGAGGAATGCAAGTCCATCATGGGTGCTTTCCACACCTCCCCCACAGGCGGTCTTGAGGCTCTAGCGGGCCTCATTCCTGTCCACCTTATGCTGAAGAAGTTGGCAACGCGTGCAGTGTATCGCGTCGCCACCCTCTCGGACACCCACCCTCTTCGCTCTATGATGGGCGAGGGCCTACTTAAGCGAGCCGCACTGCATGCTCGCTCCGCCGCCTTGATGACCCCAGCCATGCGAGGGAAAGTCAGGAGCACTGTCATGGAGGTGGACGAGCGCGTCCACACCTTAACTGAGAGCTTCGAGCCCTTTGCGCCTGAAGCTCGCCCAGGCGATCGGTTACTGGACCGCTATGCGGACCGTCTCCACTTTGACGAGCGCGATCCTACCCAGGATAGGCGTCCATACCTAGACGAGCTCATCGCGAGAGCGAGGGCCGACCCACTAACAGTACTGGCTGCAACTGATGGCTCTGTCCCTCAGTCCAATCAGTATCAGGTGGCTTCAGCTGCCATCATCTACAAGGGACATCGCGAGCTTGAAAGGACTCGCTATGTCTCTGGCAGAGTCACCGCCCCTGATGCGGAACTCAATGCCATCTCGTGCGCAGTGCACCTTGCTGTTAAGCAGGCAAACTGCCAACATATTATGGTCTTTACTGACTCTATGGGCGCGGCCCATAGAGCAGTTGACCCTGGCGTGCATTCCGGTCAGGCTTTTAGCTTGTCAGTCTGTCGCGTTCTTCAAGAGTGGTTTGAGGCGGATGATCTCCGTCGCGTAACCTTCGTGTACGTCCCTTCTGCTCTGCAGTGGGACATCCATGGTGAGGCACACAAGTACGTCACCGAGCTCAAAGTCAGGGTTGGACGTCGAAAGACGGACAACTCTATAGACGTGCTACGCTCTCGAGCGGCGCACTCAGTCCTGGATTTGTGGAGCTCCACTTTCCAGGATCCAACTTACCGAGGCTCTGAATTCCTAGAGCTTCAACAGCCTGACGGGCGGCCGCTACAGCCATCGTACCTCAATGGGGGACCTTGGCTTTCAACCTTCGGACACAGTATCACTGAGTTCGCTCGCGTTTGCCGGTGTATAACTGGCCACGCGCCCATTGGAGCGTATTATCGTCACTTAAAGATCAACGAGCCTCATGGCTGCACTTGCGGTGCTGCTTTGCAGTCTTGCCAGCATATTCTCTTTTGCTGTCGCGATCGTTACTCCATGCATTACCCCCGCTTTCTTGGGGATATTGCATCTTTTATGAAGTACAACCCCACGGCGTTTGGCTTCAACCGAGACCCTTCAGGTGTCGGATAATCGTTGTGGGTGGGGTTGTTCCTCCTTTCGGGGGATTTATGGTGAATTGACACCACCGAGCTCTAGGGTTCGAAGACCTGCACCCACCGCTATTTCTTTGCGCTTGCGGCCGCTATTGTAGCGGATTGCAGTGCTGCTAACTCTCTGCGTCTGGTTTCGGGCAGGCGCATCTTTGGCTTGTCGGCCTTAAGACACCCTGCCACCTCCCGGGTGGTGCTGTTCTTATTTCATTTACGCTGCGTGGCCTCCGAACAGCGTCGGACAGCTCTGGGGTTTAGCGGGGCCTCAATGGTCTCTTCCCCTTATCCCACGTCACCGTTTTCGCGAGGTGGGTCTGGCTTTATGGGAGTTTAGGCGTTTGAGCCATAAGGCTCGTGGTTGGGGGGGCAGACGTCTTTTAGTAGTTCACTTAGTACCCAGGCCGCGTAGTGTACGTGTTTGTAGATAGCGAGCGGGCTGCCATCGAGCACCGCTATATAAATTGTTGATAAAAAAAAAAAAAAAAAAAAAAAAGGAATGCAAGTCCACCATAGAAGCCCTCGTGCTCCTTGTCCTCGAGTTGGAGAAAGTCAACAACCCGTTCAATCAAATTCCAGTCATCATCAATACAGTGCGCAATACTACAGGCAAACGAGTAGACCATCTGAGGTGTGGTCCATGTATCGGCTGAATAGGAGATCCTCGATTTCACTTCCTGTAAATGCTCGGCTTGAGAAAGGTGATAAGATAAAGAAGATCTAGCTCACCGAGAACTCATGAACGACTTTTGTGTGCAAATCATGAAAGATGTGAGCAAGCTGATTGTGTACTGTTGTGTCGGATGGAAGGTTGAATGTGATCTTCAGATACTTAAACAGGGCAGCAAGGCTTGGAGATTCTCCGGTCGTCCAAGGAAGACTTTCATCAAGGATCCAGGCCGAAAAAAGATGTAAGAACCCCTTCTGTGTCAGAATAACCTGCGGATTCTTCTCACCCTCCTTTATGTACTCTCCTATCATATCCGCACTTCTCTTGAGGTTAAACTTGGAATTTATGGAGGTGCCCTCATCACCGCTGTCAATGCTATCTTCCGGTGAGTTTTTGACTTTGCATTCTTTGAGGTGGCTCACAAGATTGTTCATCTTTGGCAGCTTGGGCTCATCCTCCCATTTCGGGTCTTTCCCTTTCACTGTACGATCAACAGTCCGGACGCTTCGAACATGACTATAAGTCAAGACTCAAAAGCTCGGATCCCACAATGAATGTTAACGCACCTATTGCAAAATTTACAGCTGAACAACCATCGTAGTTTCCCTGTGGACTTGTCTTTCGTTGGAACAGGGTCATGATAGTGAATCATACTCTGATTTTGAGGACCGCGGTGGCCAGTGTTCTTCTGAGACTGTTCAGCTTCTTCAACTCTTCGAAGGGCAGAATTTCCATCTGACTCATGGCCGGAATCATTGGCATTGAACACCTTGGGGGTTCTCCCCTGAGAAATAAGAAACAAGCAAGGAGTTACTTTGATTTCAGGTCTAGGGCACTGAAGCACATACCTTTAATTTAGATCTCGCGTTTGATGTCTCCTCACCAGCTTCGTGTGCGTTCGCCTTTGCACGAGCACGCTTGTCCTTCTGAAGAGTCATAAATTGAATGAGCTAGCGTGATCTTTGAATGCTAGAAGTTCGTAGCTATGCAAGGGAAAGTCAAGAGCACTGTCATGGAGGTGGACGAATGTGTCCACACCTTAACTGAGAGCTTTGAGCCCTTTGCGCCTGAAGCTCGCCCAGGCGATCAGTTACTGGACCACTATGCGGACCGTCTCCACTTTGACGAGCGTGATCCTACTCAGGATAGGCGCCCATATCTAGACGAGCTCATCGCGAAAGCGAGGGCCGACCCACTAACAGTACTGGCTGCAACTGATGGCTCTGTCCCTCAGTCTAACCAGTATCAGGCGGCTTTGGCTGCTATAATCTACAAGGGACATCGCGAGCTCAAGAGGACTCGCTATGTCTCTGGCAGAGTTACCGCCCCAGATGCGGAACTCAATGCCATCTCGTGTGCAGTACGCCTTGCTGTCAAGCAGGCAAACTGCCAGCATATTATGGTCTTTACTGACTCTATGGGCAGAGCCCATAGAGCGGTTGACCCCGGTGTGCATTCTGGTCAGGCTTTTAGCCTGTCAGTTTGTCGCGCTCTTCAAGAGTGGTTTGAGGTGGATGATTTCCACCGCATCACCTTTGTCTACGTCCCATCTGCTTTGCGGTGGGATATCCATGGTGAGGCACATAAATATGTCACCGAACTTAAAGCCAGGGTTGGACGTCACAAGACGGACAACTCCATAGACGCGCTTCGCTCTCAAGCTGCGCACTCAGTCCTGGATTCATGGAATTCCACTTTCCAGGATCCAACTTACCGAGGCTCTGAATTCTTAGAGCTTCAACAGCCTGACGGGCAGCTGCTACAGCCATCGTACCTCAATGGGGGACCTTGGCTTTCAACATTTGGACACAGTATCACTGAGTTCGCCCGCGTTTGCCGGTGTATAACTGGCCACACGCCCATTGGAGCGTATTACCGTTGCTTCAAGATCAATGAGCCTCATGGCTGCACTTGCAGTGCTGCTTTGCAGTCTTGCCAGCATATTCTCTTTCGCTGTCGCGATCGCTACTCTGTGCATTACCCCCGCTTTCTTGGGGACATTGCAGCTTTTATGAAGTACAACCCCACAGTGTTTGGCTTCAACCGGGACCCGTCAGGTGTTGGACAATCGTTGTGGGCGGGGTTGTTCCTCCTTTTGGGGGATTTATGGTGAATTGACACCACCGAGCCCTAGGGTTCAAAGACCTGCGCCTACCGCTATTTCTTCGCGCTTGCGGCTGCTATTGTAGCGGATGGCGGCGCCACTAACTCTCTGTGTCTGGTTTCGGGCAGGCGCACTTCTGGCTTGTCGGCCTCAAGACACTCCGCCACCTCCCGGGTGGTGCTCTCTTATTTCATTTGCGCTGCATGGCCTCCGAACAGTGTTCGATGATTATGGGGTTTAGCGGGGCCTCGATGGTCTCTTCCCCTTATCCCGCGTCACCGTTTTCGCGAGGTGGGTCTGGCTTTATGGGAGTTTAGGCGTTTGAGCCATAAGGCTCGTGGTTGGGGGGGCGGACGTCCTTCAGTGGTTTACTTAGTACCCAGGCCGTGTAGTGTACATGTTTGTAGATAGCGAGCGGGCTGCCATCGAGCACCGCTATATAAATTGTTGATCAAAAAAAAAAAAAAAAAAAAGGCATTGAGCACCTTGCTGCTCCAGTGCATTCTTTACCACCTTTCATCTATATGGCCGGTGATTTCAACTGCGTGTCGACAACGTGGGATGACTATGAGCATGGCAAGTCATCGACAGCAATATCATTGCAGGATACTGCATCTCAGATCGGCCTCGAGTGGGCACGACCTTCCAACCATGGACCGACGAGGATCAGTCCTAATCCAAACCAGAGATCCAACGTGTTGGATCTTGTATTCTTGGCTCCATCTGAGATTCTAATCTCGATGCCCAGATTGGAGCACGATCTCCAGGGTCCATCAGATCATGTCCTGATCTGTGCAGATCTTGATATCGGTCCCGAACTGCCTGGATCTGGGCGACGGACAATTAAACCCAGAAGCGAGGCTGAGAAGTCTTTCATTTCGGACATTCTCCGGGATCTTGCAGCTATTCCTGTCGCAGCCCCGGCAACCAAGGAAGGCGTTGAAGCTTTAGCTGATGCTATTGCGACAGCGTTCTCGGACGCCTGGCTTGCCCATTCGACCGAGTCCAAACCTACCAAGCGCTCCAAGTCCTGGTGGACAGACGAGTGCTCGGAAACATTCGGAGTATACCAGTTGAGCCGCTCGCTCACTGATTACAACAAGTTTAAGAAGGCGTGTAAGGTCGCCAAACGTGATTTCTTTGATGAACGTATCGCGGAGATTGCTACTTCTTGCAAGTGCCCGTGGGACCTAATGGAATGGGTCAAACAGCGCAAGCTACCAGCCTGTGAGGCTATTCGCAATGGCGACCAGCCTTGTCATGATATGGACAACCTGTGGGACACCCTTCACGGCACGTACAACTCGGCCTCTGGTTGCGAGTACGACGCCTCAGTCTTAGATGAGCTTCCCGACGAGCCGGTCCATGAGTGGGCTGACTTCTCGGAGTATGAGTTGTTGAGTGCTCTAAAGGGGTGCTCTGACTCCTCTGCACCAGGACTGGACCATGTTACATGGGTCCACCTAAAGGAGTTGCTCAAGGATAAACACGTCCTTGCGCTCTTCATCGTGCTAGCCAACGCGTGCCTTCGGGTGGGCCACTGGCCGCGTATATTCAAGGAGTCGCTATCGGTTATCGTCCCAAAGCCGCATAAGCCCTCCTATGCTGTGCTGAAGGCCTTCAGGCCACTCGTACTCCTCATCACTTTCGGTAAACTTATCGAAAAGATGATTGCCAATAGGATACAGTTTGACGCCGTCAAGCATGATATCTTCCATCCCAACCAACTTGGCGGTATCCGCCAGAGGTCAACTGAGGATGCTGGATTGATTCTGACCCATCTCGTGCGAGCAGGGTGGGTTAAGGGTCTCCAGACTAGCGCGCTGGCTTTTGACATCGCGCAGTTCTTCCCTTCTATTAACCATGAGATGTTCATGGCTGTTCTTTGCAAGCAAGGGTTTTCGCCTGTTTTGGTGGAATTCTTTGCCTCTTACCTTGTAGGCCGCTCCACAGTTTACTGTTGGAACACCTTTCAATCCGACTCACGGTCTGCGGACGTGGGTGTCGGGCAGGGCTCAGCTCTCTCGCCTGTCATCTCTGGGCTGTTCATTGCTCCGGTAATGAAGCTCTTTTACATCAAAGCGGTGCCGCTCAACATGATGCTGCTGTCCTTTGTGGATGATGGGACCATCTTGGCCCAATCCAAACAGCTTGATGATAATAATGTGGGCCTGCGTGAGGCCTACAAGATTATCTACCTTCTTTGTGTCGCCTTCGCGCTCGTTCTTGAACACCACAAGACCGAGTTGTTCCACTTTTCGCGTCGACGAGACGCCTACAATCCCTCGCTGGATCTGGGGTACGCCCCTCACACCGGTGTTACACCTTTGAAGCCCAAGACCTATTGGAGGTACTTGGGCTTCTACTTTGACCGCGGGCTCACCTTTCATGAGCACGTTCGCTACTACGCCACCAAGGCGTTTACCACCGTGCAGGCCATGCGCATGCTCGGGAACTCTACTAGAGGTCTCTCGCCTAAACAGCGCCGCCTCTTATATCGGTCGTGTGTGGTCCCCATTGCCACATACGGCTATTGTCTCTGGTATTTTAATGGCGCTCGCAACAAGGGCGCGATGAACCAGTTGAAACGGATGCAGCAAAAAGCTGCTCTATGGATCACGGGTGCTTTTCGCACCTCCCCCACTGGCGGTCTTGAGGCTCTAGTGGGTCTCATCCCCATCCACCTTATGCTGAAGAAGTTGGCAACGCGTGCAGTGTATCGTGTTGCCACCCTCTCGGACACCCACCCTCTTCACTCTATGATGGGCGAGGGCCTACTTAAGCGAGCCGCACCACATGCTCGCTCTGCCGCCTTGATGACCCCAGCCATGCGAGGGAAAGTCAAGAGCACTGTCATGGAAGTGGATGAGCGCGTTCACACCTTAACTGAGAGTTTCGAGCCCTTTGCGCCCGAAGCTCGTCCAGGCGATCGGTTACTGGACCGCTATGTGGACCGTCTCCACTTTGACGAGCGCGATCCGACCCAGGATAGGCGCCCATATCTAGACGAGCTCATTGCGAAAGCAAGAGCTGACCCACTAACAGTACTGGCTGCAACTGATGGCTCTGTCCCTCAGTCCAACCAGTATCAGGCGGCTTCGGCTGCTATAATCTACAAGGGACATCGCGAGCTCGAGAGGACCCGCTATGTCTCTGGCAGAGTTACTGCCCCAGATGCGGAACTCAATGCCATCTCGTGCGCAGTGCGCCTTGCTGTCAAGCAGGCAAACTGCCAACATATTATGGTCTTTACTGACTCTATGGGCTCAGCCCATAGAGCGGTCGACCCCGGCGTGCATTCTGGTCAGGCTTTCAGCCTGTCAGTTTGTCGCGTTCTTAAAGAGTGGTTTGAGGCGGACGATCTCCGTCGCGTAACCTTCGTGTACGTCCCTTCTGCTCTGCGGTGGGACATCCATGGTGAGGCACACAAGTACGTCACAGAGCTTAAAGTCAGGGTTGGACGTCGTAAGACGGACAACTCCATAGACGCGCTACGGTCTCGAGCGGCGCACTCAGTCTTGGATTCGTGGAGCTCCACTTTCCAAGATCCAACCTACCGAGGCTCTGAATTTCTAGAGCTTCAACAGCCTGACGGGCGGCCGCTACAGCCATCGTACCTCAATGGGGGACCTTGGCTCTCAACATTCGGACACAGTATTACTGAGTTCGCCCGCGTCTGCCGGTGTATTACTGGCCACGCGCCCATTGGAGCGTATTACCGTCGCTTCAAGATCAACGAGCCTCACGGCTGCACTTGCGGGGCTGCTTTGCAGTCCCGCCAGCATATCCTCTTTCGCTGTCGCGATAGATATTCTGTACACTATCCCCGCTTTCTCGGGGATATTGCATCGTTTATGAAGCACAACCCTACCATGTTTGGCTTCAACCGAGACCCCTCGGGTGTCGGATAATCGTTGTGGGCGGGGTTGTTCCTCCTTTAGGGGGATTTATGGTGAATTGACACCACCGAGCTCTAGGGTTCGAAGACCTGCGCCCGCCGCTATTTCTTTGCGCTTGCGGCCGCTATTGTAGCGGGTTGCGGCGCCGCTAATTCTCTGCGTCTGGTTTCGGGCAGGCGCTTCTCTGGCTGGTCGGCCTTAAGACACCATGCCACCTCCCGGGTGGTGCCCTTCTTATCTCATTTGCGCTGCATGGCCTCCGAACAGCGATCGATGACTTTGGGGCGTAGCGGAACCTCGATGGTTTCCTCCCCTTATCCCGATGCACCGTTTTCGCGAGGTGGGTTGCCCTCTGGGGAGTTTCGGCGTTTGAGCCCAAAGGGTCTTGGTTGGGGGGGCGGTCGTCCTTTAGTGGTTAACTTAGTAACCAGGCTGTGTAGCGTACGTGTTTGTAGATAGCAAGCGGGCTGCCCACCTATATCAGGGTTGGACGTCGTAAGACGGACAACTCC
>CACVBS010000046.1:13353-32396 GCA_902728275.1 Cyclocybe aegerita | reverse complement strand
GAAAGGATTGCTATGTCTCTGGCAGAGTTACCGCTACCGCCCCTGATGTGGAACTCAATGCCATCTCGTATGCAGTGTGCCTTGCTGTCAAGCAGGCAAACTGCCAGCATATTATGGTCTTTACTGACTCTATGGGCTCAGCCCACAGAGCAGTGGACCCCTCCATGCACTCTGGTCAGGCTTTTAGCCTGTCGGTCTGTCGCGCTCTCCAAGAGTGGTTTGAGGTGGATGATCTCTGCTGCATCACCTTCATCTACGTTTCATCTGCATTGTGGTGGGATATTCATGGTGAGGCACACAGGTACGTCACCGAACTTAAAGTCAGGGTTGGACGTCGCAAGACGGACAACTCTATAGACACGCTTCGCTCTCAAGCGGTGCACTCAGTCCTGGACTCGTGGAGTTCCACTTTCAAGGATCCAACTTACCGAGGCTCTGAATTTTTAGAGCTTCAACAGCCTGACGGGCGGCCGCTACAGCCATTGTACCTCAATGGGGGACCTTGGCTTTCATGTTTTGGACACAGTATTACTGAGTTCGCTCGTGTCTGCCCGTGTATAACTGGCCACACACCCATTGGAGCGTATTACCATCGCTTCAAGATCAATGAGCCTCACGGCTGCACTTGCGGGGCTGCTTTGCAGTCTCGCCAGCACCTCCTCTTTCGCTGTCACGATCGATACTCTGTACACTATCCCCGCTTTCTCGGGGATATTGCATCGTTTATGAAGTACAACCCCACAGTGTTTGGCTTCAACCGAGACCCTTCGGGGGTCAGATAATCATTGAGGGCGGGGTTATTCCTCCCTTCGGGGGATTTATTGGTGAATTGACACCCTCAGACCTGAGGGTTTGGAGACCTGCGCCCACCACTATTCCTTCATGCTTGCAGCCACTATTATAGCAGATTGCGGCGCTGCTAACTCTCTGCGTCTGGTTTCGGGCAAGCGCATCTTTGGCTTGTTGGCCTCAAGGCACCCTGCCATCTCCTGGGTGGTGCTTTTCTTATCTCATTTGCGCTGCGTTGCCTCCGAACAGCGTTCGACGGCTTTGGGGTTTAGCGGGGCCTTGATGGTCTCTTCCCCTTATCCCGCATCACCATTTTCGTGAGGTGGGTCTGGCTTTGTGCACCGCCGCTATTTCTTTGCGCTTGCAGCCGCTATTGTAGCGGGTTGCGGCGCCGCTAATTTTCTGCGTCTGGTTTCGGGCAGGCGCTTCTCTGGCTGGTCGGCCTTAAGACACCCTGCCACCTCCCGGGTGGTGCTTTTCTTATCTCATTTGCGCTGCATGGCCTCCGAACAGCGATCGACGACTTTGGGGCGTAGCGGAACCTCGATGGTTTCCTCCCCTTATCCCGATGCACCGTTTTCGCGAGGTGGGTTGCCCTCTGGGGAGTTTCGGCGTTTGAGCCCAAAGGGTCTTGGTTGGGGGGGCGGTCGTCCTTTAGTGGTTAACTTAGTAACCAGGCTGTGTAGCGTACGTGTTTGTAGATAGCGAGCAGCCTGCCATTGAGCACCGCTATATAAATTGTTGATAAAAATAAAAAAAATAAAAAATGAGGAGTACGATCGGCCTAAAGGCCTTTGGCACAGCATAAGAGGGCTTATTCGGTTTTGGGACGATGACCGATAGCAACTCCTTAAATATATGTGGCCAATGCCCCACCCAAAGGCAGGCGTTGGCCAACACGATGAAGAGCGCAAGGACATGTTTATCCTTGAGCAACTCCTTAAGGTGGACCCATGTAACATGGTCCGGTCCTGGTGCAGAGGAGTTAGAGCACCCCTTAAGGGCACTCAACAACTCATGCTCCAAGAAGTCAGCCCATTTGCGGACCAGCTCATCAGGAAGCTCGTCTAAGACAGAGGCATCGTACTCATGACCCGAGGCTGAGTTGTACGTGCTGTGAAGGGCATCCCAAAGGTCGTCCATATCATGGCAAGGCCGGTCGCCATTGCGAATAGCCTCACAGGGTGGTAGCTTGCGCTGTTTGACCCATTCCATTAGGTCCCACAGGCGCTTGCAAGAAGTGGTGATTTCTGCGATGCGTTCATCAAAGAAGTCACGTTTGGCGTCCTTACACACCTTCTTGAACTTGTTGTAATCAGCTAGTGAACGGCTCAGCTGGTAAACTCCGAATGTCTCCAAGCACTTGTCCATCCACCATGACTTGGAGCGCTTGGTAGGTTTGGACTCGGTCGAATGGGCAAGCCATGTGTCCGAGAACACCGTCGCGATAGCATCGGCTAAAGCTTCAACCTAAGTTTAGGGCCCTCCTTGCAGAGAGCCCTATTGGGAATCTGGAGGATATCCACCAGGAGTTCTGGGGGCGCACTACACCCCACCTAATGTACACTCTTGCATCTGACAGGCAAGGCTTGGCTCTATGGCCCTCTGTACAAGGTCCTGCCTATTTGGTGGGCGGATTGGGTACCACTCTGCGGTCTGGGGCACTGGTTCCACCCTTTGGTGATCTCTTGTCACGCCTCCCAGTTTATCATCCCGAACCTCCCAAGTAGGTCTGAAGCTCCACAGGCCCACCGAAGGCAAGCTTACAACCACAATCCCAACACTCAGGCTTCAACTTGAGCCAGCTCGGTCTTATTATTCCTGAACCAACTGACAGCAGATATAGATCTCTCGAGCCAGGATAGAGGGACTACCTCGTCCTGCTACGGCCCATCCGACACCAGGTGCGACCCCAGCCGTGACTTCCCGTCCCCAGCCATAACTTCCCGTCCCCAGCCATAACTTGCCGTCCCCAGGCAGATGGTTCAATTATGCCAATCAGCTCGGATCCCCAATCTGTCCTGAGTTACTGCCTTGCCACCTTTTTTTTTTTTTTTTTTTTTTTCATCAAAATTTATATAGCGGTGCTCGATGGCAGGCCACTCACTATCTACAAACACGTACACTACGTGGCCTGGGTACTAAGTAAACTACTAAAAGACGTCCGCCCCCATCAAGGCCCCGCTAAACCCCAAAGTCGTCGGACGCTGTTCGGAGGCCACACAGCACAAATGAAATAAGAACAGCACCACCCGGGAGGTGGCAGGGTGTCTTGAGGCCGACAAGCCAGAGATGCGCCTGCCCGAGACCAGACACAGAAAGTTAGCGGTGCCGCAGTCGACCAAAAGAGTCGATCGCCTGCACGATAGAATTGCGATGGACGCAGGTCTTCGAACCCTAGAGCTCGGTGGTGTCAATTCACCATAAATCCCCCAAAAGGAGGAACAACCCCGCCCACAACGATTATCCGACACCCGAAGGGGTCTCGGTTGAAGCCAAACGCTTGATGCAATATCCCCAAGAGGGGTAATGCACGGAGTAGCGATCGCGACAGCGAAGGAGAATATGCTGGCAAGACTGCAAAGCAGCCCCGCAAGTGCAGCCGTGAGGCTCATTGATCTTGAAGCAACGGTAATACGCTCCAATGGGCGTGTGGCCAGTTATACACTGGCAAACGCAGGTGAACTCAGTGATACTGTGTCCGAAGGTTGAAAGCCAAGGTCCCCCATTGAGGTACGATGGCTGTAGCAGCCGCCCGTCAGGCTGTTGAAGCTCTAAGAATTCAGAGCCTCGGTAGGTTGGATCCTGGAAAGTGGAGCTCCACGAATCCAGGACTGAGTGCGCCGCTCGAGAGCGCAGCGCGTCTATAGAGTTGTCCGTCTTACGACGTCCAAGCCTGACTTTGAGCTCAGTGACGTACTTGTGTGCTTCACCATGAATATCCCACCGCAGAGCGGATGGGACGTAGACGAAGGTAATGCAGCGGAAATCATCCGCCTCAAACCACTCTTGAAGAGCGCGACAAACTGACAGGCTAAAAGCCTGACCGGAATGCACGCCAGGGTCAACCGCTCTATGGACTGAGCCCATAGAGTCAGTAAAGACCATAATATGTTGGCAGTTTGCCTGCTTAACAGCAAGGCGCACTGCACACGAGATGGCATTGAGTTCCACATCTCTGCCTTGCCACCTTGTCACATCCCATTCCTGAACCCATTGTTCTATTGTTCCATTGTTCATTGTTCTGGTTCTTCAATGGGCTTTACTTTCATTGTTTCATTCATTATTGTCTTCATTGTTCTCTGTCATTGTTCTGCTGGCATTCATTACATAACCTAGATCTTCTCCATTGTTCTCAATAGTATAAGTAGCTAGGTAGTGTACTGGATTCCCCAGCTTGAATCTCAACCTTGACAACCCCTCTGCTCTGTTGTTCATCCTCTGTCTCCTGGGCCTTGGCCAGGATGACTTCTTCTTGTCTCTCCTTTGTCAAGACCAAGGCAGTTCCTGTAAATTGGGGACAACCAGATGATGTGTAGGGGCACAGCACAAGAGCATGCTGAGGCCAAGTCCCCCCTCTGTTCAGGTCATTACACACCTGCCCTACCCGGTTGTGCATGCCTAGGCGATTACCGTCTCATAGGACAAACCCGGCCCAGGAGTTATTTCCAGCGGCGACTAACAACCATGGCCCAGCTAATCGCACGAGTTCCCATGGTGGGGGGTGACCTGTCCCTACTGAACGGTGCGGAAACTTAACCAATTGGTGTGGGTCGGTTTGTTATCAGGACAATTCCCCCTGTCTTACCATGCCCTATCCGTTAGGACTGTTTCTGGTGCCGGTGACAACAAGCCAGGCTTTGGGCAATCAAGTTCTATGGGCAAACCTATCCACAGCTGTGGGGAGTAAGACCCTGCAGGGGAAGATCATATCGCCATCTAAGGCTCCAGATCTTATTGGTCAAATACCTATCCACAGCCACGGGGAGTGCTGCACCCTGTGGGGGAAGATCAATATCACCATCTAAGGTTCCAGATCTTATCGGTATGGGCCTGGTCATCGAACCTGAGCATCTCCAAGGGCGGTGCCTCCTCCTCATATCACAGCATAGTCACTGATCATCAGGAGTAACCTCATCACGGCGAACAGTGAGAAGACTTAACCAATCGGTAAGCCCACAATTCATCGATCTCGGAGATACCCCCCATGCTGATAGGGCCTGAAAGCCCCTTGTACACAGTCACGAGCGTTTGGTCCTCGCACTGCTAGGGAATTGAACCCCAGACCTCTCGGGTAGAGCACAGCCACCCTTAAACCCAACAACACAACCGTTAAGCCATATTGCAGTTCTGATCCACGGACTTCCAAACAGGCCATGAAAGGTGATGACAGACATCTTTGGGAGGAAGCTACACAGGATGAGTATAATGTAATCAATGGAAATGAGACCTGGGAGATTGTTGATCTACCTCCTGGGAAGAAGGCTATTGGTTCAGGTTGGGTCTTTAAAATCAAGTTTAAAGCAGATGGTACTATTGAATGGTACAAGGCTAGGATTGTGGCAAAGGGTTACAGCCAATGCCCTGGCATTGACTACACTGAAGTCTTTGCTCCCACATTTCGTCCTGCCACTCTGCGCTTGATTCTGGCTTTGGCTGCAATAGAGGACATGCACCTCCGCTCTGTTGATGTTACCTCTGCTTTTCCTGATGGCGATCTGGAAGAGGAGATCTATATGCTCCAACCAGAGGGGTTCCATCAAGGGGGGCCTAACAAGGTGTTGCATCTGTGCAAGTCTCTCTATGGCTTGAAGCAAGCTGCTCATCAATGGAACAAGAAGTTACATGCTGCTCTTGTTGAAATGGGTTTCAAACGCATTGAGGCTGACCACTCTGTCTACATTTACTCCAATGGAGTGGTCAAAATCATTGTCCCCATTTATGTTGATGACATCACTTTTGCTTCCAAGTCCAATGCTGCCATTGACAAGGCTGTGAAGGACCTCTGCACATGTTTCAAATGCTGTGATTTGGGATCCACCAAGTTCTTGCAGGGTGTTGGGATTGGTCAGGACAAGGACAAGAAACTCATCACACTCCATCAGCATCAGTTTATTCTTGATATGCTTAAATGCTATGGTATGAGTGACTGTCATCCTGTCCAGACTCCTATGGCACCTGGTACTGTCTTATCCAAGACAATGGGTCCTGAAAACAGTGATGAGGTGGAATTCATGCAAAATGTTCCTTACCTCAGTGCAGTTGGTTCACTTCAGTACTTGGCCACTATGACCCATCCAGACATTGCTTATACTGTGTCCTATTTGGCACACTTCAGCTCCAATCCTGGCCCTAAACATTGGGCTGCAGTCAAGCATCTCTTGTGTTACTGCAAGGGAACTCTGGAGCACAAGTTGCATTTCAATGGTCAAGTAGACTCTTGTGAGTTTACTACCTACTCTGATGCTGCTCATGGTGATTGTGTTGATACTGGACGTTCCACTGCTGGTTATGTCACTACACTGGCTGGTGGGGCAATTGGTTGGGCAAGCAAGTTGCAGCCCTTTGTCACTATTTCTACAACTGAAGCAGAGTACATATCTGCTGTAGAAGCTGGCAAAGAAATTCACTGGATGCGCAACATCCTTGGTGAATTTGTCTATCCTGTCAAACAAGCTTTGCCTTTACATATTGACAACCAATCTGCTATTACTGTGTCCAAGAATCCAGAGCATCATGGACATATGAAACAACTTGACCTCTGTTTCTTCTGGCTGCGTGAAGCAGTCAATGAGGGGGTGATCACTCCTCATTACATTCCGTTGCTGACCTGCTCACCAAACCTCTACCTATCCCCAAAGTCCAATATTGCAGAGACAGAATGGGTGTTTTGGTTTAATTTTTGAACTTTGAGACATGTTTGATCACAGGGGTGTGTTAAAACTTCCATCACATGTCTCAACTTCTATATGGGGTTGGACCACATGACTGCACATGACTGTGTCCTCACATGATCAGGTGACATCACCTGACTCATCCCAAAGTGGTCTAGATCTATCCCCATTCTATTTCATCTTATCTAGATACATCTGTAGATTCATCTGATCTCTGCATCTGCATCTGATCACAGATCAGATCCCAGATCCACTTGGTTACCTTCATCATTCTTATTGTTCCCAGTCTCCATTTGGGTTTCCCTTTGTTCTTTAGTATATATATGACTGCTGTCAGATGCCTAAAGTCCCCAGTTTCTCACTCTGGACTTCAGGCAAGTAGTTTATCCTGTATTACCCAATATGACCAGTTTCTCACTCCAGACTTCAGAGCCTCATATCTCCTCAGTCCCTTATCCCGAGTTGCTCATCTTTGGCACACCATTGCCTTGTGTGTTCCCCTACCTGTCCACACTTAACACCTTCCGTGCACTCTGGTCAGACTTTCAGTCTGTCAGTCTGTCGCGCTCTCCAAGAGTGGTTCGAGGCAGATGATCTCCACCACATCACCTTCATCTACATTCCATCTGCTCTGCGGTGGGATATCCATGGTGAGGCACACAAGTATGTCACTGAACTCAAAGTCAGGGTTGGACGTCGCAAGATGGACAACTCCATAGACGCGCTTCACTCCCAAGCAGTGCACTCAGTCCTGGACTCGTGGAGTTCCACTTTCCAGGATCCAACTTATCGCGGCTCTGAATTCTTGGAGCTTCAACGGCCAATTCAGCCATTGTACCTCAATGGGGGACCTTGGCTCTCAACCTTTGGACACAGTATTACTGAGTTCACTCACGTCTGCTGGTGTATAACTGGCCACACACCCATTGGAGTGTACTACCATCACTTCAAGATCAACAAGCCTCATGGATGCACTTGCGGGGCTGCTTTTCAGTCTTGACAGCATGTCCTCTTTTGCTGCCGCGATCGATATTCTGTACACTATCCCCATTTTCTCGGGGATATTGCATCGTTTCTGAAGTACAACTCTACAGCGTTTGGCTTCAACTGGGACCCCTCAGGTGTTGGATAATCATTGTGGGTGGGGTTGTTCCTCCTTTCAGAGGATTTATGGTGAATTGACACCCTCGAACTTTAGGGTTCAGAGACCTGCGCCTGCTTCACTCATTTGCGCTCATGGTTGACCTTCTTCAGTTGGTTGATTGCAGCACCGTTAACTGTCTACATCTGGTTTTGGGCAGGCGTATCTTTGGCTTGTCAGCCTCAAGACACCCTGCCACCTCCCGGGTGGTGCTTTTCTTGTTTCATTTGTGCTGCGTGGCCTCTGAACAGCGTTCAACGACTTTGGGGCATAGCGGAACCTCAATGGTTTCCTCCCCTTATCCCAATGCACCGTTTTCGCAAGGTGGGTTGCCCTCTGGGGAGTTTAGGTGTTTGAGCCCAAAGGGTCTTGGTTGGGGGGGCGGTTGTCTTTAGGTAGTTAACTTAGTACCCAGGCCGTGTAGCGTACGTGTTTGTAGATAGCAAGCAGGCTGCCATCGAGCACCGCTATATAAACTGTTGATCAAAAAAAAAATTAAAAAAAATTAAAATGGCCAATCAGTGTGATTTTGCTGTTATCTAAGTGGTCTGAAATGCATTCTCAGGGGTATCTATATCTAAAATACCTTTCTTCCTTAGTATGGGGAACATGTTTTCATGAGAATCAGACCAGAATTGAGGCCAGGACAGAGGAAACATCAAGAGGGAACCAAGAGAAACAGGAATACATGTCCTGCAATTGCAGATTTCGATATTTCAGGGCATCATCACACACATGCGTATCTTATTAGCTATTAACTAATGCTGCATATGTATCAGGATGCCATGAAGTACAGGAGAGGAGAACATTCAGTGCGCATTTTTGCTTTTTGAGGGGGAGGAGGAGGAGAGGGGAATGACACAAACTGTAAGCAGAATATAACTGAGGGTAGGACCTGAAGTGGTAGAGGCACTCTGTAGTAGGGTATATGGATAGATATTATGGTGTGAAACAGGGATTCTGGGGAGGGATTGAGGGGCACATTTTCGTGTTTTTGAATGAAAATCAGTAATTCAAGCGTACAGCCAAGAGTAATGCATGCGGGGCCATACAAAATATATCCCCGGGAAGCCTTACATATCCCCTATCTAACCGGTAAGGTTTCCCAGTGGTCTGATCCCTGCCATGGGTAGAGATTCAGGTGCGCATTTTGGCTATTTTTTTTAGCAAATTGCATTGGTTAGGAAATTATGCGAGCATTTCCGCAGGTATTGCAGATATTTTGTGGTAGATAGGACTCCATTGTATGCCTGTTCATAAACGCTTACCTGGTTCTATCAGGGGATGCATGGGAGGGGGCCCAGTGAGGCCGCATTTTCGCATTTTCGAAGTGCAGGGCATTAATTTGGCTGTGCAGCTGCCAAAAATGGTCACACTGTCACGTGTAAGGTATCTACGGAATGCTACGATTATTCTACGATTTATGGTATTTTTTATTTCAACAAAATCGGCCCGGAAATGACCGAAATACCCCAGCAATACTGCCAGCCAAGCCCTTATGTGATGCACTTTCCTAATGGGGAATACACATCAAACCAAGAAGCAGCACCACGAAATGAGAAGAATACCATGATATGAGAAGGTCAGTGGGTGATGAGAAGTGTGCAGGGCAATGAGAAGTATGGATGAGAATGAAAAATGCGCCATGATATGAGAAGTCAGCGAGATTGAAAAATGCGCTGCAATGAGAAGTGTGGGAATGAAAAATGTGTTCAGATATGAGAAGTGCACTGTGTGATATGATAACTCTTAAGATATGAGAAGGGGCACAGTAATGAAAAGCAAACCAAAGAATGAAAAGACTTACAAGCCATGGCTCAGAATGAGAAGTTATGTCAATAATGAGAAATACGAACTCCTCATTAATTACCCCGGCACTGTGTCAGAAGCAGTGCAGGCAAGTACCTGTATTTTTTTTTTGATCAACAATTTATATAGTGGTGCTTGATGGCAGCCTGCTTGCTATCTACAGACACGTACACTGTGCGGCCTGGGTACTAAGTAAACTACTAAAAGATGACCGCCTCCCAACCAAGACCCTTCTGGTGTATACGTCGAAACTTCCAGTACTTTGTGGTCCCCCACAGAGTGCTATAGGACTCCACTGGAGTCCAGTGGAGTTGGCATATTATCCAGTGGAGTCCAGTGGAGTCCAGTGGAATTATACTGGAGTTCAGTGGACTCCAGTGGACTCCAGTATATGTATCAAAATGACTACCCATGTCCAGCATATAGAGTATGCAACAAGATGCTTAATAATCATTCTTTTTAGGAAAAAGCATCAGGATTTGTAGAGCACCTTTGGCCGACCCTGAATCAAGTTATTTGATGTCATTAGCTGCTCTGCTTGGCAAGAAAAATGTAAAATACTGAAAAAGTAGATTACTTTTGCAAATTTTGGCATTATTTGGCTTATATCTTGTCATTAATAGAGCCAAATACCATCACTCAAGTGGATTCAGGATCATCATTTATTGCAATTATTTTCTCCTAAAAAGAAATTTTCTCACAGTCATGTGACCTGCATATCTCATATTGTTAGCACCCCTAGTCCCTGTGTAGATAGAGCACATTTTGGCAAAATCCAATTTGTCACATGTGACTCTGATATTGATGTCATCAGCAAACTTGATAGCTTTATTACTTTTCATCAATGCCAAGTCTGGGCCTAGCAATCATATATTTATTAATTGTTTCTATTTGAGGCCATAACATCAAAGTTTCAGAAGCTGACTCTGAAGGAATAGGCAAATAAAAAGTCACATGACCTGCCATCAATCTTGGCATCAGTCACATTTTTCTTCTATGACTATGACATCTCTCTGCATTGTTCACTGGACTCCACTGAAGTCCTATAGGAGTCCAGTGGAAAATAGACACTCCACTCCAGTAGACTCCAGTGAACTCCAGTAGACTTTGGGTGGTGACTCCAGTGGACTCCAGTGAGCTCCACTGGAGTCCAGTAGGCACTTTTGGCTGGTGTTCCTGCTAATAGATTTCTACCAGACTCCACTGGAGTCCACTGGAGTCCTATAGGGATATGTGGGGGAGTGTGAAGACCTCGAAACTTCCCAGAGGGCAACCCACCTCATGAAAATGGTGCATCTGGATAAGGGGAGGAAACTATTGAGGTTCTGCTACGCCCCAAAATCGTTGATCACTGTTTGGAGGCCACGCAGCACAAATGAGATAAGAAAAGCACCACCCGGGAGGTGGCAGGGTGTCTTGAGGCCGACCAGCCAAAGATGTGCCTGCCCAAGACCAGACACAGAAAGTTAGCGGCGCCGCAACCCACTATATTAGCAGGCTGCAAGCGCAAGAGGATTGTCATGGGCACAGGTCTTCGAACCCTAGAGCCCAGTGGTGTCAATTCACCATAAATCCCCCAAAAGGAGGAACAACCCCGCCCGCAGCAATTATCCAACACCTGAGGGGTCCCAGTTGAAGCCAAACACCATAGGGTTGTGCTTCAGAAATGATGCAATATCCCTGAGAAAATGGGGATAGTGTACAGAATATCTATCATGACAGCAAAAGAGGATGTGCTGACAAGACTGCAAAGCAGCCCCGCAAGTGCAGCCATGAGGCTCGTTAATCTTGAAGCGACGGTAGTACGCTCTGATAGGCATGTGGCCAGTTATACACTGGCAGACACGAGCGAACACAGAGCTGTCAGCTGCAGCCAGTACTGTGAATGGGTTGGCCCTAGCATTTGCAATGAGCTCGTTGAGATACGGGCACCTATCCTGAGTAGGATCATGCTCATCAAAGCAGAGACAGTCTGCGTAGCGGTCCAGTAAACTGATCACCAGGGCGAGCTTCAGGCGCAAAGGGCTCAAAACTCTCAGTTAATGTGTGGGTGCGTTCGTCCACCTCCATGACAGTGCTCTTGACTTTCCCCCACATAGCTGGGGTCATCAAGGCGGCAGAGCGGGCATGAGGGTTAGCCCATTTGAGGAGCCTCTTGCCTATCATGGAGCAAAGAGGGTGGGTGTCTGAGAGGGTGGCAACATGATACACTGCGCGCATTGCCAGCTTCTTCAGCATGAGATGGACGGGGATGAGACCAGCTAGCGCCTGAAGACCGCCTGTAGGTGAGGTGCAGAAAGCACCCGTAATCCAAAGAGCAGCTTTTTGCTGCATCCGCTTCAGCTGGTTCATGGCGCCTTTATTACGGGCACCATTGAAGTACCAGAGACGATAGCCATACGTGGCGATGGGAACCATGCATGATGTATAAAGGAGGCACCGCTGTTTGGGTGAGAGACCCCTGGTGGAGTTTCCGAGCATGCGCATGGCCTGCACAGGGGTGAATGCCTTGGTGGCATAATAACAAACATGCTCATGGAGTGTGAGCCTGCGATTGAAATAGAAGCCCAAGTACCTCCAATAGGTCTTGGGCTTCAAAGGTGTAGTGCCTGTGTGTGGGGCGTACCCCAGATCAAGCAAAGGATTATAAGCGTTGCATCAATGCGAAAAGTGGAACAGCTCAGTCTTGTCATGTTCAAGAACAAGTGCGAATGCAACAAAAAGGAGGTAGATAATTTTGTAGGCCTTATGCAGGCCCACATTATTATCATCGAGTTGTTTGGACTGGGCCAGAATCGCCCCATTGTCCACAAAGGAGAGCAGTGTCGTGTTAAGTGGCGCTGCCTTGATGTAGAAGAGGTTCATCACTGGAGCAATGAAGAGCCCAGAGATAACAGACAAGAGAGCAGAGCCCTGCCTGACACCCATGTCCGCAGACTGTGAGTCGGATTGGAAGGTGTTCCAACAGTAAACTGTGGAGCGACCAACTAAGTAAGAAGCAAAGAAATCCACCAAAATTGGCAAAAACCCTTGCTTGCGTAGGACAGCCATGAACATTTCATGGTTGATAGAAGGGAAGAACTGCGCAATGTCAAAAGCCAGTGCACTAGTCTGGAGACCCTTAACCCACCCCACTCACATGAGATGGGTCAGAATCAATCCAGCATCCTCAGTGGACCTTTGGCGAATGCCGCCAAGCTGGTTCGGGTGAAAGATATCATGTTTGACAGTGTCAAACTGTATCCTATTGGCGATCATCTTCTCGATAAGTTTACTGAAAGTGATGAGGAGTACTATAGGCCTGAAGGCCTTTGGGACTGCATAGGAGGGCTTATTCGGCTTTGGTACAATAACCGAGAGTGACTCCTCAAATATGCGCAGCCAATGACCCACCCAAAGGCAAGCGTTGGCCAGCACAATGAAGAGCATGAGGATGTGTTTGTCCTTGAACAACTCCTTTAGGTGGGCCCATGTAACATGGTCCGGTCCTGGCACAGAGGAGTTGGAGCACCCCTTAAGGGCACTCAACAACTCATGCTCTGAAAAGTTAGTCCACTCATGGACTGGCTCATCAGGAAGCTCATCTAAGACTGAGGCATCGTACTTTTTTTTTTTTTTTTTTTTTTTTTTTGATCAACAATTTATATAGTGGCGCTCGATGGCAGCCCGCTCGCTATCTACAAACACATATGCTACGCAGCCTGGGTACTGAGTTAACTACCAAAAGATGACTGCCCCCCCAACCAAGACCCTTTGAGCTCAAACACCTAAACTCCCCAGAGGGCAACCCACCTTGCAAAAACAGTGCATTGGGATAAGGGGAGGAAACCATTGAGGTTCCGCTATGCCCCAAAGTCGTTGAACGCTGTTCAGAGGCCACGCAGCGCAAATGAAACAAGAAAAGCACCACCTGGGAGGTGGCAGGGTGTCTTGTGTTAAAGGTTGGAAAAGTGACCAGACAGGGGATTGAACCCTGGACCATGTGGATATATACCAGCAGCTCTAACCACTGAGCTACCTGGCCATTGGGAACACTAAACTGGAATGTAATGACCACACAACCAATGACTGCACCAAGTCTACAATGACCCATTCTGGTCTTCCAAATGACTTGCAGTGCCAGCCTTCCAATACCCCTAACTTGGGGTTAACCAAAGTGGTCAGATTACACCCAGTTTTAACACTTATTTCATTAATATCTTGTTGCACACATTGATTCTCATTGTGTTTGTTCTATAGTTAATCTCGTCTCATTGTCCTGAACTCGTACATACTTGTTTTGTCTCTGTAGCTTAAGTAGATACTTTGTTAGACTTGTTTCTTGCACTATGATTGAACTGTTGGCTTAAACTCGCAATACACTTGATTATTTGCCTTATCATTGGTTACTGCACTTATTGTGATTGTTGTGTGATCAGTGTATCACTATCCACTTTGTTGCATAAGTTTAACAGAAACAATGCCTGAGCATTGTCCCTCATCATTTTTGGCACTCCGGCCACTGTTTTCGACGGGGAAAAGGTGCCAATGATGAGGAAATATGTTTCCTCATCATTGTGCACCATTTCCCCCATTGTTGGGGGACGGGAATGGGTGGATTGGGCCAGGTGGGTTTGGATGACGTGGGCCTTTTTGGTGGGGCCTCAAATTATTTTTAGATATTAGTGTCATTACCATGACACATCTGTTTTATTGCTCTCACCAGCACGACATCCGGCGAGCTCGGGGGCCCCTCATAGCACACAAAAAAAAAATCACAAAAAATCATATTAAATCAAAATAAAATGTATACATGATGCAGGTGGCTCTACCAGCCACCTGCTGTGAAACAAACAGAAAATGAGCAGAAACAATGTGTCATAGCGCGTCGTTTCTGCTCTGGGGTACCCAGTTAGCCTGTCGTGCACGGGCCACCTGCTGCACAGCCGTACTCTGTTGCCGCCCTGCTTGTGTTGCTGTGCTCACACCACTGCCATGTTCGCATTGGGCATTCGCACCGTCTTGCTGTGATTGCCCTTGCATTTTTTTTTTTTTTTTTTTTTTTTTTTAACAATTTATATAGCGGTGCTCGATGGCAGCCTGCTCGCTATCTACAGAACATATACACTATGAGACCCGGTTACTAAGTTAAGTACTTAAACACGTCCACCCCCCCAACCAAGATCCTTCTGGTGTATACATCGAAAGTTCCCAGAGGGCAACCCACCTCGCAAAAGTGGTGCATCGGGATAAGGGGAGGAAATCATCGAGGTTCCACTACGCCCCATAGTCATTGAATGCTGTTCAGGGGCCCTGCAGTGCAATGAAAATAAAACAGCACCACCCGGGAGGTGGCAGGGTGTCTTGAGGCTGACAAGCCAGAGATGCACCTGCCTGAAACCAGACGCAGAAAGTTAGTGGTGCTGTGATCAACCAAAAAAGTCAACCGCCTGCATGAATGAATTGTTGCGGGTGCAGGTCTTTGAACCCTAGAGCTTGGTGGTGTCAAGTCACCATAAATCCCCCAAAAGGAGGAACAACCCCACCTACAGCGATCACCCGACACCCGAGGGGTCCCAGTTGAAGCCAAACGCCATGGGGTTGTGCTTCAAAAACAATGCAATATCCCTGAGAAAACAGGGATAGTGTACAGAATATCTATCGCGGCAGCAAAAGAGGATGTGCTGACAAGACTGCAAAGCAGCCCCGCAAGTGCAGCCATGAGGCTCGTTAATCTTGAAGCGACAGTAGTATGCTCTGATGGGCATGTGGCCAGTTATACACTGGCAAATGTGAGCAAACTCAGTAATACTGTGTCCCAATGTTGAAATCCAAGGTCCCCCATTGAGGTACAATGGTTGGATTGGCCACCTGTCAGGCCATTGAAGCTCCAAGAATTCAGAGCCGCAATAAGTTGGATCCTTGGAAGTGGAACTCCATGAATCCAGGACTGAGTGTGTAGCTCGAGAGCGGAGCATGTCTATAGAATTGGCCGTCTTGCGACATCCAACCCTGACTTTGAGTTCAGTGACATACTTGTGTGCC
Source organism: Cyclocybe aegerita (assembly GCA_902728275.1). Classification (NCBI taxonomy): domain Eukaryota; kingdom Fungi; phylum Basidiomycota; class Agaricomycetes; order Agaricales; family Hemipholiotaceae; genus Cyclocybe; species Cyclocybe aegerita. Next base: position 16,739 of record CACVBS010000046.1, on the reverse strand, counting down.
TCACCATGGATATCCCACCGCAATGCAGATGGAACATAGATGAAGGTGATGCGGTGAAGATCATCTGCCTCAAACCACTCTTGGAGAGCGCGACAGACCGACAGGCTAAAAGCCTGACCAGAGTGCATGGAGGGGTCCACTGCTCTGTGGGCTGAGCCCATAGAGTCAGTAAAGACCATAATATGTTGGCAGTTTGCCTGCTTGACAGCAAGGCACACTGCATACGAGATGGCATTGAGTTCCACATCAGGGGCGGTAACTCTGCCAGAGACATAGCAAGTCCTTTCGAGCTCGCGATGTCCCTTGTAGATGATGGCTGCTGAAGCCGCCTGATACTGGTTGAACTGAGGGACAGAGTCATCAGTTGCAGCCAGTACTGTTGAAGGGTTGGCCCTCGCTTTCACAATGAGCTCAGCAAGATATGGGCGCCTATCCTGGGTAGGATTGCGCTCGTCAAAGTGGAGACGGTCCGCATGGCGGTCCAGTAACCGATCACCTGGGCGAGCTTCAGGCGCAAAGGGCTCAAAGCTCTCAGTTAAGGTGTGGACGCACTCATCCAGCTCCATGACAGTGCTCTTGACCTTCCCTCACATAGCTGGGGTCATCAAGGCAGCTGAGCGGGCATGAGGTGCGGCCCGCTTAAGGAGTCCCTCGCCCATCATGGAGCAAAGAGAGTGGGTGTCCGAGAGGGTGGCGACGTGATACACTGCACACGTTGCCAACTTCTTCAGCATGAGATGGACGGGGATGAGACCTGCCAGAGCCTCAAGACCGCCTGTGGGTGAGGTGCGGAATGCACCCGTGATCCATAGAGCAGTTTTTTGCTGCATCCGTTTGAGCTGGTTCATGGCACCCTTGTTACGAGCGCCATCAAAATACCAGAGATGATAACCATACGTGGCGATGGAACCATGCAAGATCTGTAAAGGAGACTCGCTGTTTGGGCGACAGACCCCTGGTAGAGTTTCCGAGCATGCACATGGCCTGCACAGTGGTGAATGCCTTGGTGGCATAGTAGCGGACATGCTCATGGAAGGTGAGCCCGCAGTCAAAGTAGAATCCCAAGTATCTCCAATAGATCTTGGGCTTCAAAGGTGTAGCACCTGTATGTGGGGTGTACTCCAAATCAAGCGAAGGATTGTAGGTGTCTCGCTGATGCGAAAAGTGGAACAGCTCGGTCTTGTCATGCTCAAGGACGAGGGCAAAAGCAACAAATAAAAGGTAGATAATCTTATAGGCCTTATGCAGGCCCACATTATTATCATCGAGTTGTGTGGACTGGGCCAAGATGGTCCCATTGTCCACAAAGGAGAGAAGCATCGTGTTGAGCGGCACTGCCTTGACGTAGAAGAGCTTCATCACTGGAGCAATGAACAGCCCAGAGATAACAGGCAAGAGAGCAGAGCCCTGCCCGACACCCACATCTGCAGACTGTGAGCCGGATTGGAAGGTGTTCCAACAGTAAACTGTGGACCGACCAACAAGATAAGAGGCAAAGCACTCCACCAAAATTGGCGAGAACCCTTGCTTGCGCAGGACAGCCATGAACCTTTCATGGTTGATAGAGGGGAAGAACTGCGTGATGTCAAAAGCCAGCACGCTAGTCTGGAGACCCTTAACCCACCCCGCTCGCATGAGATGAGTCAGGATCAATCCAGCATCCTCAGTTGACCTTTGGCATATGCTGCCAAGCTGGTTTGGGTGAAAGATATCATGCTTGATGGCATCAAACTGTATCCTATTGGCGATCATCTTTTTGATAAGTTTACCAAAAGTGATGAGGAGTACTATAGGCCTGAAGGCCTTTGGGACTGCATAGGAGGGCTTGTTCGGTTTCGGAACGATAACCGACAGCAACTCCTTGAATATGCATGGCCAGTGGCCCACCTGAAGGCAAGTGTTGGCCAACACAATGAAGAGCACAGGGACATGTTTATCCTTGAGCAACTCCTTTAGGTGGACCCATGTAACATGGTCCGGTCCTGGTGCAGAGGAGTTGGAACACCCCTTAAGGGCACTCAACAACTCATGCTCTGAAAAGTTAGCCCACTCATGGACCGGCTCATCGGAAAGCTCGTCTAAGACAGAGGCATTGTACTCACGACCCGAGGCCAAGTTGTACATGCCGTGAAGGGCATCCCAAAGGTTGTCCATATCATGACAAGGCTGGTCGCCATTTTGAATAGCCTCACAGGGTGGTAGCTTGTGCTGTTTGACCCATTCCATTAGGTCCCATGGGCACTTGTGAGAAGTAGCCATCTCTGCGATGCATTCATTGAAGAAATCATGCTTGGCGTTCTTACACACTTTCTTAAACTTGTTGTGATCAGCTAGCGAGTGGCTCAACTGATACACTCTGAAGGTCTCCGAGCACTCGTCCGTCCACCAGGACTTGGAGCGCTTGGTAGGTTGATTGCCCTTGCGTTTGTTTTAGTGCCATCCTGCTCAATGTGCAGGGGCCACTGTCCTCCTCTTCACCCCCCCTCCTCCCCTCTCCCTTCTCCCCCCTTACTCATTTTCTTCCCTTACTCTCCTTGTGCTCCCCCCTCCTCACGCTCGTGCAGGTGGCAAGAGGGCAAAAGGGTGGCAGGGCAAAAGGGTGAGAGGGTGGCAGGGCGAGAGAGAGAGGTGGGCGAAAGGGTGAGAGGGAGAGGTGGGTGAGAAGGCGAGGTGGGTGTGAGGGTGTGAGGGCGAAGTGGGTGTGAGGGTGTGAGAGTGAGGCAGGTGACAGGGCAAGGTCGGCGAGACGGCAGGGCAGAGGGCAAAAGGCGCGGCAGAGGGAAGGGGGCAAGGCAGAGGCAGAGGGGCAGAGGAGGGGCGGACAAGGGATGAGCAAGGGAGAGAAGGAGGGGCGAGCAAGGGAGAGAGGGTGGGGCAGCACCTGTATCAGTTAGAAAAATATAGAATACAAGGCAGTTTCCTAACTATGAATCTAAGCCCTGGAGGGCAATATGCTACCTTCCACTTTGGGAAGGCTCTCCTAATAAGAGGGAGGGGTTGCCAGGTGCCCGGCATCTGCAAGGGTGATGAGGAGGGGGTAAATAAATTAGTAAGCATCCATTTCCGGGGTGGGCGTGGTGGGAGGGGGCAGAATGGGGGTGGGATAGGCCAAGCAGGACCCCAGGGCACTGCAGAGAACTGGTCATGTGACCTGTTTGCTCTGCAGCCTCAACTGGGGCCGTTTTTTTTGAAAAAAGTACCCAGGGCCAATGTGATAGTATGTTACTGTGTGTCATAAAAAAATCAGGAGAATCTGGGATATGGAATGTTGCGAAACGGCGCATATGAGGTGTCACCTTAACTTGGCGCACATTTATTTTTAGCACAAGCTGCTAAATTGGGATCTGGCATCAAAATAGCCATTGCTGGTGCATTTCAGGCTCGTC